>JAVRXN010000005.1:43814543-44387043 GCA_033556935.1 Timema podura | reverse complement strand
TCTCGGCCTAGAACCGAAACCGTTTTACTGATCGGGCTCAAACTTGGTACCTAGGGTGTTTATAAGGCCTTTTCTCCCGCTCCCTACACCCCCACTTTAAGGGTAGTTTACGGCTGAAAAGAGATAAATGCTATTTCCACCCCTTCCCCAGTTGGTTCGAACGATTATGATTGATATTCGTATCTAGGCACTGTTTAACACCATAAACAAAATGGCGCATACCATAATTTCAAATTTCCGAGAAAGAGAGAGCGAGTCTTACCATTTTATTATTTTGTAATAATAAACAATTTCAAAATTGAGTTATATAATTACTTATAGAGATTTCTAAAATGCGACCTCTTCAGTATTTTCAATTTTTAATGTGGGCCTTGACAACAACAAAAAAAAGCCGAAATACTTGTCGCTGGCAAAACTATTGTAGCTTTATATTTAAAATTTTTAAAGCAACTGATTTAACAAATAATTTTTATTTTACCCATGTAGTTTTCAAATTGCGTTAATTTATTTAACAAATCTAAGACAATCATTCTGGGAGAAGTAGTCTTAATTAGGGTACGATTGTTCGACTTTATATGCTTCAGATTGCTGGAAGGGGGGGCAATCGAATTGACGGTACAGACCATCAACCAAAATGTTGCCCTGGCAATCTGATTGCCTTTTCCCACCGACGAAGCAACATTTGGGCAATTTGGTCGAAAGCGATGAGATTGACAATCAGAGTGCTTCAAGATTGCATCGTGAATGGGCCCTTTTACCCTCTTCCTGCGATGAGTACAAACACTCACCATGCGCATCGACTTAAATTTTAAAATAAACGTTATCTTGTTTCCTATTCCAGACGGACATTTTGCTTCCAGGGACTTTTTTTATCCACATCCTAACAGGAAGATTCCTACTGGACATTTTCACGAGTTGTTGACAATTAGAAAAAAAAAAATTACAAAAAAAAATTTACAAAAAAAAAAAGAAAAAAGCTCGAAATAAAAATCAATGTAAGACTTTTTTTAGAAGTATTTAATATTTTTTTTAGCACCGTTCGGGTTATACGCTTATGTACTAATTATGCTGGTGATTTTAGGAATAAGGAAAGTTATATTGAGAGGAAGTGTACCTGCATTTAAGTGTAGGGGGGAGTGGGAAACCATTTTGGAAAACCACACTAAGTACACCCGACCGAGATTCGAACCTTGATCTTCCCTTCATCGGCAGTCTAGTTTATATTGGCTTGAGATGAATATATCCCATAGGTGTTGAGGGGGGGGGGGGAGGGGAAAAAATTTGCTAGGCTATGTTTATGTTTATGTTCATGCAGTACAACTAAATAACTAATTGCGTAAAGCGTACAGTTCAGTTCATAAGAACAATACAACGGCTAATAATGAAACGTAGTGATTCGAGTATTATTTAAATCGACTGTCTTTTATTCAGAGAAATGGACCCTACCTCTTCTTCACTACTAGATAAGGTCTCTAAGACCTTCATCAAAGGGTTCACTCAAAAAACGACGTTGATTAAACTGTATCTTTTGAATCTTGAAACTAACCCAATTAATACCATGGTATAAATACTTTTCAATAACAGAATACAAAATGTAATATTTTCACTTTATTTTCAAGCATGTATTCTACAATCATAGCCATTGACGCTAAAACAAAGATAGTTCGTCAGTAAAAAACAAGTATGTCTGGCTACCACAAGGTATTTCAAACATGAACACAGAAGATAGTTTCCGTTTGCTGTGTAAACTAGAACTTCTCCTCGCATTCTCATTGGCTGAAACAAGGCTTGTCTATGATAGTTTCCGTTTGCTGTGTAAACTAGAACTTCTCCTCGCATTCTCATTGGTTGAAACAAGGCTTGTCTAAGATAGTTTCCGTTTGCTGTGTAAACTAGAACTTCTCCTCGCATTCTCATTGGCTGAAACAAGGCTTGTCTATGATAGTTTCCGTTTGCTGTGTAAACTAGAACTTCTCCTCGCATTCTCATTGGCTGAAACAAGGCTTGTCTAAGATAGTTTCCGTTTGCTGTGTACACTAGAACTTCTCCTCGCATTCTCATTGGCTGAAACAAGGCTTGTCTATGATCTAGTCTAGTCCATGCATAATGCATAAAAAGTTTTAATTACACCACCTTTATGCGTTGTGCACTATTTATGTATCGGTTATGAACGTCATTAATGAAAGTAACGTGTTTCAACTTTAAGTGTGTTAATGTGCTATGCAATATTCAAAATTAGTTATGCAAGATTATATTATTATCATTATCACCGCGTCTTACTACCCGTTCGGGTTATACGCACTTACACTAATGTGTAATGGTAGGGTGATTGTGAGATGAAATGGAGGACCTACAGTTTAACGTGTGATCCGAACCACGGGAGGCCCGACATTCAACACATTCACAAGTTGTGATTAATACACGTCTTGTCAGAGGTGAAGGAAGGGTTTGGCAATCAGATAAAACTGTGCCGGGACAGAGGATTGAACCCCGGACCCCCAACACAAAAGTCTGACACCTTACCCCTAGACCATCGGGTCACCTACAAGCAAGATTATAAACCTATTCTTAGCAAATACTGAATATATTAAAAATGTCAAATAATTAAATCCCGGAGGAAGGGGATGTTTTATAATATTGAAGTATTAACATGTCTGGTCTACAGCAGACTCGACGTTAGTGACACATTCAACCACTGAGCGCTGTGGTCGACACGTGAGTGTGAGAAGAGAACTGTAATATCTGTTATTGTAACTCATTTGATAATGTTTCTGGTGTTCGGGAGAAACTAAGCTGAAGAGGGAACTTTAGAACTTGGGATATCTCTTGAGAGTTCGTTGCATTTGAATAGACGGGATTCTTCTTTTCATAAAAAAGTAAATTGACCATTTTATGAAAAGAGAGAATGATCCGTCTCACACGTCTCTATCAACGGCCGCAGTCTTTCCAGAGAGATTGGAGGTTGAGGTTTGAAACTTTGTATCGTGACGAACTGCCGTGAAGATAAGACAGAGCCGTGACCTTGGACTCGCCTCGCTTGGATCTGGCGGGAAATTCGTGGTCCAGTTCTAGAGGCCTTCTTTCAATGCAGTACTCGAAAAGCATCGCTGGCAACCAATATGACTGGCGGTTTTCTATATGATATGCAATAAGTATCGCTGGCAGGTTTCCATGTGATATGCAATCATTATGGTTGGCAGTTTTCCATGTGATATGCAATAAATATGACTAGCAGTTTTCTATATGATATGCAATAAGTATCGCTGGCAGTTTTCTATATGATATGCAACAAATATGACTAGCAGTTTTCTATATGATATGCAACCAGTATCGCTGGCAGTTTTCCATATATGCAACAAATATGACTAGCAGTTTTCTATATGATATGCAATAAGTATCGCTGGCAGGTTTCCATGTGATATGCAATCATTATGGTTGGCAGTTTTCCATGTGATATGCAACCAGTATCCCTGGCAGTTTTTCATGTGATATGCAATAAATATGACTAGCAGTTTTCTATATGATATGCAATAAGTATCGCTGGCAGTTTTCTATATGATATGCAACAAATATGACTAGCAGTTTTCTATATGATATGCAACCAGTATCGCTGGCAGTTTTCCATATATGCAACAAATATGACTAGCAGTTTTCTATATGATATGCAATAAGTATCGCTGGCAGTTTTCTATACGATATGCAATAAGTATCGCTGGCACTTTTTCATGTGATATGCAATAAGTATCACTGACAGTTTTCCATGTGATATGTGACCAGTATCGCTGGCAGTTTTCCATGTTATATGAAACCAGTATCGCTGGCAGATTTCCTGTGTAAATGGCTCATAGAGTATGTTTGTAAAATGTTCTGCAAGATGAAGACCCCGTGGATGTCACAACCCAATAGTTTACATTCACAACTACACGTTTGTTATTCAAATAAAATTGTTACCGGTTGACTCGTCAGTTTAAAATAGTTTTACAGCCGCAATTCATGTGGTAGCCATGACTACCCAGACACAATATCCGACCATCCTAGTTGGTGAGAGGGAGTTGTGAAATAGATCGTTGTTGTACTGAGCGGAGGATCCTACAAGGGTGTGTTTGTAGTTGGGGTGGGGACCCTGACTCAGCCACATGGAATGTAAAAAGCGGAGGGTGGTTCTGTTAGGATAGGACAAGGGGGGCAAACTTTGACCTTGCTCGAACAGCAACTGACAAACTACGAGCTTAGGGGTTTTCAAACTCTGATACCTCTATGATGGACACTACCTAGCAACACAGCATGGCGCGGTAATACCTAGAACAAAAGATGGTGTGACACTACCTAGCAACACCAAATGGGTCGACATTACCCAGCAACAAAAGGGTCGGCACTACCAGCAACACCAGATGGGGCGACATTATCCAGCAACAAAAGATGGGGTGGCACTACCCAGCAACACAATACGGCGAAATTACCCAGCAACACAAGATGGCAACATTACCCAGCAACACAATACGGCGAAATTACCCAGCAACACAATACGGCGAAATTACCCAGCAACACAAGATGGCAACAATACCCAGCAACACAATGAGACATTACCCAGCAACACAAGATGAGACATTACCAGCAATACAAGATGGCGACATTACCCAGCAACACAAGATGGCGACAATACCCAGCAACACAAAATGCGACATTAGCCAGCAAAACAAGATGGCGACATTACCCAGCAACACAAGATGGCGACAATACCCAGCAACACAAAATGCGACATTAGCCAGCAACACAAGATGGCGACATTACCCAGCAACACAAGATGGCGACATCCAGTATCACAAGAGGATGACATTACCCAGCAACAAAAGTTGGCGACAGTGATGGTACGAACCTGCGGTTATGTCGGCGTCTCCATGTAGCAGCGCCTCCACGGCAGGCGTCGTGGCCACCTCTCGCGGCGTCTTGCCCCTCTTGTTACGTCGCGTCACATCCGCGCCACGACGCACCAGCAGGCGCACCAGCTGCAACACGCACCACACGGCTCTTGAGTGGCAGAACTGGCTAACATCGACCACATTCACACAAATGACGGTGAATTTCCTCTAATTTATCTCCAGACAATATTTTGTAAAATCGTTTGGAAGTAATTCTCTATACGGAACTATGGGAGAGGGAGGGAGGGGTCTTGGACACAAAACATCACAGAATGTATGATCTTTAGTAGCATAATATTTCAACCGTGAGCACGAAAAACAGATCAAAAGTTTTTCCTTTCAATATAAAGGTGAGGGAAGGGGGGGAAGAACGCGATTTCAGGCCGGTATTTTTTTTACAGTTTTTAAAACAAAAAAAAAAGTTTCTGGTTAAAATAAATGAATAATGTTGCTATAATCGATACGCTCTTTATTTTTATAGGAAGTAGGAAGCCCCCTTTCGAACACAAACAATGATTGAAAGCCACTAAAATTTGTCATTTTAGAAATACGTGTCTTATTTTATTTAGTTTAGTCTAAAACATTTTTGCTATAGAAACTAAAAAAATATACTACTCTCGAATCACGCTAATATATATGATATATTTGAGCGTGAGAGATACAGTACCAAGTTCTGTCACCTGTGTATGTAGACTTTTAGCCAATATGTGGGACCAGAACGTTGCCCAGGGTACACCTATGAGGCTTGTCCACACGTCGTACCCACAATGAAATGACGTCATGATTATGATTAATGATTATAAATGTGTGGAGCCAGTGGGAATATTAAACCTAACTTACCAAACCCTTCCGGGGGATAAAACTCATGATACCACCGGGAATCGAACCCGGTACCTCTAGCTCTGTAGCCATGAGGCCAGTCTTTACATTGCTAGCCTCCTTTGAAACAGTCGAGGTTGTAACACATTGTCCCTGAGGGAGTAGGTGTGAGTTAGATGTGTGTGTATTGATTGCTAGCCGCCTTTGAAACAGTCGAGGTTGTAACACATTGTCCCTGAGGGAGTTGGTGTGAGTTAGATGTGTGTGTATTGATTGCTAGCCGCCTTTGAAACAGTCGAGGTTGTAACACATTGTCCCTGAGGGAGTTGGTGTGAGTTAGATGTGTGTGTATTGATTGCTAGCCGCCTTTGAAACAGTCGAGGTTGTAACACATTGTCCCTGAGGGAGTTGGTGTGAGCTAGATGTGTGTGTATTGATTGCTAGCCGCCTTTGAAACAGTCGAGGTTGTAACACATTGTCCCTGAGGGAGTTGGTGTGAGTTAGATGTGTGTGTATTGATTGCTAGCCGCCTTTGAAACAGTCGAGGTTGTAACACATTGTCCCTGAGGGAGTTGGTGTGAGTTAGATGTGTGTGTATTGATTGCTAGCCGCCTTTGAAACAGTCGAGGTTGTAACACATTGTCCCTGAGGGAGTTGGTGTGAGTTAGATGTGTGTGTATTGATTGCTAGCCGCCTTTGAAACAGTCGAGGTTGTAACACATTGTCCCTGAGGGAGTTGGTGTGAGCTAGATGTGTGTGTATTGATTGCTAGCCGCCTTTGAAACAGTCGAGGTTGTAACACATTGTCCCTGAGGGAGTTGGTGTGAGCTAGATGTGTGTGTATTGATTGCTAGCCGCCTTTGAAACAGTCGAGGTTGTAACACATTGTCCCTGAGGGAGTTGGTGTGAGTTAGATGTGTGTGTATTGATTGCTAGCCGCCTTTGAAACAGTCGAGGTTGTAACACATTGTCCCTGAGGGAGTTGGTGTGAGCTAGATGTGTGTGTATTGATTGCTAGCGCCTTTGAAACAGTCGAGGTTGTAACACATTGTCCCTGAGGGAGTTGGTGTGAGTTAGATGTGTGTATTGATTGCTAGCCACCTTTGAAACAGTCGAGGTTGTAACACATTGTCCCTGAGGGAGATGGTGTGAGTTAGATGTGTGTGTATTGATTGCTAGCCTTTGAAACAGTCGAGGTTGTAACACATTGCCTCTGAGGGAGTTGGTGTGAGCTAGATGTGTGTATTGATTGCTAGCCGCCTTTGAAACAGTCGAGGTTGTAACACATTGTCCCTGAGGGAGTTGGTGTGAGCTAGATGTGTGTGTATTGATTGCTAGCCGCCTTTGAAACAGTCGAGGTTGTAACACATTGTCCCTGAGGGAGTTGGTGTGAGTTAGATGTGTGTGTATTGATTGCTAGCCTTTGAAACAGTCGAGGTTGTAACACATTGCCTCTGAGGGAGTAGGTGTGAGCTAGATGTGTGTGTATTGATTGCTAGCCGCCTTTGAAACAGTCGAGGTTGTAACACATTGTCCCTGAGGGAGTTGGTGTGAGCTAGATGTGTGTGTATTGATTGCTAGCCGCCTTTGAAACAGTCGAGGTTGTAACACATTGTCCCTGAGGGAGTTGGTGTGAGTTAGATGTGTGTGTATTGATTGCTAGCCTTTGAAACAGTCGAGGTTGTAACACATTGTCCCTGAGGGAGTTGGTGTGTGTTAGATGTGTGTATTGATTGCTAGCCGCCTTTGAAACAGTCGAGGTTGTAACACATTGCCTCTGAGGGAGTTGGTGTGAGCTAGATGTGTGATTGATTGCTAGCCTCCTTTGAAACAGTCGAGGTTGTAACACATTGTCCCTGAGGGAGTTGGTGTGAGCTAGATGTGTGTATTGATTGCTAGCCGCCTTTGAAACAGTCGAGGTTGTAACACATTGCCCCTGAGGGAGTTGGTGTGAGCTAGATGTGTATGTATTGATTGCTAGCCTTTGAAACAGTCGAGGTTGTAACACATTGCCTCTGAGGGAGTTGCTGTGAGCTAGATGTGTGTATTGATTGCTAGCCTTTGAAACAGTCGAGGTTGTAACACATTGCCTCTGAGGGAGTTGGTGTGAGCTAGATGTGTGTATTGATTGCTAGCCTTTGAAACAGTCGAGGTTGTAACACATTGCCTCTGAGGGAGTAGGTGTGGAGCTAGATGTGTGTGATTGATTGCTAGCCGCCTTTGAAACAGTCGAGGTTGTAACACATTGTCCCTGAGGGAGTTGGTGTGAGTTAGATGTGTGTGTATTGATTGCTAGCCTTTGAAACAGTCGAGGTTGTAACACATTGTCCCTGAGGGAGTTGGTGTGAGCTAGATGTGTGTGTATTGATTGCTAGCCGCCTTTGAAACAGTCGAGGTTGTAACACATTGCCTCTGAGGGAGTTGGTGTGAGCTAGATGTGTGTGTATTGATTGCTAGCCGCCTTTGAAACAGTCGAGGTTGTAACACATTGCCTCTGAGGGAGTTGGTGTGAGCTAGATGTGTGATTGATTGCTAGCCTCCTTTGAAACAGTCGAGGTTGTAACACATTGTCCCTGAGGGAGTTGGTGTGAGCTAGATGTGTGTGTATTGATTGCTAGCCGCCTTTGAAACAGTCGAGGTTGTAACACATTGCCTCTGAGGGAGTTGGTGTGAGCTAGATGTGTGATTGATTGCTAGCCCCTTTGAAACAGTCGAGGTTGTAACACATTGTCCCTGAGGGAGTTGGTGTGAGCTAGATGTGTGTATTGATTGCTAGCCGCCTTTGAAACAGTCGAGGTTGTAACACATTGCCCTGAGGGAGTTGGTGTGAGCTAGATGTGTTGTATTGATTGCTAGCGCCTTTGAAACAGTCGAGGTTGTAACACATTGTCCTGAGGGAGTTGGTGTGAGCTAGATGTGTGTGATTGATTGCTAGCCCTTTGAAACAGTCGAGGTTGTTAACACATTGTCCCTGAGGGAGTTGGTGTGAGTCTAGATGTGTGTATTGATTGCTAGCCGCCTTTGAAACAGTCGAGGTTGTAACACATTGTCCCTGAGGGAGTTGGTGTGAGTTAGATGTGTGTGTATTGATTGCTAGCCTTTGAAACAGTCGAGGTTGTAACACATTGCCTCTGAGGGAGTAGGTGTGAGCTAGATGTGTGTGTATTGATTGCTAGCCGCCTTTGAAACAGTCGAGGTTGTAACACATTGTCCCTGAGGGAGTTGGTTGTGAGCTAGATGTGTGTGTATTGATTGCTAGCCGCCTTTGAAACAGTCGAGGTTGTAACACATTGCCCTGAGGGAGTTGGTGTGAGCTAGATGTGTGTGTATTGATTGCTAGCCGCCTTTGAAACAGTCGAGGTTGTAACACATTGTCCCTGAGGGAGTTGGTGTGAGTTAAGATGTGTGTATTGATTGCTAGCCGCCTTTGAAACAGTCGAGGTTGTAACACATGTGCCTCTGAGGGAGTTGGTGTGAACTAGATGTGTGTGTATTGATTGCTAGCCTTTGAAACAGTCGAGGTTGTAACACATTGCCTCTGAGGGAGTTGGTGTGAACTAGATGTGTGTGTATTGATTGCTAGCCGCCTTTGAAACAGTCGAGGTTGTAACACATTGTCCCTGAGGGAGTTGGTGTGAGTCTAGATGTGTGTGTATTGATTGCTAGCCTTTGAAACAGTCGAGGTTGTAACACATTGTCCCTGAGGGAGTTGGTGTGAGTTAGATGTGTGTGTATTGATTGCTAGCCGCCTTTGAAACAGTCGAGGTTGTAACACATTGTCCCTGAGGGAGTTGGTGTGAGTTAGATGTGTGTGTATTGATTGCTAGCCTTTGAAACAGTCGAGGTTGTAACACATTGCCTCTGAGGGAGTAGGTGTGAGCTAGATGTGTGTGTATTGATTGCTAGCCGCCTTTGAAACAGTCGAGGTTGTAACACATTGTCCCTGAGGGAGTTGGTGTGAGCTAGATGTGTGTGTATTGATTGCTAGCCTTTGAAACAGTCGAGGTTGTAACACATTGCCTCTGAGGGAGTTGGTGTGAGCTAGATGTGTGTGTATTGATTGCTAGCCGCCTTTGAAACAGTCGAGGTTGTAACACATTGTCCCTGAGGGAGTTGGTGTGAGTTAGATGTGTGTATTGATTGCTAGCCGCCTTTGAAACAGTCGAGGTGTTGTAACACATTGTCCCTGAGGGAGTTGGTGTGAGCTAGATGTGTGTGTATTGATTGCTAGCCGCCTTTGAAACAGTCGAGGTTGTAACACATTGCCTCTGAGGGAGTAGGTGTGAGCTAGATGTGTGTGTATTGATTGCTAGCCGCCTTTGAAACAGTCGAGGTTGTAACACATTGTCCCTGAGGGAGTTGGTGTGAGCTAGATGTGTGTGTTATTGATTGCTAGCCGCCTTTGAAACAGTCGAGGTTGTAACACATTGTCCCTGAGGGAGTTGGTGTGAGTTAGATGTGTGTGTATTGATTGCTAGGCCTTTGAAACAGTCGAGGTTGTAACACATTGCCTCTGAGGGAGTTGGTGTGAGCTAGATGTGTGTGTATTGATTGCTAGCCGCCTTTGAAACAGTCGAGGTTGTAACACATTGTCCCTGAGGGAGTTGGTGTGAGCTAGATGTGTGTGTATTGATTGCTAGCCTTTGAAACAGTCGAGGTTGTAACACATTGCCTCTGAGGGAGTTGGTTGTGAGCTAGATGTGTGTATTGATTGCTAGCCGCCTTTGAAACAGTCGAGGTTGTAACACATTGTCCCTGAGGGAGTTGGTGTGAGTTAGATGTGTGTGTATTGATTGCTAGCGCCTTTGAAACAGTCGAGGTTGTAACACAGTTGCCTCTGAGGGAGTTGGTGTGAACTAGATGTGTGTGTATTGATTGCTAGCCTTTGAAACAGTCGAGGTTGTAACACATTGCTCTGAGGGAGTTGGTGTGAAGTTAGATGTGTGTGTATTGATTGCTAGCCTTTGAAACAGTCGAGGTTGTAACACATTGCCTCTAGGGAGTTGGTGTGAGCTAGATGTGTGTATTGATTGCTAGCCGCCTTTGAAACAGTCGGAGGTTGTACACATTGTCCCTGAGGGAGTTGGTGTGAGCTAGATGTGTGTGTATTGATTGCTAGCCGCCTTTGAAACAGTCGAGGTTGTAACACATTGTCCTGAGGGAGTTGGTGTGAGCTAGATGTGTGTGTATTGATTGCTAGCCGCCTTTGAAACAGTCGAGGTTGTAGCACATTGCCCTGAGGGAGATGGTGTGAGTTAGATGTGTGTGTATTGATTGCTAGCCGCCTTTGAAACAGTCGAGGTTGTAACACATTGCCTCTGAGGGAGTTGGTTGTGAGCTAGATGTGTGTGTATTGATTGCTAGCCGCCTTTGAAACAGTCGAGGTTGTAACACATTGTCCCTTTAGGGAGTTGGTGTGAGCTAGATGTGTGTGTATTGATTGCTAGCCGCCTTTGAAACAGTCGAGGTTGTAACACATTGTCCCTGAGGGAGTTGGTGTGAGCTAGATGTGTGTGTATTGATTGCTAGCCACATATTTACATGACGGGGCGAGGAAGGTAGAATTAAGAGGAAATATTTGTAAAGGGAAAATCCCCCCCTCATAACACCCGGTTAAGATTCTAGCCCGGACCTCCTCAAACCAGACCAGACCAGACCAGACGCTGGTAGCACTTGAGCTGTTATCGCACTGAGTGTTGCACTTGCGAGTGTAAATAAAACGAAACTGGGTGGGTGCTAGTTTCAAAGTCAGACTAGGTAAGGCTCAAGTGCGGCTCGGTACCAAATACAAGACAACACTTAAATTCTGTTCAGCGTAGGAATTGTTTTCTGAAAGGCCTTTTTCCTTACCAGAAATCTATTATATATTAGGATATTGGTAGTAAAAAAGACCTTTCAGAGAGTAGTTCCTACCGTGAATAGAGTATACCTACCTATACTCCATTCACGGTAGGAATTACTCTCTGAAAGGTCTTTTTTCTTACCAATATCCTACTATATAATAGCTTTCTGGTAGGGAAAAAGGCCTTTCAGAAAACAATTGCTACGGTGAACAGAATTTAGACCAGAAATAAACGGGCCAACTTCATATGCAAGGCTGGTTCATTCCATTTGAGTTCAGGTAGATGTCTTATATTTGGTATCGTGCCGCATTAAGCATTACTATTTTTTTATCGTATATCACATATGACCGGGATGGACTTTGACGTCCATGTCCGGTCGCCTTATGTGTGGACTATTAGACGCTCTGGTAGCACAGAGTACACCCGGGGTACACCATAGGAGGTTGTCTACACGTCGTACCCGCAATGAGATGATGTGTTGATAGTTATTATGATGTTGTGGAGCCCGGGTGAGTCTTAAGCTAACTTAAGCACAATTAACCAAACCCTGGTGACCATTTGGGATTATTCCCCTTTCGGGAAAAATACCAAAGGTACCAGCCGAGAATCGAACCCGGGATCCCTAGACTCGTAGCCAGGTGCACTGACGACTACACCACGGGACGGTAAGCCTTACTATATGAAATTGACCCGCCTCGGTGGCGTAGTTGGGCGCGCTAGTTTCGTGTAGAGCCAGACTGCCGAGGACGGGAAGATCGAGGTTCGAATCTCGGTCGGGTGAACTGGGAGGGGTTTTTTCCTAAATGGTTTTCCACTCTCCTTTCACGCAAATGCGGATTCACTTCCTATAAAATATAAACTTCCCAATTCCTAATCCATTAGAGTAATTAGTGCATAAGTGTATAACCCGAACGAGAAGTAAAACGCGGTGTTAAAAAAAATGAAACTGGCCCAAACAAGGCCTAGGTTCTCTCCGCCGCGGGAAGGGGCCAGACACAGACTTCAGGACGATAAGTGGAGCTCGGTACTTGGCAATCTGATGGGGGTGCTTTGCGTCGGGACCTCCTTATGTTGCCTCGACTGTCTCCAGCCCTGAGTCGAACAAAGACTTCAACTCCTCTCATTGTCGAGGAACTTCACCGAGACCCCTTGTCTCCCTCCCAGTTTCCAGCAGAATGATGGAACCTGCTTTCAGAGCCGACAATCCTTCCTTCGGATAAGACTGCTACAGGGCTTGGTTTTAGTATGGTGTAGTTTATAAGATAGACAGAGCCATGGTGCAATCCCTTTTAGAGTACACGGAGAGTACCAAAACGTAGATTCAAACCCCGATCCTCCCGTCATTGGTACTCTCACTGGAAATAACCATCGCTAAAGTAATGAACGGAAATGTTTTTAACTTTAATTCTTATGCGCCAGTCGTGTTGAGCTCGACCGCCGAGGACGGGGGAGATGGAGGTTTGAATCTCGGTCGGGTGAACTGGGGGTGGTTTTTCCTATATGGTTTTCCACTCTCCCTCCACGCAAATGCGGGTTCACTTCCTCTAAAATTCAACTTTCCCAATTCCTATTCCATTAGCGTAATTAGTACTTAAGCGTATAACCCAAACGGGTAGTAAGACGCGGTGCCAAAAAAAACCACCTTTAATTCTTCGGCTGGTGTAGTTTTTAATTTGTCATTTGAGGGTTGGGGGACTAGGATACGGCCTTGAGGAACACAGCCACCATTGATCGAGTTCGAGGACCGGTGAGGTATGGATCCAATCAGCCGTTTCTTCTGGTCGGAGAGATGTGTGAACTTGTGAACTACACGCAACAACCATGATGGCTCGACCAAGAGGACTTATGGGAGATCAACAGGACAACTGAACCAACGGATATTTCCCTACAAAGCATTACATTTATAAAAAAAAAACAGCGTGTGACCCGCTTCAGTGGCCACATGGTCTAAGGCGTAACTCTCGCAATAGACTGGAATGAAGATGACGGGGAGAACTGGGTCCGAATACCGGTCGGGTGTGTTGTGGGTGATTTCTCCTAACTAATTGGTTTTCCACTCTCCCCTCCACATAAATGGAGGTACACTTCTTCTAAATTCAACCTTCCTCATCCATAACACATTAGTGTAATTAATACATAAGTGTGAAAACAGATCGGGTAGTAAGAAGCGGTGACAAAAAAAAGTGATGAACTAGAAATATATTATTATTATTATTATTATTATTATTATTATTATTATTATTATTAGCACCTAGTCTTACTACCCGTTTGGGTTATACGCACTTACGCTAATGTGTAGTGGTAGGGTGATTGTGAGATGAAATGGAGGACCTACAGTTTAACGTGGGATCCGAACCACGGCGGAGGCCTGTAATTCCACACATTCACAAGTTGTGATTAATACACGTCTTGTCAGAGGTGAAGGAAGGGTTTGGCAATCAGATAAATCTGTGCCGGGACCGAGGATTGAACCCCGGACCCTCAGCACAGAAGTCTGACACCTTACCCCTAGACCGCCGGGGCACCCAATAGAAATATACTTACACAAAACACAATAGAACCTGGCTATCCTGAATAAAGAGGGCGGAAAAGATTTAAGATAACATGTTAATTTGAGTTGTGGTAAAACTAAAACATTTATACGGAAACACGTTTATATGATAGTAGAACTAATACAATGTGTAGTTATGTACTACACAGTTTTTATGCTGTAAAAAGCTGATATCTTAGTTTGGAGTTTTTTAAGTGAATCAACTCCGAATTGAGGTAAATCGGGGCGACGAAAGCTATCATCTCGTTTTTTCGAATTAAAATGGTTTGACTTCGCTACCATAGTCATAACAATAGTAAGCTAATAGAGTTCTCCATATTTTTGTAAGTACCGCGTCTTACTAACCGTTCGGGTTATACGCCTATGTACTAATTACATTAGTGGTTGATAAGGAAGGCTTAATTTAGAGGATGTGCACCCGCATTTGCGTGGAGGGGGAGTGGAAAACAGTTTAGGGAAAACTACCCTCAGTGCACCCGATCGGGATCTCCCCTTTTTCTCAATTTATTCTATGTAGATTGATAAATAACATCATCTCAACCAAAAAAACTCGGCGTTTTGGTTAGCCGGAGCTGTAATGTGTATGTCACCGGCAATGTGTGAAATCCAGGCGTTCTATAAAATGCCTAGGCTTTTTATATAATGCCAGAGTGGTTTTGAAAAAGTATTAAATAAAACGAGTTTTGCTGTTCTATTTCATACTTATTTAAAGTGCTTTGTCTTTTTGAAGTACCCGCCTCGGTGGCGTAGTTGGCTAACACGCTAGTCGTGTTGAGCTCGACCGCCGAGGACGGGGAGATCGAGGTTCGAATCTCGGTCGGGTGAACTGGGGTGGTTTATCCTAAATGGTTTTCCACTCTCCCTCCACGCAAATGCGGGTTCACTTCCTCTAAATTCAATCCTCCCAATTCCTAATCCATTAGCGTAATTAGTACTTAAGCGTATAACCCGAACGGGTAGTTAGACGCGGTGCTAAATTTTTTTATTTTTTTGAAGTCCCGGAATAAGTTATAAATTCTTTTATCCAGTTCTCCAGGTCCAGTCTTGCGCCGTTTACTTGCAGGTTCACCTAATTCCTAGGATTTAGGTTGGTCAGGTTAGGTTATTTTAGAATAGGGTAGTTAGGTAAGGTTAGGTTATTTTAGAATAGGGTAAGGTATTGTTCTCGGTAATATATAATGACTGGTCATGCTATAAATTTCTTACGAAAAGTATGAAATACAACAGGAAAACTAATTTATTTCATACTTTGTTAAACCCACTTAGGAATTATACAGAATGCCTGGTTAACACACATTGCCGTTAACATATTATTTACCACTAACAATCAACATGATACATAACTCAAAATAAACCTGACGTTGATTTTAACAAGTTTTGTATTTGATTCGTGGACATAAAAATTAAAATTAAATTTTAAAATACTAAATCCAAGTCAGTGGTCGTGCATCACCTGGTATAGTTTACTTGTAACACAAAGATCTGAAGTTTGAATACCATCCGGGTTTACTAAAGATGTGTATTTTCTATAAATGGGTTTTCTCCCTCTTCTCTCACGTGAAATGCGGTTACATTTCCTTTGAATTCCACCTTCCTTTCCTACCCCAGCAGTGTAAATATAGCCCAGATAAAACCAACAATAACTTGAACAAGTGTCTCTCGTGTATATTCGACAACTACACAGGAAAGAGGGTCAAATCGACACAACAGCTCAAAGTGATATAGTTCACAGGAATAAGAAGTTCATTTATATAGTTCATTGGTACGTGAACTCTATAGTTCAATCATTTGCGAACATAGCTTGCTGAGTTAGTTATTCCCCTCATAATACAAGTGACAAGTTACATAATTTAAATGTATATAAGTTAAATTAACTATGCTAATTTGTTTTGTAACGATATTTAGGCCTACGTCTCATTTTCAAAATAAATATGATTACTTTCAACAAATTTATCTTCCTCTCGTTTCTGTGACAGAGATCGACCGAAGAATCCCGATTGTCTTGTGATGACGCTTCATCTTCTAGTTCAATTTGAGCTCTTAGTTCGTGAACTACACATAACCGGAATGCTATTGGAGCAATCTATCGGTAGCGCGGAGCAACTATATCGCAGTTCAACTGCCCGTCCCGTTGTTTCGTCCCTCCACAGTGAGAGTGTGAACTGTTACTGCAAGCAACATGTCTGAGAAAGGTAGACGTATAATCAGTGATGTGTGGAAATCGTTCACCCCGATTGACAGAGGCTACGCCGCGTGCAATCTGTGCCAGAGCAAATTCTCTTACAAGAGCACCACTACCAACCTATGGAGACATTTGGCATCCAAACACCCGACAGCGACAACGCGAACTTCTGCGGCGAGGGGAAAGACAAAGAAGGTAACAGTCTGTTGTGTGTGTACAGCTCGTCTTCTAACAGTCGCTGCTACACTCGCAAGACGTGTTGTGTTTGTTTTCTGTTCAAACATGGACTGTCAACAATGAAGTGTCGTGAGACGCAATTTCAACCAATAATATGAATCCATTATCAGACACATATTAAAGTTTACAAACACGAGTTAAATAGAATCAAATTAATTGATGAAAAAAGTTATTTAATTATTAATCTTACTAAACAATTTAAAATACAATAAATTATATTTTACAATACATTTCCACAAACTTTCTTCCTTGACCAAATAACTACTTTTTTAGCTTAATACAGTAGTGCACCTATATTTGTTTATTATTGGCTAAACGCAAGACAACGTAACTACATAAAAGCAAGAGATGGACAATATTCATCTCTTCCCGACAATTCCGTTGGCTTGCGTTCAAATATATTTTGAATTTTAAATTATTTAACTTTAAATATATTAACTTAGTTCATTATCATTTGTAAACTTCATTATGACTTTGATAAAATAGTGAATTGGTTGAAATTACATCAGTGGCGTATTTTGAGAAAATTAATAGGTATGCTGTACTCTAAAAGTTGCAGGGGAGATTTGGGGGCCGAGGACTCTCAACCACCGTTGTCCAAGAACGTCAAGGGATTATTTCAAGGGAAATATTTGAATATATGTGCCTATATTATTATTAGCACCGCGTCTTACTACCCGTTCGGGTTATACGCACTTACGCTAATGTGTAATGGTAGGGTGATTGTGAGATGAAATGGAGGACCTACAGTTTAACGTGGAATCCGAACCACGGTAGAGGCCTGGCATTCCTCACATTCACAAGTTGTGATTAATACACGTCTTGTCAGAGGTGAAGGAAGGGTTTGGCAATCAGATAAATCTGTGCCGGGACCGAGTATTGAACCCTGGACCCTCAGCAGAGAAGTCTGACACCTTACCCCTAGACCACCAGGTCACCATATGTGCCTATAGAACAGTGGTTCTGCTTCTCAGATAGTCTGGAAAGACTTTTCATAAAATCTGGAAACGCTGGGAATCAAACCCGGGTACTTCTGGGTACATAGCCAGAATCTCTTGACCACTAGACCACAAAGGCGGTCCTCATATTGTTATGAAACACCAAAACACAACACATTGCAGATCATCGCAATATCTACTCTGTTAGAAATTTAAATGAATATTAATGTTGGAGCTAAGAGTAGTATGGGCACGTTTCTGATTGCATAGAGAGAGAGAGAGATCCTATTCAATTAACCTAGTGTAATTAAAAGCACACAGCAATACTCAAAGCAAACAACCACAATTAGAGTAAAATGGAGTGGTACATGGATCAAGTGCTCATCAGATCTTGGTGAGAGGGAATCAGGTGGATTCTCCTAACTATATCCTGAAAGTTTTCTCAAAATAAGTTGTTTTAGTTTAACGGCTGATTTGGCGTGGTCTTTCGAAGAGTTTTATTGGATGAAGTATCCAACTAGGCTAATTGATTTACATGGTCACGTGATTAAGGATCCGGAATGTGTAGACGCGATTATAATTTCTTAATTAAGGACCATGGACCACAGATGCAACATACAAAGACAACCGACCTACGGATAGTCTGTGTTTGGGCCTTTAGGCATTTTTCCTTGGGGGTGGGGGAGGGGGGGTCCACCCTTAAAAATCAATTGAAATGCACTTTTTCAAGTCATAGACGAACAATAAGAATGTGCTGTAAAAATATCATGATTATCATCCGTGAACGAACGACTGAGTTATCAAGGACGCAAATAGATCCACCAAGTTAATGTATTCCGCTAAAACGGGCGGGCTCAGTTTGGGAGAGGATGTTACACCAACTCAAAATAGTTGCAATTTGGAAATCATGTCACTTCAAAATTAAAAGGCAGCAAATTGATAATTAATTTACATAAAACACTTGCACTAGGTCAAAGTTTGACTAAAATAAAAATATTACAGGCAAATTAGATGGCGATCAAGTTTGGGTAGTAAATTAAACTTGATATTGTTAAATCGGTTTGGCCAAGGCTGTATCCAGCCAATAATTTCGAAGGGGGGGGGGGCACATCACCTAAATGCTAAACATCTCTAGAAGCTATCTGAAGTGCCATTTTATGGTAATAGAGCCCCCTAATTTGTACTTGTACCTTAATTTTGATATTGTTTGAACCATAAATAAAGCCACATAATGTTTTGTTAGTAAAATTTAGGAGGGGGGGGTGTTGAACCCCCTAAAAAAACTTACTATGACCTTGGGTCTGGCGGTCAAATCGTGTATTTAAAATATTTGTTGTAGATATCGTTAACATGTTGGCATTGTTCATACGATTATCACTATACCCGCTTCGATGGCCGCATGGTCTAAGGCGTCACTCTCGTATTAAACTAGACTGCCGATGACAGGGATATCAGGGTTAGAATCTCGGTCGGGTGTACTGAGGGCGGTTTTCCACTCTCCCTCCACGCAAATGCGGGTACACTTAATTTAAATTCAATTTTCCTCATCCCTAAATAATAAAGCGCAATTAGTACTTAGTATTTATTTTATAGCACCGGTTTATGCCGTTCGGTTACCATATTAGTATAGTTGACAAGTAGTAAGACGTGGTTCTAGAAAAAATAAGTATTATATTATAGTTGAATGTACAACTAGTGTATTAAAAACGGTACTAAACTAACGAACGTCTGGCAGGAAGACAATTTGTTTTAATTATAGTAAGCTGGGTTGGTAATAAGACTTCTGATATTGTTGAAATTTACATCAATATTAAACAACACACTTTATTTTATTGTGAAACAAAAGAAGAAATTAAACTTCCAAATAAGACATATATTTTTCTACAGATCAAAGAAGTTTCGAAATATTAAAAATATTTCCCTGAATCCAAAGAAGTTTTGTCACTTGATGACTTTTCTAGTAAGTTTGTTTGTTTTTAATAACCTATTCTAATACTGCAATGAAACTTTTGCATTAATAATATATATTTAATTGCTTTGTTGTAATGAGTATATGAGTATATAGTTTTGTTGCTAGTCTGAGTTTCATAGGAAACCGTTCGTTATTGAAAACTGTAAACTCATGTTGCCATAATGACGGCAAAAAAATGCCTTAGTTGTATTTACATTCTTAGTCCGTTTGATTAATAATGGCTTCCTGTGACCATCAGGGTTTACCCTCTATATTATATTGACAAGTTTTTAAATAACTTATTCAATATTTTCTTAACTACCATTTTTCGATTTAAAAGTAGCATTGACTTTGAACCAAAATGCTACCCATACTGATCGAAGACATCGCAAATGATGACGTCACCGCTTTTGCTTGCCCCCAGTTTTCTCCTTTTCAGTGAATACAGGCCACAGACAAAAATACATAAGACCCACGGCCTCCAGGTTAAAATTATTGCTTTTTTTTTTTGAGAGCTGGAGTCCTTCAACACTGGGACCGCTATGTACATCCCAAGTGACAACCTCGCTATTAAGTGGGCATTTTTTAAATAGAGTTCACTTTAAAAATTGTTTCACTAGAGAGCAGATAAAAATTGTCTTCTAGTGTTTAATCATCGGCTTTCACAGTGAGAGGTTCAGGTAGCAGCCCCACCTCTTTCTCATAAACCAACCCACTTCCCCCAAAAGAGATTACTCAGAATGAACATCACCCCTTTACTTGTTTGAAAAGGTTTGTTCACTGAAAGGGGGTGAGAAGTTGAGTTGGGGGAGGGGGGGTACCTGAACTATTGTGTTCGGGCTGCCACTTTAAGAAACTTTCTCACCAACTTGTAGCCTTTACAACGAGCATGTTGAAAGTGAGTTGTTTAAAACTATATCACTAGTAAGTGTTGTTATCAGTGAGGACTGCAACTAGCGGTCCCCAGTGACCAAGGACTGAACCTGCCTCAAGACGTGCAGCAAAACTCCCGCCGTTTCCTTGTCTGTGGGCTGGGCCCAGTCAAGGCCGTAGTCAAGGGGGGGTTTTGGGGTTTCAAACCCCCTCCAAAATATAATTAACAAAATATATAAGGCTTTTCTTATGGTTCAAACAATATCAAAATTAAGCCGCAAGTACAAATTAGGGGGTTGTGTTACCATAGAAAGCACTTCAGAAGCTTCTAGAGGTGTTTAATATTTAGAATTTTTTCCCCATCCTCGGCAATTAGGGGATGTGGCCACCAAACCGCCCCCCTAAAATTATTGGCTGGCTACGGCCTTGGGCCCAATTATCGGTCTGATAAGCTGCGCCTCCACATGAGCATGCGGAATAAATGCTCAAGTGGAGGCGTACATTTAGACTCTTCCATTGGACGGTGACCGCGAGGGGTCAAATTTAGGCTCAGGTTTATAAGAGGCATTTCCCCCGAGTCCCCCAGCCAAAGCCCCCCTTCCTCCTTTATACATAGATATAATTAAAATATTACTTTATTTAACTAAAAGAAAATTGTGACGAACAATTTTTGACAACGACCTACTTTTTAAGCATCGTTACTAACGTTACTACTAGGTCTATTTGGAATTTCGGGAATGTTTGTTTTGCTCGGTTGTCATCGACGATGATCCATGACTCACCGCCTACTGGATGTGAGAGTATCTCGATGCAGTTAAGAGTTCTAAATATGATACAGTTTGAGAAGTTCATTAAAGATTTTTCAGATGTCAAGTGTAGAAAGAAATACTGTTTCTATGTATGTATAACTTGTCATGCAGTAAACTGGCTATGATGTGTAAATTTGACGAATTGTCCTTGTTGCTGTGAATCTTAACTTCTGAGTTCGAGGGTCCCTCTCCAAGATCTAAATCCAGGCCTGGTCGTCTCCTACCTTGAGGTGACCGTTGACGGCGGCGTCGTGCAGGGGCGTGTCGTCATCCAGCCCGCGGGCATTGACTGTCGCCCCGGCCTCCAGGAGCGCTAGCGTCACCTTGTACCAGCCGCGGTTACAGGCCTCGTGGAGCGGCGTCCATCCTGCAACAAGCAGACTCGCGCCTTGAACAAGGACGGGCAGTGTGGCCAACTCGACTCGTATTAACAAAATCCCGCCGCGCAGGAGTGATTCAAATGATTAATTTCCCGCAAGATTTTGACTAGGTAAAGCTATAATTAGTATTATAAACACTTTAATCAATTATTAATACAGAGAATAATTCATAGCATAATATAGAGCCGACTTGAAAAAAAGCAGTAGAGCCACTATTGCAAAATTAATTTTCATTTATCTACCTCGCCTTTAGATTACGTTAACATCAAGAAAACATACAAAGAAAATATCCCCCCTCCCCCTGTTTGGTTATTTTAACTACCAGCCGCAATGGAATCGATCTAGCGGAAATAAAGCCAAATTGGGTGACGAAGAAAAATGAAGGCTTACTGTCCGTCACACATGAATCCAATTGTTCAGCGCGTCTTGCACACGTCCGGGATATTCGCACGCTCATGGGTAGGGGGTACGGTAGAATGTACCCGCATTTGAGTGGGAGTAATTCAAGAGGGGGACTAAGACTGGAGTCAGATGGCGAATGATGTTGGCAGAGGTGCAGCAAACCATTCGCAAGATTGATGATTTAATAATGATGACGCTATTTCTACTGTGAATGTCGTACTCAAAGGCAATGGCAGCCCTTGTTTCTTCTGAACCAATCATCTGTTAGATTAAACTACTCATAGGAATCTACACCGACATGTGTGTGCAGGGCCGAGCCATGTATTAATCAACATCGGGTCATTGGGATCAGGTCTGAACGTGTATGGCTGGCTTTAGTTAACCTTGCGTTACAGAATAGAAATACTGAATTCGTACAAATTATTAAATGTTGCATTTGACGTGTTATTTTAAGACACAATTCTTTTAATTATTGCAAAAGTCCATTATTTCTGTTTATTTTAAAGACATCCATAATCTCCGGCCTCTGCTCTTATCTCGCCTTTAATAGTCAACATCCACTATCTCTTGTTTCCATATCACCAAAAATGCTACATTCCCCCTTTATTTTCAATTATATTCTTTTACTATCGTAGTCAATGAGCCAAAACAAAGATAATTCACTATAACAAACAAGTATGGCTACCAAAAGGTATTTCAAACATGAACAGACGATCATTTCCGTCTGGTATGTAAACTGGCGTTTAAATGGCTAGAGCTTCTGCTGTTTATGCTGGCGTTTAGTTGGCTAAAGATTATCCTCGCGTTCTCATTGGCTAATACAACTCAAGTACAAGGGTCGTCTATATTCAACTATATGTTTCACGTTCACGAGCTATTAGTTTAGTTATCCAATGCGTTGTGCACGAGTATAAACTCAACGTAGCTGGTGTGTTTCTACTAGTTCCCGAGACAGTTGAAACATGCACACTGGCCTTGTGTCCACTTCACGTATTGTCATCACCGCCGCAGCCAAGGTGGTAGGGGGGGGGGTCAGGGTTGAACCCCCCTCCCCAGACCTTGCTACTCACCTACCTCTTTCTCATCCTTAAAGCTGTTAAAATCATACATGAGGAATTCTACAAATGAAGACAGACTTAATGGGCTTGCTCTCATGTACATACATTCAGAGGTATCAGTTACGAACCCATGTGGAAAAATGCCAGATTTGGCCCAGAAGTGGAATTGGCCATATCTGGGAATGCCAGATTTGCCCCAGATCTGTCTCAGTTCTGGGTATATCTGGCCTAGATATGGACCAGTTCTGGCCAGATATGATTTTTCCACATGGGCAGGATGAAGTGCTCAATGAACTTTCTATGAAGCCAAGGAAAATTAACATAAGGTTAAAGTGAATAATTACAAAATTGATTTTGTGAGTTAAGAGTTAGTGCAAGTTGCTTATTTGAATTTTCAGATTTTAGCTCATAAAATAATTTTATAAATCAAATTTCCAAAATAAAATTGATTGAAACTTGCATGTTTGTATATTATAGCAGTATACATAAATAAAAGTTTGTTCATAAAATTTAATAGTCATAATAATTAGAGAATTATGACCATTTTTATAGATTTTAAATTATTTTGGATATTATTGTATTTCTTTTGATGCATATGCATTTTGCGGTACTTAAATTTTTCAAATTTTCCCGCTGTAAAAACCAATGGACCCCGCTTAGTTGGTCAGTGAAATCAAACTCCAACCACAAGCGAATCCTGGCTGCGCCAATGATTGTCAAACATCAGCATACGTGAAATGTGTGTGTTAGGGCACTTCTACCACCGCGGAGAGAAGGTTCCACGTTCGTGTCCCAACTGGCGTGTGACGTCACCTGTTGTAAAATGGAGAACAGGTATACTCCGTTCACCCTGAAAGATGGAAGTGTTACCTTTATGTATTACACTATAGCCCCATCATATAAGCTATGCCATAGTGTAACCAGGCGAGGTAAGATTGAAGAAGTGATAATAAGTGACGGCAGGACTTAAGTGTCATTTCACACCCATCCGGCACCGGAAACCCAGTCGTTGTCGAGCTTTCACGTTACTCGGGTTTTACACCCTGTCTAGGCGATACCAGTGAACGGGTTCAGTCGCATCACTTCCACATTGGAGCGTTAACTCATTATTGAGATGTGGTTTTTGTATCAACGAAGCCGCCATCAGAAGCAAATAATGCATTGGGTGCACCCAATTTTTAATATGAAAAGAGAAGAGTTTGGATTGTACATTGTTTGAGAACCTACAAGTAGATGAAAACAAGATTTAAACTATATCAGAATGTGTAACTCGTCAAAAGAGGAAATCGACAATAATTTGAAAGATACTATTCAGCAACAGAATACTTGCATGAAAGATTGCATTCAACCTGTTCAGATGTTAGCTGTCATCATAGGTAAATAAAACTAGTTTCAATTTTCAGAATGTGATATCTAGATACGAGTAAATCCTCACTAAAGCAAATATAATACCTTTGGCTTTTTGATTGTTAAACTAGTTTCAATTTTCAAAATGTGATATCTAGATGCGAGTAAATCCTCACTAAAGCAAATATAATACCTTTGGCTTTTTGATTGTTAAACTAGTTTCAATTTTCAAAATGTGATATCTAGATGCGAGTAAATCCTCACTAAAGCAAATATAATACCTTTGGCTTTTTGATTGTTAAACTAGTTTCAATTTTCAAAATGTGATATCTAGATACGAGTAAATCCTCACTAAAGCAAATATAATACCTTTGGCTTTTTGATTCTTAAACTAGTTTCAATTTGTTATTATTTAATGATAGGTACAGTAAAAATTAAGTTATACTCCATTCACGGTAGGAATTACTCTCTGAAAGGTCTTTTTTCCTACCAATATCCAACTATATAATAGATTTATGGTAAGGAAAAAGGCCTTTCAGAAAACAATTCCTACGGTGAACAAACTTTAAGTGAATTCATTAGAATCCAATGTCGATGAAATGGTAGCAACTGTAGGCAGACCGCGCAGCAGACATTGTTGGCCGTGAAACTTGTAAAACTGGCTCTCAGATGTTGGACAACACATCTGCTATCGTGAGATCGAGTGTTGAGGAATTGTGGTTTGGTATGGAAACTGCTGATGGGCTGGTGTGACGAACGCATTCGTTTTTGCTGTTTAAAATTTTATTATCATGTTGTAGTACTCCTATTTGAAATGGCACGATGTCGTGATCCCTTTGAAGAATGGCAAATGTCGATTTGGCGGACGTTCTTCCAGCTCTTGTATCATTTTTAGATCTACTTTGTCTAATTTACGCTCTTGAAATCCCAGCTCTTTCAGTGATATTTTGAATGTATCAACTTTTCCATATCTTCTGATAGACTATCATGTGTTTGCCGTTCCTCAAATACTTTATTTAAAAATTGGAGCTGATCATTGTATATGTTCTTTTTTATATTTGAAGTACCAGCCCCCGATCTTATAGTTTCTTTGTTTTCACCAAATTTTACGAAGACGTCTAGGATGTTTCCCCATTTCTTCATTACCTCTTTACCTGAAATTAGGTAATAGTAACAAATAATACATTTGTTGTTCCAAATATCTAGCGAGTGGCTGTACTTTGATAGATCTGCACTACAGCTACAGATCATGTATTTCAACAGTGGGCAAAAAAAAAGTCATATGTAAGTAATAATATCTGGTCTGCCATGCGGTTGGAATGCATACCCATACCTACAAAAGAACAGTAAGATGGCTTTCACCGTGGACGGCGTGCGTCGTGAATAAAGACGGTCTAACATCAACCAAAGGAAGAAGTTGTTGTGTGTATCAAACTCTCCCCCCCCCCCCTTCTCAACGTCCAACGTCTCAAATTCTGAGTTGATTAAAGCACAAATCTCCATCCAAGCTCACGATGACTCAGTCCGAGATTTGTACTCGTCTAAATTGATGTCTCTAAGCACTGAACTCAATTCCACTTGTGTAATTAATGCCCCAACATCGATTTCAAAAGTTCCAGAAGCCATAGCGTTTATTCGATACAAGGAACAACGTGGGACTGAAGGAGAAATACCGTGACGCGTGAAGAGAGACATAAGACACAATGTATCTCTACCATTTCGGCGGCCGTCCTTTAGATCGAGATACGTCGTCGCTACCACGGTGGCCGTCCAGTCACGTGTGAAAGCTCTCATTTAAAACTCTGTACCTTGATAATCACGGCGACGGCTAGGGGGAGCGGGGGGAGCTAATTTTACGCAGTGTTTCGAGACAGTTGACGGTAAACATCTTCGAATAGTCAACCCACTTGGTTCATTGTATGCATCAGTAGTATTAATGGCAGTAGCAGATTAAGAATACCGTTTTATTTATGTAGACATTGGAAGTTAAGGAAAATATTGCGATTCCAAAGTACCTGTTTAAAATATCTCTGCTGTGGTCATATATTTAAAATAACGAACAGGAAATATCATCTGAGAAATGCCTAAATTTGCCATTTTATGTCTTAGTGGGACATGAAGCATTCGCGCTACACAAACAAACATCTACTTCGACCTTACGCTGGATAAAATCTTAATTTAAACAAAAGTTTTGACTATAGATGGTATGTAGAATGCACATCTGGCATTCTCAGTTGATATTGTCAAAGCTTGTATTATCCTACATATTTTCGCTCACGATAAAGATGGATATCAGTTGGCGGATGTAATTACAATATCTAGTGTACTCAGATAACAAATATTACGTGGGGAGCAAACAATATAAGAAATAAACTATCCGATTACTTTTTAAAGAATGCTGGATCCGTCGTTAGCAGTTATCAAAAATATGAATAATTACGTTCTTCAATGCATTTTCTTTCAATATCTCCCAACTCCTTAAGGCCACCAGCGACACGTCTTGATTCCGTAGACGCCACCGGGCGATTGACGATGACGGTCGGCCAGTGTTGCCAAGTCTATAATCTCTAGCGATAGTACAGGGACCTGAAATGGATTGTATTTTGACCGGTAGGATAATACTTTCTGGCATTATTTTGAAAAGCCCTGCGATTTTCATGAAAAAAAAAAAGTTAATGTAAAATTTGTTACTAGATAGCAGGGCCACAGGAAATATCCTTAAATTGGATTGTACAGGTGGTGAAATTATATCAAAAGTAGTATCCAGATCGTACAGTTGGCAACACTGCGGTCGGCTAGTATGAATGCATGCATACCATTCAATACACCGGGCGTGTGGCCCAGCGACGACCGGCTCCGGAGCGTGTCAAAGTCCTCATACTCTCCCACACACCTCGCGACCGAATTAATGGTACCGGCTAGCCGGTTCTGGAGGGTGTTGACATTCTCATAAACCTCGCGACCGGATAACCAGTATCACAGCTAGTAGTGATGGGCACAATCGAGTAATCGAGAAAAAAAATTACTCGAGTGATTTTTATAGCGAATCATTTACTCGAATCGTCCCGTGGTAATCGGTTGGACAACATTACTCGGGAGTCTTTCAATGGAATTCGAAACTAATAACAAGTCCATAATCTCTTCCTGTAGTAGGCAGTCGACACTGACCCCCTTATTTTCAGGTTTCATGTTACACTTACAGTCAATATGAAAGTATGCGTTTTAAGAAGTGTCTCACAAAAAAAAAATTGTTTTGTGCTCGTTTTAATAAAATAAACTTTTCTTTATACATTCAATGTTAAAGGAATTTATAATAATCATACCTTTTTAAAAGTGAAAACAATTTTTACTTTTTTCTATTTTTTTTAACTTACTCTAATTAGTTTCAATTCTTAATAATCATATTTTACTAAGGAGAAATTATAATCAATAAAATAATTAAGAAAGACAATAATTAGTTTCGTTATATGCGATTGTGGAAATAGGATTGCCGAGGTGCCGAGTAAAAAAATTCGAGTAACTTTCAACGAGTGCTTTTAAAAAGAATAGGAAATGTGATACGCTTTGTTAACATGTTTTTCGATTGTGTACCTTACATCTGCGGGTATTTTGTATTGAAAATGCATGCCCAACATTTAAACCATAAAGGTCATATTTGCGTAGCAGCAGAAACTGTTGGTGAAAAATGAGCTCTAAGGGAATATGCCTTTTAAATGGAAATAGCATGGTAAATAGTCCAACCAATAAGGTCGATTCTCACTTAGCTGATAAGAAAAGAGAAAATAAAAGAATAACACTGTCCGAGTAAAGTTACTCGAGTAATCCCGGAAGAATCGAGTACTCCCGATTACACAACACAATCGAGTTACTCGATTATTATTACTCGATTGTGCCGATCACTGACAGCTAGCCGGTTCCGGAAAGTGTGGAAAGGCACTTGGTCGATAACTGGACTGTTTAGACCTGAATATCTAATCCTAGATCCAGCGTGCACTTTCTAAACAAAGGTGCCAACAACAAGCACTTGGATTTAGTAAAGTTTGAGTAATTTTCGTATCTGTTGGATTATCTGTAATTTACTATGTTTACTTATACTTTGGCAGCAGACTCTTTAACCTAGGAGTTGAGACGAGGAGGCCTGAAACACTTCTTAATTGAATCAACATTTGCCAGGGTGCAGTGTCTCGAGTACCGGGATCAATATCCGGTCAGACAGGAGCGATAGTTTCTTGGTAAGTACAATCGCACGCCTTTAAAGTGGATCTCGTGTCCCATGGTTGGGTGGTTTTTTCATTCTCTCCAGGCGAATACTTGTAATGAAGACGTTGCACAAGTTGCCTGCACAGTTTGAGGAATGTTGGAAGGGAATCCCCCCTCCCCCCCCAAATGGAGAAAAGGAGAACTTGCAAGGCGAGGTATGCAAGGAAGAATAAAACCCCAAGCAGGCCCCAGAAGTAAAAGTGACGAAAACTCACTCTCCGCGCAATGCTCCAAACATAATGGGCGAGATTAAAGTACTTAATTAAATAGGGAAACTTGTATTTAAATAATGATGACAACTATCACGGAATAACTAAAGAAGTAGCTATTGCTATTTTGTCAAACTTGTTGTAGAGCCTTGTTGAAACGAACATGTAAACATTGTAGAGCCTAGTTGAAACGAACATGTCAAACTTGTTGTAGAGCTTAGTTGAAACGAACATGCTAACCTTGTTGAAACTAACATGTCAAACTTGTAGAGCCTAGGTGAAACGAACATGTCAAACTTATTGTAGAGCCTAGGTGAAACGAACATGTCAAACTTATTGTAGAGCCTAGGTGAAACTAACATGTCAAACTTGTAGAGCCTAGGTGAAACGAACATGTCAAACTTGTAGGGCCTAGGTGAAACGAACATGTCAAACTTATTGTAGAGCCTAGGTGAAACTAACATGTCAAACTTGTAGAGCCTAGGTGAAACTAACATGTCAAACTTGTAGAGCCTAGGTGAAACGAACATGTCAAACTTGTAGAGCCTAGGTGAAACGAACATGTCAAACTTGTAGAGCCTAGGTGAAACGAACATGTCAAGCATGGCATGTTTGTTGATAAAACGAAGGCACTTCCTTCCCTCGACAAAGCGGCTCACGATCACAATACTCTCTCTTTACTACGTCTCGTGTGTTCGGCAAGTGAAAGTGTCGCTGTGTCCTTGACCAGGGTCACTCTACAGGACCAAGAATACCCCCTCCGCAGAGAGAGGTGTACTACCGTGTCTAAAAACATGAGTAATAGGTGTACTACTGTGTCTAAAAACATGAGTGGTAGGCGTACTACCGTGTCTGAAAACATGAGACACCGTGAGTGGAAAGTGTGGAAGCAATGTTTTCAGTACGTGTAGTAATATGCCTGCGTGCAGTGTAAGATCAATACGACCCGGATGTAAGGCCGGGCTCATCCACACTCTACAACCTGACAGGGCCCGCTCGGCCAGAAACATCACAGATGAAACATTTTCACTCTTGGAAAATCATCCTCGTACTTAAATATAGCGAACCAGCTCCGGTGGCCGCATGGTTTAATGCGCTACTCTCGCAAAAGACTAGACTGCCTAAGACGGGAGGTCGGGTTAGATCCCGGTCGGGTGTACTTAGTGTGGTTTTCCACTCTTCCTCCACGCAAATGCGAGTAATCTTCTTCTAGACCAACCTTCCTAATCTCTAGCATATTAGCGTAGTTAGAACATAGACGTATAGCCCGAACGAGCAGTAGTTCATAATACAAGTAAAAAAAATAACGAATGGATTCCCAAGTTCTAAAGTTCCCGCTTCAGTTGAATTTCTCCTCAGTACGTTAAGACCAGAAACATCAAATGAGTTACAATAACAGTTATTTTATCACATTCACGTATCGACTACAGCGCTCGGGGGTTGAATGTGTCACTAACATTTGTAGACTAGACATATTAATACTTAATATTATAATAATACCTCCCTGGGATTCAATCATCTGAAATTCTCACGGGAAATTACTCATCCATTATTTCCAGGCCGCTCTCAAATGTTTTAGTCTGTTAAAATAAGGTATTAGGCTTGTGTAACGAAGCTTATCTGATTTGGTAGGGTTTTAGGCTTGCATAAAACATTGTATGCATGAGATAAAATTTGTATTAATGTTTGTGAATGTGATTGGTTTAAAATGTATTTTCTAATTGTTTAGTTTTTAAGATCTATTTTATTTAACTACTTATCTCTTTTAAATTAGAAATATTCCTTAATTATAATTTTTGTAATCTGGTTAAGTGTAAGACAAGGTGTAACACCTTAACTTCGCCAGCATAAAGACATTTAAATAAATAAATACTGATGTGGTAAGTTTTATGCTCGTGTAATAAAGCTAATATTGTTATGTTAAGGTTTTAGGCTCGTGTAAGCAAACTAATATAGATGTGGTAGAGTTTTATGCTCGTGTAATAAAGTTAATATTGTTATGTTAAGGTTTTAGGCTCGTGTAAGCAAGCTAATATAGATGAGGTAGGGTTTTAGGCTCGTATAATGAAGCTAATTCTGATGTAGAGTTTTAGGCTCGTGTATTAAAGCTAATACTGATATAGTAAGGTTTTAGGCTCGTGTAATAAAGCTAAAACTGACATGGCAAGTTTTACCCGCCACACTCTTCTACCATTATTTGTTAGTCTCTGCCCGCTCGCTACCGCGCAACTTTGCTGCGCAAGTCTTTCGTTCGGTTGTTAGTTTAGTTCACTAGTTCAGTTAGACGAAGAATCGTTCTCTTAGTCGAGTTTGTGGCCGCGCTCAAGAATCACGATCGTGTTTGCGTTACACCACAGTTCACTCCAAGCAGAACTAGATCAGAATAGTTCAGTTTGAACTATTACTCAAACATCAGTTCTATATCGTGTGATTTGAAAAGAACGAACTTTAAAGCGAAGTGTTTATTTTGTTGAAGACGTTATTTAAGATTATTTCAATTCAACGTATATTATCTTGAACACGAATACAATTTTTAACTTTTGAAAAATAGCTCCCGATTTATTTTGAATAATTGAATCCCATTACTTAGTAATACGCAGGCACACATTAATTTTTAATGCCGCGAAGAAAAAGCCAACTCTGGAATCATTTTACAAAAATAGGAGACAAGCAGGCAAGATGCGATTATTGTTCCAAAATTATCAGTGTATCGTGTGGGTCCATGGGGAACCTGATGAGACACATTAGAGTAAAACATTCTACTGTGTCTATTTTTATAAATGTGCCTAAGAATAACATGTCAAGCCCATCTGACGACCAATCCGAAACTTGCTTGGTCACCCAGGAAACTGTCGACGAAGACAACATGGCAAATATGGACGTGAATTCAAACCTATATCAACCATCCACGTCGGATCAAAATGATCAAATGGAACAGGTAAATATACAATGGCCTGCTATTAGACTGACAGCTGATCAAAATGATCAATTGTTCGGTAAGAAGGTAAACGGTCGTACAATTCAAATTTACGAGGATGCTAACTCGTGTGAGAAGAATAATTTAAATTATTGTTGCGTTAACTTGTAGTCAAAGTAAATGCGGGCGGTGTTTCCGTACAAAGTTTAGTAGTACAAGTCGACGGCCACTATCATGACGACCGTTGACGAAACAAGTAACTTTCTAGGAAATTTTTGAATGATTTGGTAGCAGTGCAGATTCTAGTTCTCAACGACGCATGCGCAGAAGAGATAAAAGTTGTCTTTACATCAGCAAAGTGAACAGTGATTTTCTATATTTAAAACAAAAGCAAAACGAAACAGCTTGTAACTTTTATTTTTAAAAGTTCGAGAAAGTGGATTTAATTAAATGTATTTTAAAGACATTTATTTATAATTGAAAAATAGATTTCGGTTTGTTACGAACAGATCATTTTTAACTAAAAATATATATTTCGGTTTGTTACGAACAGATCATTTTACTGTTAATGGGTGCATAGGCCTACACAATTCATTTTCTAAAAATTAATTATTTGTTTGGTGGAGTAGAATTATTATTAAAAGTATGAAGACAGGGACCATGTGAATGTGTCGTATTTTTCTAATCAGCTAAGTGAATGGTTTTTTCATGATAGCTAACAAAATTAGATGAGTAGGTTTTTCTACCAAATTAAGTACACCGCCCGATGCGAATGGGTCATAAAACCGTTTAACCGTTATTAGCAAGTTGTCCTCTTGTGATGTCAGGCATATTATTTTGTTGTTGCTATAATCAACTTTGTGTTTCATTGTTGAGTGAAATATTATCGTTGCTGTTCGTCAATCAATTCTAAGTGGTTCAGTTCATTATCTAGTTCAATAGTTCAGTCGTTCACTAGTTCTATCAGTGATATAATTATGTTTTGAGACAATGGTGCTTATTGCTTGGAGAGAGGGCGGGTAGCCTTGATAAACAAGGGAAATGTCAATATAAAAGTTACTGTTTTATATAGCAGTTTGTTTTTATTTATTTAATTTACTGTGCCAAAGTTTTAAATATATTTTAAATTAATGGTGAATTAGTTATGAAACATTAGATATTTGATTTTTGCCTTTAGGAGTTCGGGTTTTTAAAATAGCTTGACGCACATCTCCCGGTGTTCATAGTTTTTAAACATCACTTCGTTCAAGTCATTTTTGCGCGGATTTACCATACAACTGACATGCTCGACTACGGGCGATTGTAATTTACTTTAGCACCGCGTCTTACTACCCATTTGGGTTATACGCTTAAGTACTATTTACGCTAATGTGTTAGGAATGGGGAAGGTTGAATATAGAGGAAGCGAACCCGCATTTGCGTGGAGGGAGAGTGGAAAACCATTTAGGAAAAACCCCTTCCAGTTCACCCGACCGAGATTCGAACCTCGATCTCCCGTCCTCGGCAGTCGAACTCAACACGACTAGCGCGTTAGCCAACTACGCCACCGAGACGGGCGATTATAGCGGTCATTTTAACTAACGTTTTATATCATTTTAAAACTCAGATGATGACCCCTTACCTCCTTCTTCAGCACTCGGACACAATCGCCAAATAAGAATATAATGTTCCCCTTAGGTCACAGGTCCTGGAAAGATAAGAAAGCTCGCCAAGTTCGGCAAATTTGTTTTGCTGACGAGGTTGTCAATCGCCATTCGAATTATAGCCGTACGTATTGAGGGTGTTTTTTCCTAAATGGCTTCTTACTCTTCCTTCACGTAAATGCGGGTACATTTAAACTAAGATTCTCCTCCCAACGTCATTAAAGTGCGAAAAGACAGGCCGGGTGGTGCGTGTTTAACTTTCTAATACTATCCGTCCGGGCTAGTCGCATATTTACACATATGAGAAAGGTATAATACGGAGAAAGTGTATCACATTTGTACAAATTTGGGTACAGTTCCTCTAATTCGCTTTAATGTACATATAACCATACAGTAAAAATAAGAAGGGGAACTTTAATTTGGTTAAAAAGTATACATTTTTATTGTTCGCTTGCTAAGTGTAAAAATGGGTCCGTTATTCATTGGCTCTCTTTATATTATTATGTAGTTGCACCGTCTAACAACAAGGCCGGGCTATCCACATTTTACTACGCCAGTGGGGTAAGAATGAGGAAGAGGCATTTAGAGGGAGAGTGGAATACCATTTCATCAAAATCACTCTGTACACACAGCCGGGATTCAAACCCGGCCACCTGTCACAGGGAAATGATAAGACAATATTCTAGGCGCTATATTACATACATAAGTGTTCTCACTCGGTGTGCCATGAGTTGTTTTTAGTTTTTTAAATACGTATATTTTTATTGAGCTTAATAATTATGTAAAGTTTATATAATAATGGCCTAACTATTTTATAATTTATATAGACTATAATGCCTATACATAATTTATTTTTAAGAACGGTCCCAAAACCCACATTGGTGCCCGGAGGATTTTCAATTTTTCTCTACGCAAATGTGTGTACATTTCCAGGGCACTTATAGATAAGCCAGAGAGCTGAAATTCCGTGAGAAGGTAGAGTAGAGGGATTACCTTACATAATCAGAAAAATCTAAAAATGGGGAAGATATCATTAGAAAGAATCTTTAAAGATGAGATATAAAATACAATTTGGCAACAGGAAGAGAGACAACTCAAGATAACCAAATAAATCTTGAAAGCTTTAATTTTTAAGAGTGAGTGGGAGAAAAGAGTGTGAAGGGGGGGGGCTCAAAATTACCAAAACTAATGTAAATAATTATTTCTCAGTATGGTAGAAAATTAAAATTTACACTAGAAGGCAGCTATAGGGACAATTCCAAATAGTTATAAAATTCTTGAAACTTTAAAATTTTAGTCAAGTAGGACAACTTGAGATAACTAAATAGGCCTTAAAAATTGAAATTTCTAAATGACAGTTAGAGAAATGGGTGTTGGGGGGGGGCGAGAGGTTTAAAATTTCCAGAACTAATAGAATAAACTACTTCCCAGTGTATTGGACCATTCAGAAGGAAAGTAAAGTGACCACACTCATTGGACATAAAGAGTCTAAACATTTTAAATTTTAAATAGGACAAGGGAAGTTATAAAAAGAAAAAAAACCTTGTATGTATGTAAGAAAATTTAAATTTGGCAAGCCAATATAAGGACTCTTGAATATATAGATCTCAAATTTTAAGATTTAATTAGATAAGTGGAAGTTGAATAACTGGCGGGGTGTCGGAACTCAACATTTCCAAAACTAATACATTAACCACTATAATTTGGCAAACCGGTAGAAAAAGAAAAAAACTCCAGATAACCATATTATGAATCTTAAAATTTAACATTTTTCGAGGATTTCGAAAAATAATTTGGAAGAAGGCGGGTAAATTTTTTACAAAACTACAATTAATGTAGTATAAAACTTAAATTCGTCACTAAAGTAAAGAAAGATATCACTCCAAATAACGATAAGGTCTCACAATTTTAAAATGGGTCACCAGGAAATACAGGGTGTGGGGTTTATAAAAAAAACTTTTAAGCATAATAAAAAATTTAAATTTGGCATACTCCAGATAACCAAACAAGTCTAAACATTTGAAATTTCTAGGTGGGGATTGGACAAATGGGGAGAGGTGTGGAAGGGGCTTAAACTTTCCAAAATTATTAGAAACAATTTATTTTCAGTGTGGTAGAAAACGGAAAATTCTGAAAGAAGGTAAATGTGCCACTTAAATAAAATAACCAAAGTGTGGTATAAAATATAATTTGGCAAGCAGATAGAAAGACTCTTCCAGAAAACAAAATAAAAATATAACGAAATGAATAAATGACAGGGGAAGGGGGAGTATTGGTGGGGTCAACATTTTCAAAACTAATACAATAAACTACGTTCATGTGGTAGAGAACTGAAATTTAGCTGCTGGGTTTTGGGACTATTCCAAATAAACATAAAGGTCTGAACATTTAAAATTTCAAAATGGAATTCCGCAAACTGTTAGAGAATATAGAAAATTATATTCGCCAGGAATGTAGAGGAAACAATCTAAATAACAAAACTAGTATTAAATATTTTCTCTTTATAAATGGAGCTGATAAAAGGTTTATTTTCAAAACTAGAAGAATAAACTACTTATCGGTGTGGTGAAAGATTGAAGTTGAAGAACATTCTTGAATGTAAAAATGAAGGACCAGAAAACGGGAAACCCTCGAAATCCACATCCGGACCGCAGATACATTTTAAATGAACACGGCGAGATAGTAATAAATAAAAGAAATGATGCTATTTCGGTGGTGGGCGGGTAGTAGACATGGAAGGATAGCAATAATAAATAAGTAAAATAACTAAAAGGAAAGAAAATCACATTTTTGAATTAGTATAGTCCTAAAGAGCTTGAGCTTTAGTCATTGTTAAAGTTTTACTGGACCGCGGAAATATGTTGAGTTTTTAAAACAGACCTCCATCAAAAATAATTGGGGGACCCTGCACTAGGGTATGATTATCTATCTTTTCTTCAGGTAAATAATTTAACTCAGCGCCTGTCAGATTAGGGACATTTGAGGCAGAGGTATCTAGTAACACTTTTTAAATGGTCACGCCTTGCTTCAAAACCCCAACTTCTTCGTCACTAGCAATAAAATCTCTTGCAAGTTTTAAATAGCAACATCCGCAATGAGCTCTATCAAGAAATATAATTATGATGAAGCAGTTGTCTTTCAGTGTTTCTTTGAATTTCACACACGATTCGATTCTACCTTAGATAAAAAATAAAAACTGTGAAAAACAAAAACTCTTACAAGGGTGCCCCGAGATTCTAATCCCCTTCACAAGGTTGCCCCGAGATTCTAATCCCCTTCACAAGGATGCCCCGAGATTCTAATCTCTTTCACAAGGATGCCCCGAGATTCTAATCTCTTTCACAAGGTTGCCCCGAGATTCTAATCTCTTTCACAAGGTTGCCCCGAGATTCTAATCTCTTTCACAAGGTTGCCCCGAGATTCTAATCTCTTTCACAAGGTTGCCCCGAGATTCTAATCTCTTTCACAAGGTTGCCCCGAGATTCTAATCTCTTTCACAAGGTTGCCCCGAGATTCTAATCTCTTTCACAAGGTTGCCCCGAGATTCTAATCTCTTTCACAAGGTTGCCCCGAGATTCTAATCTCTTTCACAAGGATGCCCCGAGATTCTAATCTCTTTCACAAGGTTGCCCCGAGATTCTAATCTCTTTCACAAGGATGCCCCGAGATTCTAATCTCTTTCACAAGGATGCCCCGAGATTCTAATCTCTTTCACAAGGATGCCCCGAGATTCTAATCTCTTTCACAAGGATGCCCCGAGATTCTAATACCCTTCACAAGGTTGCCCCGAGATTCTAATACCCTTCTCAAGGGTGCCGCTAACCTAGAAAAGTTGAGAATCCCTGATTTAGAGGAAATAAAGTTATATTTTAAACCTCGTCTTACTACTCGTTTAGACTATCCACATTTAATTGCACTAATGTGGTATCATTGAGAAAGCTAGTAAAATCACCCACAAAACACCCAGCTGGGATTCGAGCCCAAACCTTCTCATTACCATGAAACCATACAAAGCGAGCTTGACGTTTATTCCGTGTGCTCACCGATATGGGTAACAAGTGTGTTATTCTAAAGATAATTTTCATAATCAGGTTTTCACTATTGTATACTCTATTTTCATTTATGAATTCATTTGGTGGATCGAGTAAAGTATGAATATGTAATCGAACGAGTACCTAGAGTCTAACATTTTAACATTTTATATTGTGAGATTACCGTCTTAAACTGCGTGAACAACGGTTATTCTCTATGAAAATGTATTATTGAAAATAAATTAAATTGTTTCCTGTATAATTTGTTTGCGAAGGAGGAACATTAACTTCCAAAAGAGATATCTTAAGACCCTATAGTAAGAATAAGAACAGGGAGGGAGCGAGGTCTACTGTTTACACACACCAGAACTTCATCGAGTAAAAGGAACTGAATAATTGCTTCAAAAAATAAAATTACTCTACCGTGCCTCGCCCCACGGTTTGAACTAGTTCAGTCGGAAGTCTCCAATCTACCGCGAGAGTTGGCTGAACTCGATGTCTATATAGAACTGCCACCACCACTGGCGGAGACTTATTCATCGATAATTTTTGGCCACCCACTCCCAGTAACTAGAACTAAAAAGTATCAATCAGTGATTGAGATATCAGTAATCGGTGTAGAGAAGGCATGTCAAACATTGAAAATAACAAAAAACAACTATAAAATATTTGTCACAGTTATTTTGGACTGATAACGTTTCACAGTACCTACACGTGACACTTCACAGTGAAATTGTGTGTCCCTTTGGGACTGTGTACTTATCTTCCTATATAGATAACGCCGCCACCACAAGTAGTGACTTTGTTGTTTATAAAAACATGAGAGCAAAGGTTTTGAAATCCAACCCTGGATCTGCTACTAGCCGTATTTTGTAATTGCCACAGTCGCGGCTTAGGTAACTCAATAGTGTGCAGTTATCACACCGATAACTCAGTCCCTGCTACTGTTGATATCGGATCACAGTGACAAAATCAGTCAGTAATAATGAGGAGAACTGCAGTGCGGTAGTTTAGTGTTTTATTTGTATTTAGTTGAACCGGTATAAGACAAATATTATGTCGAAGTATAGTAGCAGTATGACTAAAAAAAATCTATTGAAGAAGAAAATCGTAGTTTTCAAGATAAATCGGAGTAAAGAGTAAAATAGTACGCCTGATATGTAGGAATTATATTGCAGTTTGTAAGGAATACCATCTTAAACGGCACTATTATGATATCAATCAACCACAAATAAAACTATGGCCAATACGTTGCAAAACTTCGTGAAAAGAAGTTGGAAGAATTGAATTGAATTCTTCAAAAACAACAAAATGCGTTCAGTTGCAGATAATGCAGCTGCTGTAAAAGCTAGTTATCTAATATTACTGAAGGGCAATTCATCCGCGAATGCTTGATTAAAACAGTGGAAGTGTTGTGTACGGACCAAATAACCAAATTTAAAACTATAGTTTAAGTCGAAATAATGTATTTACCAGAATCGATTTAAAAGCAGATAATTTAAGATAGCAGCATAGTTAATTAGTATCAAAATTTAAGGCCTCTATTGCAATCGACAAAATAAATACATTCTGTATATTTCGCTCAGTTGGAAAGTCAAGATTCAGCATCTATCTTCAATTTTTAAAATTACATCAACTCAATACATTGTACCAAATTTTGATGATTTGCTACCTGGAAAAAAACCCAACCAAGAGTCTACTAAAAATAATACAGTATGTAACAATAATGAAGTAGGATTTTGTTAGGTTTTATTTTCTATTTTTGATGTTTAATTATTTATAAATATAATATAATATGCAACCTCTTGTGATAAACAAATGTTTATTTCGTGATATTTTATTTTATTTTAAGGATACTATGTAGCTTTGCCCATGTGAACCTAATAATATCAGATATTAGACAGCAATATGTATATAAAATAACGTCTTATTTTACTTATTTTTAAATGCGGCCCTCAACACAACGCAGTACAGACCGAGTTTGGCATGCCTGGTGTAGTGTGACGCTCGCCAGACGGCGACAGCTGAGCACTATGGATTGTGAAAGCTGCGACCGTGACTGACAAAATACTGTATCAGTCGGCGATATGGTGACTCACAGGTGCAGATAGTAGGGGTATCATGTCCCAGCAAACATTATTTGATAAAGAGCCGCTACTCGATCACTTTGTATGGCGGCAACCGAATTCATTTACAATAGAATCACGTTGGATTTTTCACTGATTTACTTTACTAAACTAAACATGCTATATATTATGAAGTAGATATACTGTGGTTGAAATGAATAAACACAAATTACATTTTTTATTTTCATTTTGTATAGTATTATTCCTCGAAGTTAATATTTGTTAATCCATTGAGTCCCAACGTGAATTTATTTCATTTATTGAGACTGGAGAATTTGCAACCCTGTGTTATTTACGAGAAGGTATGCTTTTATTCTAACAATAAAATACGTTATAGTTGGTAAAAAGAGACAAGTTTTAAAATGAGCTGGCACACCATCATACGCAAAAGGAGTAAAATATGGAATTTATTTACTCCAATGGATCAAGAATTTGCGAACTGCAATATGTGCAAACAAAGACTGTCTTATAAGACCTCTGTTTCAAATTTGAAAAAGCACATGCAAAGGAAGCACCCTGGAGTAGCTCTACCGAGTTGTGACAATAAACCGGCTACTTCTATAGAGGTAAGCTTAGTATGTGTAACTATTCATATATGTTACGATGTGACGTGTGTCCGCTCAAAAGACGCTGAATTGTGCATTAGGATTTATATTATCTTATATTATTAGGATATTTTATTTAGGTGATATTGTTTCTTTATTTAGGCTACGCCATCAGCTGAAAATGATCAAAGCGAACCAACTAGAGAAAACCCCAATTCATCAGAACAACCACTTGTGAGTATCCAACAATTTACAATGGACGCATCAATTACATCTAAACTACTGCACAGTTTTATTGTGAAGTTTCTACCCAAAAAACTAACGAACAGCAGCCAGGAAAAAATCAATAAACATTTATTAATGAAATTGTTTACAACCTTTTAGTGCAGTGGAGGATAAAGGGTTCCAATGTTTTGTCAATGCTACCTGCCCTTTTTAAGAAAGTTGCTATAATTCCACCAAAGCTTTAATAAAAACTGTTAAACGTATGCATATGACTGACTGTTGGACTTCTATACACAATGTAAGTGTAAATGTAGTAAATGTTTACTTTATTTAAAGTGACTTTGAGATGAAATCACTTGTTTTGAAATGTACTTCCTTAAATGTTAGTCATACAAGTGCCAATCCATCCATCCCAAGAGCTAAAAGGGGTCGTAGAAGAGTTGGATGTAGAAAATAAGATATTAGCTGTGCGATAATGCAGCTATCATATTTCTTCTATTCTAAGACGCCAATGATTGTAAGACTCACTTTAATTTTTCAGTACCACCAACAGAAAAAAAGCTTTGATTCCAAGAAATTAATAAAAATACCCTATATCTAAGAAATATTTTTATTACAAAATTAATTTTACCAACAACAATAGTACCTTATTTTTATCAATGTTATTCATTTTGTGAATTAATATCAGTCTGATTCTTCTGAACCGTCCATTTCGGCATCTGAATCATTATCAGAGTTTGATTCTTCTGATCAATCTCTATCTTTAATATCACATAGTATATTGTCTTCTGACCCATTGAGAGCGATGGCCGAAAAAAGAGCTGCGACTTCAAGACGCCATCGATTCTAAGATGCACCCCGTTTTTAGATACGTTTAAATGGCGAAAAAAGTGCGTCTTAGAATCGAAGAAATACGGTAATATTTTTTAAAAAAAAACGTAAGATACGAGCTATGGTGAAGATATTTTGGATGTTTTGCTCACATAAACCTATTATCGTTTGTGGTGGTCTTACACTAACTGAAAGTGTGTTAGTCAAAATCAAGATGATAGTTTCATATTTTAAAAGAAGTGGCCAACGAAAATTTTCTTGAAGCAGATAAAAAAAAATCAGGCATGAAGCAAAACACATTGTTTCAAGAAGTGACAACACGGAATTCAACCTATTATAAGTTGCAACAATTTTGTGAGGTAGAGGAAGTCATGTAAAAAAAAGTTCGGTTGCCCTTTGGCCAGCTACCGTCTCACTCGTGGTTGTCATGAGAAATGGCCGGTTCAACCAACGTCTGTACAAAGTTATTAAGATGGGGTGCTAGTGAGCGTGAGTTTAGGGAAGTATTTTTGAAGTTTTTATAGCATAAACATTTTTGGCCAAAATAAATCAAATATTTTTTCTATAGAAACATATAGTTTAGTTTTATACACATGCTAATCTCAACAGTCCTTAAATATCTGTCAAGGGGGTCCTAGAATTTAATGACAACTTTTTCTCTTAATTTAAAAAGTTTGTCACCAAATGCAACCATGCTCATGCCAGATATTCAAAAACTGTTGAGATTAGCACGTGCAGAAAACTAAACTATATGTTTCTATAGAAGAAAAATTTGATTTATTTTGTTCAACAAATGTTTATGCTATAAAAACTGCAGAATTAGCGCACTAAATTCGCGCTCATTAGCACCCAACCTTAACAAAATACTTTTGTGCAGAAGGTAAAGCTATACTCTATTCACGGTAGGAAATTACTCTCTGAAAGGTCTTTTTTCCTACCAATTACCTACTATATAATAGCTTTCTGGTAAGGTAAAAGGCCTTTCAGAAAACAATTCCTACGGTGAACAGACTTTACATAACCCTAAAGCTTGTGCATAGGAAAGTTTTGGCAGTTTGGAAACAAAGCTGTTTCCATCTTTCTGTTTGTACTTTTTAGGAGCCTCGCTTATAGACACAATTGCATTTCATAATGAACACGTAATTATTAATGTTCTTACTGATAAACTTGTGATTCCTGTCAGTGGCGAAACTAGGGTTGGTGTCACCCTGTGCGGTAGCTCATGGGTCTTCCATATGGACTTCCTCTCGTACCAGACCATATTATAATTCTTAGTCATGTTTTTTGTACTAATGTTACTCGTAGACCGTAATTCCCGTATATCACTGAAAGTGGTGTTAATATGAGTGACATAAACAACTTGTAAAATTAAGATTACACCTTTAGGCTTGGTTTATATTCATGCATAATTCATAACTAATAGTGTATAATGTATAGTGCGCAAGAAGTTGAAATACATTATTTTAAATGATGGCGTCTATAATCGATTTATAGTGAATAGTGAAATAGTTCACAGTGCATAAAGTTGATTTAACTTTAACTTTTCTTATACGTTATGCACGAGTTGTGAAACGATATTCTCGCGAGAAAAATCTAGCCAATAGGATTTATGGAAAACATAATTCGATATTTTTCAAATATTATTTTATAAGTTAGAAGTTGGTCGCCATATTGGGCTTTAATTATCGTTAAATAGTTTTATATTGTGATTTTAACTTGAAATGAGTGAAAATGAAAGTGACAATGAATATACGGTTGAATTTACAGAAGATGGTTTTGTTTCTGTTGCTTGGGGGAGGAACCCCGCACCTCCTATTAATGTAGTTTTTGTACTTGCCTTGGTCACTTGGGAATTTTTATGGTTTAAAACACCAGGAGTTGGAAAATTCACTGTCTAAACCCACATAACCCCCCTCCAAAAAATACACTTCGTGCAACGCCCTTGTACTCTAGCCTCATTTCATTCAACCACTAAACCAGATTGTCCTCAAATGAAGATAAATAATTCAAACATACTATTAAATATAGAAGGATGGGTTCTATAAAATTCATTTACCCGTGATGATAAAAAGCCAGAAATGCAATTCTAGATGGTCTGCCATTAAATGCTAAATATATAAATTCAGATTAATACTATTTAGTAAACAGTACCAATTTTTATCTCTCAGATTATAATACAGCTAGTAAAATTGGCGTGTTAAAGGGAACCAGGATATTATATTTGTAAGTATGTAAATTATTTTAAAGACCAATGATTGACATATCCATAGAAGTAGTATCCTTAAAATACCACGCGTGCAAGGAGATCACCTCTCAAACAAATGACAATCGTTATGAATGTCTTATTCACTACGTTGCATTATAAACCTTAGTAATTTTCTTATGAATTGTGCACTATACACTATGCGCTATTCAATATTAGTTATGAGTTATGCATGAATATAAACTAAGCCTTAAAGTACAATATCATATGCATAACAGAAATATATTTACAGTTACTTAGTTTAATGTGGTTAAAGTGAAAATTCGCTAGGAAAACAATAGAATTCAAAGTAAAACGTTTGAGAATTACTCCAAAATTATGTTAATTTTAACTAGTTAAACTTTATCGTTACATGAGATACATTAATGGTTTAGGTTTACATACTCAATAATGGCCCAAATAATGTAGAAGTTGTAGACAAATGCATATTGCAATAAACTAACAGAAAATTCACAAAATCAGCGACTGTAAAAACACCAGCAGAGGAAATTCGAACAGTCATTGTAACTGGGTAATAAAGACAACTCTTACCGGAGCGCATGCGCATTAGAAGGTTCAAAATGTAAATTAGCATAGAAGTTGTCTTTGTAGATATATTGATAGATGTAAACTGTGCTAACGAAAAATGTTTTTGTGGTTATAGCTAACTACACGGATATTTTAAATGATACATTTCTGCCGATACACTACATAAAATGTATATAGACATTCACTTTGGTGTCACCCCGGGCGCGGTCCGCACACCACTAGTGACGCCACTGATTACTATGGTTCCTCCTGATAAACACGTAATTCCTATAGTTCCTCCTCCTGGTAACTATGTAATTCCTATGATTCTTAATGACAAACATGTACTTTTTATGGTTTCAGTGCGAGGAGAGCTCCCAGAAGTACATGCTGATGATGGACCAGATTGCCCCCACTGAGACGCCGCAGTCGCCCCCCGAGGAGCTCCCCATGCCGCCCCCGGGCAAGCAATGGTGCGAAGAGGTAGGAGGGATGGACGAGTTTGAGCTGCTAGGACGCGCTTGGGGCTCCAAGTTGCGACGCCTGTCCCCGCCGACACGCCGCCAAGCTGAGCGACTGGTGCACGAGGTGTTCTTCCTTGCAGACATGGGGGAGCTATCAGGACAGTCGCGCGTGGTGGCGGGGACTAGGGTGAAGCTGATCAAGCTGAGCAGCCAGTGAGGAGGATGTTGCAAGCAGGCAACATGTTGCCGAGGACACATGTGGCTCAAGGCAGTGCGCTAGTCGGCGACATGTTGTTGAGGTTAGTGCGGTAATAGGCAACGTGTTGCTGGGAACCATTCCGTGTATCAAAACATTCATAGTCTGAAAGGCGCGTCCCAACTTTATACAAAGACATATTTCAAAATGTTTGCAAATGTTATATGTAGAAAGAGAATAAAATAAGTTTTTTTACAACTTTGCAGACTATTGTGTTATTTGTAGTGTCTTGATTACCTTCAGTTCTAGTTTATAGATAACTTTCTACTATTTTAGGACAACATTCGTTAGAATTACAAATGAATAATGCTCACATAGAGTTCTCGGCTTGTATTGTCACTGTGTGGTCTACTACAAGCCCTGACTCATTGTATTGTCACTGTGTGATCTACTACAAGCCCTGACTGTCACTGTATTGTCACTGTGTGGTCTACTACAAGCCCTGACTCATTGTATTGTCACTGTGTGGTCTACTACAAGCCCTGACTGTCATTGTATTGTCACTGTGTGGTCTACTACAAACCCTGACTGTCATTGTATTGTCACTGTGTGGTCTACTACAAGCCCTGACTGTCATTGTATTGTCACTGTGTGGTCTACTACAAACCCTGACTGTCATTGTATTGTCACTGTGTGGTCTACTACAAGCCCTGACTGTCATTGTATTGTCACTGTGTGGTCTACTACAAGCCCTGACTCATTGTATTGTCACTGTGTGATCTACTACAAGCCCTGACTGTCATTGTATTGTCACTGTGTGGTCTACTACAAGCCCTGACTGTCATTGTATTGTCACTGTGTGGTCTACTACAAACCCTGACTGTCATTGTATTGTCACTGTGTGGTCTACTACAAGCCCTGACTGTCATTGTATTGTCACTGTGTGGTCTACTACAAACCCTGACTGTCATTGTATTGTCACTGTGTGGTCTACTACAAACCCTGACTGTCATTGTATTGTCACTGTGTGGTCTACTACAAGCCCTGACTGTCATTGTATTGTCACTGTGTGGTCTACTACAAGCCCTGACTGTCATTGTATTGTCACTGTGTGGTCTACTACAAACCCTGACTGTCATTGTATTGTCACTGTGTGGTCTACTACAAGCCCTGACTGTCATTGTATTGTCACTGTGTGGTCTACTACAAGCCCTGACTCATTGTATTGTCACTGTGTGGTCTACTACAAACCCTGACTGTCATTGTATTGTCACTGTGTGGTCTACTACAAGCTCTGACTGTCAATGTGTGGTCTACAAGCCCTGACTGTCATTGTATTGTCACTGTGTGGTCTACTACAAGCCCTGACTGTCATTTTATTGTCACTGTGTGGTCTACTACAAACCCTGACTGTCATTGTATTGTCACTGTGTGATCTACTACAAGCCCTGACTGTCACTGTATTGTCACTGTGTGGTCTACTACAAGCCCTGACTCATTGTATTGTCACTGTGTGGTCTACTACAAGTCCTGACTGTCATTGTATTGTCACTGTGTGGTCTACTACAAGCCCTGACTGTCATTGTATTGTCACTGTGTGGTCTACTACAAGCCCTGACTGTCATTGTATTGTCACTGTGTGGTCTACTACAAGCCCTGACTCATTGTATTGTCACTGTATGGTCTACTACAAGCTCTGACTGTCAATGTGTGGTCTACAAGCCCTGACTGTCATTGTATTGTCACTGTGTGGTCTACTACAAGCCCTGACTGTCATTTTATTGTCACTGTGTGGTCTACTACAAACCCTGACTGTCATTGTATTGTCACTGTGTGATCTACTACAAGCCCTGACTGTCACTGTATTGTCACTGTGTGGTCTACTACAAGCCCTGACTCATTGTATTGTCACTGTGTGGTCTACTACAAGTCCTGACTGTCATTGTATTGTCACTGTGTGGTCTACTACAAGCCCTGACTGTCATTGTATTGTCACTGTGTGGTCTACTACAAGCCCTGACTGTCATTGTATTGTCACTGTGTGGTCTACTACAAGCCCTGACTCATTGTATTGTCACTGTATGGTCTACTACAAGCTCTGACTGTCAATGTGTGGTCTACAAGCCCTGACTGTCATTGTATTGTCACTGTGTGGTCTACTACAAGCCCTGACTGTCATTGTATTGTCACTGTGTGATCTACTACGAACCCTGACTGTCATTGTATTGTCACTGTGTGGTCTACTACAAGCCCTGACTGCCATTTTATTGTCACTGTGTGGTCTACTACAAGCCCTGACTGCCATTGTATTGTCACTGTTTGGTATATTACAGGCTAGCACACCTACCTCTTGCAGTTCTCGTTATTAGACTAAAGACTCAATTCCTGCATCGAACCAGATACCTCATGAACACTAACTGGTGTCCTTTACCACTCAGCCACCAAATAAATCAACCTGCTCATAAATAGACGCGGACTATCCATCACAGATGCATACAAATTGCTCTCCAAAATAGCTCGCGATCTGGCAACACCGCCTCAGACGTCAATAAAGGCAGTGTGGGGACAGTAGCGGGCCAAGTCACAGCGGTGGAACACACCCAAGAACAGCCAGCCACACCCATCGGGGAACATATTTTCAAGAGATGTACGGTGCCAGCCATAGAAAGTGACCGCCACAGTTTGTGCCGCTGGGTCTGGCATCCCTTAAAAGGTACAAATTTGCTCATACATAACTTACAAGCAAAGAAATGGCGCAGATTTGCACCAAAGCTCCCTCTTCTTTTTTTTTTTATTTGCTCGGTCTCTCTTAACAAGAAGCATAGGTACTGGTGGCAATAACTCTGGTAACGTTATCGTTTGCGCTTTTTTGTTGTTACCAATTCGCGTTAAGAATTTACTTCCGACGTCAGTGCTACTTCATTTAAAATCTCGAATTAGAGTGGTTGAAAATTCATATATTATTAAACATTTTTCTCATAAGCTTGCAATAAAATTAAAGTAGGCCTATTTTTTATTATTTTTTTAAAACTGTATTTAAAAAGGATGTAAAATGCAACAATACCAGGTAACAGCTTTGTTGCCAGTAAAGCTTACTTCAGATTAAAACAAATGGTGTAAATTGAAGCACAGTTAACTGTAATGCCGGCTGTAGCGCTGATCCTCATGTGTTACTAAATGATTTCCTTGTGAAGTCAAGATGGAAGTCCTACACATATATTTAACCACTAATGTCCAAAGAACTATATAATACTAGGCCATATTAGTATTGCTATTCTGCAAGTATTGATAATATCTATCAAAAGTGAGGGCTGCAGATCACATGACTTGACGTATGAACACGGGAAAGAAGATATAATAACTTTTATAGCTGTCAGATAAGTTTTTACCTTTGAAAATTGGTCGGTATAAGTAAAACTTGTATGTGATTTGGTGGTTCTCACAGTTCTCAGCCGTTTAAATACAGACGGATGCGCGGAAGAGAGACGAGTAGAGATGGGCTAAACAGTGATTTTACGATATCAGTGACTACAGTGACTGTGATTTTAAAGTATCGGTGATTTATACCAGTGATTTTTCACTGTGACTGGCATTTACAGTGTCTTGATGGACCGATATTTTTTTCGTTTTCACAGTTTGTTGCAACCACGGTCAAAGCTAGTATTTAGCTGCTGTCCGAGTAGGCGAGTACAATCGAGTATTTCTGAGTAACTACTGGGTATTTACTCGAACAGTCCCATGACAATAGGTTGGAATTCGGAAGGAAAACTAATTACTCGGGAGTTTGGCAGCTTGCAATGGAATTCGATACTTAAAGGCCTAACATAAGCTCTTCCTGTGGCAATGACATTGACAATTGACATACAGCTACCAAATATTCAGGTTTCATCTGGGTTTCATGTTGCCTGACTAATGTACAGTCAATACAAAAGTATGCGTTTTAAGAAGTTTCATACAATTGAAAAAAATAGAAAGAAAAAAATGTTATTTAATATTTTAAAGTGAAATGTTATGTAATTTGGGCAAAATTAGTGGTTCAACAAACATTATGTTAAACTTGAGTACCAATATTAAAACTTATTTGACATACTATGACTCTTATAATTGTGTAATTTATTTAGTGATCTGTTTTAGTACAATTAAAATTTATCTGACATTAAAAATGAACATAACATAATGGCAATTGGTTTATAAAATGTTGTATGGAATGCAGGTCATGTATTATATTATTGTAGTGTTATTTTATTTTAAATACCGTACATCTAATAGTAGATGAACTATACATACATTAGAAGAAAATTTTTCAAATTTATTTAATTATTTGCAAGGCCCTAGCCAGCCAATAATTTCAGGGGGGTTTGGTGGGCACATCCCCCAATTGCCGGAAGCTAGAAATAATTATAATTGATAAACAGTTCTAGAAGCTATCTGAAGTATTTTTTATAGCAACACAACCCCCTAATTCGTACTTGTATCTTAATTTTTTCTATTGTTTGAACCATAAATAAAGTCATTTTGTTCATAAAATTTCGGGGATGGTTTGAGCCCCCAAAACACCCCTCTAGTACCGGCCTTGTTTATTTGTTCATACTGGATTTTTAAAGTTACAAGGCTTTTTCAGTACAACTTGAATTATTATTTATTTCAGTTTACCCGCAGCTGAGCTAAATATCCAATTGAGCTTGAATTTATTTATTTATATTTGTAGATATTGTTTAAATCGTTTATCTTATATTAAAAAAATTAACTGACTTTATTGCAGCGGTTTCCAACATTTTGTAGTTTATGACCACAACTTTTCTCTCTGCGGCCATCGCGACCCTTTGATAACTTAAAAGCGTTCAAATCTTAGTTTTTAAATTTTTTCACAGTGCCTGGGCTATCTACAATTAGCTACAACAGTGGGATAGGTAAAATTTAGAGTAAATGTACACTTGTTTGCTTGGAGGGATATTAGAATAAACTCCCCCTGGCCAGAATTAAAATCCTTTCTTCACCTTCACCAACAAACCAAACCAAAAGAGCGTGACATTAAACCCGCATGTCCACTATTGCTTGTTTTAATTATTATAAATTGCTTATAGTAATGATTATATGCGACTAATATGTAGTAAAATAGAATCAACAAGCCCGGGGTTGGGGGATGATTTTATATTATGCTAGCAGCATCACAAGGCTGCCACAGTAAACAAGTCAGCAAGAAGCTATCAGAATGGAATAGCCAAACGGAGCCCAAGCAGTAACTAGGTCGTTTTTAGCACTTTAACAACTTACATTTCTATTAGAATTTCGCATCTTGTAATCATTAAAATCCTTGAAAAAGTAAATATAAAGCTAAAACCTCTATATTGTGACCCCAACCAAAACACGCTGCGACCCCCAAGTTGGAAACCGCTGCTTTATTATAACACACTTGGAAGCAATATTTAACTTGGAAGCTCCCTGAGCTGCAAAACTCGCTCGTCACTATCAAAAAATGGAATTTATCGATATTTCTACAGTATTTTAATACCTGTCTACCAATGGCCTGCTTTATAACCTCACGGAAGTTGCTCTAAAATGTTAATACTGGTACGTCAATAAACTATTCAAAACATATTGTAATTTAGCGCTTGAGGGTGAAGGGGCTTCCCCTGAAATTTTACTAAATAGCTTATGGCAAATTCGAAATAAGCACTCTAGACAAGATGGTTACACGAAGTGTCATGCAAATCGAACATTAAATAACGAATTTAAAAATGTATTCCAAATTTGAAAATGTTAAAAGGTGGGAAAAAAAAATTTAATGTAGTCTACTTAATCAAATGAGAAATTATAAGTATTGTAACAATGTAACACAGCCCTATATCTCCTCTTCCTTCATTGTTGCTTTGAGCCTATTTAAATTGTTTCCATGAAAGCCTATTTTAATAAACAATGAAATAAGATACATCAGTTCAATTCAAACTAGTATGGATACATGCTAGAAAAATTAGTGTGTATTTCAGAAGTCAAACATTAACACTAACCTCAATGTCCTCATTTCATCAGTCAAAGCTTTCGATAAGAAAACAATAAAATGTTGCGGAGCATTCACTGCATTTATGCCTCCAAAATTTAATAAAGCCCTAATTAAGGCATTGGCTGTTCAACATATGATAATTTGAATCATAAAACTGCGACAGTTTAGCAGCCACGAAAGTCACAACTAAAAACACTAAACCATAAATAAAACATTGGCTGACAATGCTGCCACTTCAAGCATTGCTGGATGAGTGAAATTTTGCTACTGGGCAGCTCATGTTGTTTCCTTACGATTAGTTTCCATACCTCATTCGACATACAATCACCGGCCGTTGTCTCTTCCTACTGACAACGGCACTACCAGACTATTTGATTAACTAAGCTTTCTACAATCTACTAAACAAGGAATCTCCTTTAAATATTTGACGATTTTTGAAGTTGGGATTTTTTGTAGCGTAGGGATCAATAGTTGGGAAATTTTAAATTTGTCTGTACAAGTCTGTGGTTAAGGAGTTTCATGATAGAAAGTAATGGGGTACAAAATAAGCCTAGAATTTCCCAATTCCAGCTTTCAAATCTCACAAAATTCCAAGCTTTCAAGCTTTTAACCAATATTGGGGGGAGGGGGGTTGCACCCCCCCAGTGCGACGCCACTGGTACTGAGACTTAACATTAAATTAAGAGATGCTAGGAAGTATTTGATCATTAATATATATACACACTAGACTATAGGATGACTAGGATCATCAACGCATAGTAAATATTAAGGTTTATTTATATTTTTCTATTTTGTTACTTATTTTAATTTATTACTTGCGATTTTGGGGATAGGACCACAGAAAAAAAAAGAATAAATGATTTTTGTCTTAACCCAATTTTAAAAAGCATCTGAAATGTGATTCGCATAGTAAACTCGCTTTTCGGTTTTGTTGTTAACAACAAATATTTTGTATTGAAAACGCATGTGAATGAAACATTTAAACCATTAAAGTCATTTTTACGTAGCAATCTGATATTGTTTTTGAAAAATGAGCTCTACGAGATCAAGTGTTTTAAATAGAAATAACACGTAAAACATGCCAGTCAATAAGGTCGATTCTCAATTAGCTGGTAGAAAATAAAAGAATAACAAGGACCGCGAAGCGAGTATTTACTCGAATGTCTAGAACAGGGGTTTCCAACTGGCGGCCCGCGGGCCACATGTGGCCCGCGAGACAACTTTTTGCGGCCCGCGCAATCATTTTAAGAATTTTTTTAAATCTCAAGAAAAGTTATGAAAAATATTTCATAGCTTGTTCAAAAGATGTATTAATATTCATACGGCAAAAATGATCAAACGAAGTTGATAAATAATTAATAGTCAGCCGTTCTACAAGTTACGCACTGCATCGCTCGCCCAGCAAGGCTTGCTGGCTACTCCTCTCGTCTCCACTCACGCTCAATCGCGCTTGCTTGACGTGTAGTCAAGTTTCACAAGTTACTGTCCATTTTGAAGGCTTTGTTTTGTGTTGAGTGTGAAGCGTACCGCTGCTTGAGTCTTTTACGTGTACAAAAAATGAGCGGAAACTCAAAGAAACGCAAAATTGAAAATGAAAACAGAATTTACAAGGAAAGCTGGGAGAGTGACTATTTAATTACTAACAACAGTGGGAAGCTTCAATGTTTGGTATGCATGAAAATTGTGTCTGTACCGAAGGAGAACAATGTTAAACGACACTACTCAACAATGCATGAGAACAAGTATGCAACATATAAGGAAGAAGCTCGACACGGACTGGTTGCAGACTTCAAAAATAAATTAAAACAGCAAACAGGTATGTTTAGTAAAGTCTTACAAAATCAGTCATCTTCCCTGTACGCCTCCTACGCAGTGTCGCTTTAACTTGCAAAGGCAAAAAAAACCTTCACTGAAGACAGTCTTGTTAAAAAGTGTGCTATGGAAATGGCAAAGGCTTTTGGAGATGCTAAAATAGCTGAGAAATTTGAATCAATGCCACTTTCCAACCAAACTGTACAGAGAAGGGTCATTGATATGGGAGAACAAGTAGAAAAATCGCTGATTTGATTGGTTAAAGAAAGCATGCATTTCTCGCTATGCCTTGATGAAAGCACTGACCAGTCAGATGTCAGTCAGCTATTAATATTTGTGCGCACCACCTTCGAAGATTTCAGCAGTAAAAAGGAGCTATTTTATGTGTGCTCTCTTCAAGGAACAACAAAAGGGAGGGACATTTATGATGCTGTTAAAAAACTATCGACATAGTTGGAGGCTTCAGTAAATGTTCAGCCATTGTGACAGACGGAGCGCCAGCAATGACAGGGGAGAAGACAGGTCTGACGGGATTGCTAAAAGAAAATGGCGTAACGTGTCCTATGATCCACTGTCTTATTCATCAGGGAGCGTTATGTGGGAAATCAATGAAGAAAACTGAAGTTTTTAAATTTGTGGTTAAAATTATTAATATGTTAAGAGGTGGAAATCGAGCCCTTTTGCATAGACAACTAAAGCAGTTTTTGCTAGAAATTAAGGCAGAATATGGAGACTTGCTGCTGTACAACCATGTAAGGTGGCTGAGTACAGGAAAGTGTCTAGAACGGTTTTTTGCTATTCGCAAGGAAATCCCTGAATTCCTTAATAAATTTGTCTCGTCTGATACCACTGAACTAGAAGAAGAAATTCAAAGCCCATAATTTTTAAAGCAGTTAGCTTTCCTAACAGACATGACAAATCACCTTAACACCTTAAACCTGAGTTTTCAAGGAAGAAACCAGGTCGTATCAGATATGGTGGGAATTGTAAATGGATTTCGAAACAAGTTAAACATTTTCATACATTCTTTGGAAAACAATGAATTGACACATTTCCCTTGCTGTCTACAATTAGCGACGGAGAAAGACCAGGAAATTATAGATTTTTCAGATCTCATTTCACACATTCAAAAAATCATTGAAGAATTCAAAACACGATTCAAGGAAACTGAAACACTGAAAAGCAGTGTCCAGCTTTACATGAATCCTATTGGTGCTACAATCGAGGAACAAGAACCACACCTACAACTTGAGCTGTGCGATCTACAAGCCGATACGTTCCTACAGACCAGAAAAGAAAAGGGATCACATTTTTTTAAACTGTTATCCAGCGAAAAATACCCAAACTTAAGACAATTTGGACTTTAAAATGACTTCAATGTTTGGGAACATGTAAATATGTAAAAGTATTTTTTCTTCTATGAAATTCATTAAAAATCAGTACAGAAGTCGACTTGCAGATTCTTATTTGCTGCATCTTTTGAGATTAGCAACAACAGAGCTGGAGGTGGATATTCGTTCATTGGTAGATGCAGCTGATCGACCACAGTACGCCCACTAAATTGCCCTTTTTTAAGTTTTATTTTGACTACATTATTAATTTCAGTTTGACTTTGGGTTAGTTTTTTTTGCCATTTGTAAAATATGAAGTCAAATAAACTGACATTCTTGCTCTTCTTCGAAATTCAGTTATTTTGGGCATAATAGTTTTTGTTTATTTTTAATTTCACAATTGTAAAATAGTATTTTAAGCAATTAAAATGATTAAACCTTTGTTTCAATTAAACTATGCATATTATTTCATATTGGTACTCTGTTCTATTTGCATAATTATACGAAAATTGGCCTATTATTAAAGTGCGGCCCGCAAACATGCCTAAGGTTTCCACTGTGGCCCTCGAGCCCTTACAAGTTGGAAGCCCCTGGTCTAGAAGAAGCAATACTAGCTCCGTAGCTCGAGTAACTGTTGCCATTCGATGTGAGTATCTCCGATCACTGATATCTCAATCACTGATACTTTTGAGATTGAGTCACTGGGGAGTAACGGTGATCAAATGGTATCGGTGGAAAAATCACAGTCAGTGATTTATCGCCCATCTCTAGACACAAGTCATCTTGAATAATTATCAAATTGAACAGCGATTTCATGGTCTTTCAAACAAAAGAAAAACGAAATATATGTGTTCTTAAAATTACCCAAGCCGAGAGAACACTAGGAAACAAAGTGGTCGCTCTTACCACTGAACTACCCAGGCTGAGATCACACTAGGAAACAAAGTGGTCGCTCTTACCACTGAACTACCCAGACTGAGAGCACACTAGGAAACAGAGTGGTCGCTCTTACCACTGAACTACCCAGGCTGAGAGCACACTAGGATACAAAGTGGTCGCTCTTACCACTGAACTACCCAGGCTGAGAGCACACTAGGATACAAAGTGGTCGCTCTTACCACTGAACTACCCAGGCTGTGAACACACTAGGATACAAAGTGGTCGCTCTTACCACTGAACTACCCAGGCTGAGAGCACACTAGGATACAAAGTGGTCGCTCTTACCACTGAACTACCCAGGCTGAGAGCACACTAGGATACAAAGTGGTCGCTCTTACCACTGAACTACCCAGGCTGAGAGCACACTAGGATACAAAGTGGTCGCTCTTACCACTGAACTACCCAGGCTGAGAGCACACTAGGATACAAAGTGGTCGCTCTTACCACTGAACTACCCAGGCTGAGAGCACACTAGGATACAAAGTGGTCGCTCTTACCACTGAACTACCCAGGCTGAGAGCACACTAGGATACAAAGTGGTCGCTCTTACCACTGAACTACCCAGGCTGAGAGCACACTAGGATACAAAGTGGTCGCTCTTACCACTGAACTACCCAGGCTGAGAGCACACTAGGATACAAAGTGGTCGCTCTTACCACTGAACTACCCAGGCTGAGAGCACACTAGGATACAAAGTGGTCGCTCTTACCACTGAACTACCCAGGCTGAGAGCACACTAGGATACAAAGTGGTCGCTCTTACCACTGAACTACCCAGGCTGAGAGCACACTAGGATACAAAGTGGTCGCTCTTACCACTGAACTACCCAGGCTGAGATCACACTAGGAAACAAAGTGGTCGCTCTTACCACTGAACTACCCAGACTGAGAGCACACTAGGAAACAGAGTGGTCGCTCTTACCACTGAACTACCCAGGCTGTGAACACACTAGGATACAAAGTGGTCGCTCTTACCACTGAACTACCCAGGCTGAGAGCACACTAGGATACAAAGTGGTCGCTCTTACCACTGAACTACCCAGGCTGTGAACACACTAGGATACAAAGTGGTCGCTCTTACCACTGAACTACCCAGGCTGTGAACACACTAGGATACAAAGTGGTCGCTCTTACCACTGAACTACCCAGGCTGAGAGCACACTAGGATACAAAGTGGTCGCTCTTACCACTGAACTACCCAGGCTGAGAGCACACTAGGATACAAAGTGGTCGCTCTTACCACTGAACTACCCAGGCTGAGATCACACTAGGAAACAAAGTGGTCGCTCTTACCACTGAACTACCCAGGCTGTGAACACACTAGGATACAAAGTGGTCGCTCTTACCACTGAACTACCCAGGCTGAGAGCACACTAGGATACAAAGTGGTCGCTCTTACCACTGAACTACCCAGGCTGAGAGCACACTAGGATACAAAGTGGTCGCTCTTACCACTGAACTACCCAGGCTGAGAGCACACTAGGATACAAAGTGGTCGCTCTTACCACTGAACTACCCAGGCTGAGAGCACACTAGGATACAAAGTGGTCGCTCTTACCACTGAACTACCCAGGCTGAGAGCACACTAGGATACAAAGTGGTCGCTCTTACCACTGAACTACCCAGGCTGAGATCACACTAGGAAACAAAGTGGTCGCTCTTACCACTGAACTACCCAGGCTGAGAGCACACTAGGATACAAAGTGGTCGCTCTTACCACTGAACTACCCAGGCTGTGAACACACTAGGATACAAAGTAGTCGCTCTTACCACTGAACTACCCAGGCTGAGAGCACACTAGGATACAAAGTGGTCGCTCTTACCACTGAACTACCCAGGCTGTGAACACACTAGGATACAAAGTGGTCGCTCTTACCACTGAACTACCCAAGCTGAGAGCACACTAGGATACAAAGTGGTCGCTCTTACCACTGAACTACCCAGGCTGAGAGCACACTAGGATACAAAGTGGTCGCTCTTACCACTGAACTACCCAGACTGAGAGCACACTAGGAAACAAAGTGGTCGCTCTTACCACTGAACTACCCAAGCTGAGAGCACACTAGGATACAAAGTGGTCGCTCTTACCACTGAACTACCCAGACTGAGAGCACACTAGGATACAAAGTGGTCGCTCTTACCAATGGTAGTGAGACACGGCGAGGCGATAAAAAAAACCTGGTCGCGAGAATCTAACCCAGGATCCCCGACTTAAACATCGATGTTCGATGTTTAACTCACAAGTTCATACAGACTCACGCCCTGATTAATATTGAACAAGGAACTTAAGTCGGGGATTCTGGGTTAGATTCTCGCATCCAGTTTTTTTTATTTCCGCGTCTTACTACCCGTTATAGTTACACGAATACATACTAGTTATACTAATGTGATAGGTGATGAGAAAGGTTGAATCTAGCGGAAGTGTACCCGCATTTAGGTGGAAGGTGAGTGTAGCCCTCAGCACATCCGCCCGGTATTCGAACTCCTGTCTTTGGCAGTCTAGCGCTCGCTAGCCTATTGCGAAAGTGACGGTCAAACACCGCTGACAATGAGGGCCTATGTAACCACACCACAATGTATCGTCCAGCGAGAGTGAGTTGAGCGGTTGTTGATCCTAGCTTGTTCGCGAGGGGACAGAGGTAATAGCAACCTTCCCTCCCTCCCTCCTCCCCTCTTGCTAAACAGAGATACCATACCTCAGAGCCCTCATGCACGTCTCAACAAGTTCAGTAAGGCGGACATCCACAGCATTTCACCTAATTCTGATGTAAAAGATATTTCAAGGTAAGTAATAATGTGGTTTTCTACATTTATATCCCTCTTCCTGCCCCCTAGGTTAAATATTAGTTCATTGAATAACGCGGAGGACACACGGGGTGAGACCAGCACTGTCCAGTCACACAGAGCTCTGGATCGGCTCAATTCTTCATACAACTGAAAAGATTCTTGCAGGGCTCTAAAATTCTAACTTAGCGACTAAATTAATTTCGTATCCGAACAAATCAAATGTTCTGCAAGGGCCAAGCAACGCCCCCTCCTGGGGAAGATGAATGAATATACGTGTACCATTTCAACTAGCTGCTTGACGCTCTCGGGCCTAGCCACACCCTCAACTTCCAGCACAATGTCCCCTCGGTGTTCCGACCTCAACCTATAGCACATTGTTCCCTTGGTGTTCCGACCTCAACCTCCAGCACACTGTCCCCTCAATATCCCAACCTCAGCCTCCATCACACCGTTCCTCAATATCCCGAACTCAGCCTCCAGCACAATGTTCTCCAATTATTCAATAATATTAATGTATCACAAGTGAGTCCAAGGTAAGGCAGTGCGTCATGATCCATGTTCTTCAACTAATGTGACGTCAATATGATTCATGTTCCTAAACGGTCAGATATTGTGACAACGTGAGCATGATTCATGTTCCTAAAAGGTCAGATATTGTGACAGCACGTCAGCATGATTCATATTCCTCAACAGTCAGATAATGTGACAACGTGAGCATGATTCATGTTCCTCAACAGTCAGATAATATGACAACGTGATCATGATTCACGTTCATAAAAGGTACGATATTGTGACAGCATGATCCATGTTCCTCAAGTCATATAATGTGACAACGTAAGCACGAGTCCATATTCTCAAACAATCAGATAATGTGACAACGTGATCATGATTCACGTTCCTAAACAGTCAGATAACGTAACACCGTCAGCATGATTCATGACCCATGTCCTCACACAGCAGGAAGTGAGTCACAATGAGTTCTCAGAGCAAATAAGACATGTAATACGGTCTTCGCAAGCTTCACACATACTAAAATAACTTTACCTAAGACAATCTCTAAATTACTTGCAGTGTACCTACTCTCACCACATAGCTAGGAATATAATTTGTGACAAAGATAACGTCTCCTTAGGTTAACAGTTACTCGAAAGAACTGGTAGAAATATTTCTGTTATTAGCTCGGCACAGAAGTAGTATAGGAAGTTATGCAGTAGTACAGAGAGTTATGCAGTTGGATAGGTAACTATGCTGTTGTAGAGGGAGTTATGCAGTAGTAGAGGGAGCTATGCAGTAGTACAGGGAGCTATACAGTATTACAGGGAGATATGCAGTAGTACAGGGAGATATGCAGTAGTACAGGGAGCTATGCAGTAGTACAGGGAGCTATGCAGTAGTACAGGGAGCTATGCAATAGTAGAGGGACCTGTGCAGTAGTAGAGGGACCTGTGCAGTAGTACAGGGAGCTATGCAGTAGTACAGGGAGCTATACAGTAGTAGAGGGAGATATACAGTAGTACAGGGAGCTATGCAGTAGTACAGGGAGCTATGCAGTAGTAGAGGGAGCTATGCAGTAGTACAGGGAGCTATGAAGTAGTAGAGGGAGCTATGCAGTAGGGATCTGTGCAGTAGTACAGGGAGCTATGCAGTAGTACAGGGAGCTATGCAGTAGTACAGGGAGCTATGCAGTAGTAGAGTGACCTGTGCTGTATTACAGGGAGCTATGCAGTAGTAGAGGGAGCTATACAGTAGTACAGGGAGATATGCAGTAGTAGAGGGAGCTATGCAGTAGTATAGGGAGATATGCAGTAGTACAGGGAGCTATGCAGTAGTATAGGGAGATATGCAGTAGTACAGGGAGCTATGCAGTAGTAGAGGGAGCTATACAGTAGTACAGGGAGCTATGCAGTAGTAGAGGGAGCTATGCAGTAGTAGAGGGAGCTATATAGTAGTACAGGGAGCTATGCAGTAGTAGAGGGAGCTATACAGTAGTACAGGGAGCTATGCAGTAGTACAGGGAGCTATGCAGTAGTAGAGGGAGCTATGCAGTAGTAGAGGGAGCTATACAGTAGTACAGGGAGCTATGCAGTAGTAGAGGGAGCTATGCAGTAGTACAGGGAGCTATGCAGTAGTACAGGGAGCTATGCAGTAGTACAGGGAGCTATGCAGTAGTAGAGGGAGCTATGCAGTAGTAGAGGGAGCTATATAGTAGTACAGGGAGCTATGCAGTAGTACAGGGAGCTATGCAGTAGTACAGGGAGCTATGCAGTAGTAGAGGGAGCTATGCAGTAGTAGAGGGAGCTATATAGTAGTACAGGGAGCTATGCAGTAGTAGAGGGAGCTATACAGTAGTACAGGGAGCTATGCAGTAGTAGAGGGAGCTATGCAGTAGTACAGGGAGCTATGCAGTAGGGATCTGTGCAGTAGTACAGGGAGCTATGCAGTAGTACAGGGAGCTATGCAGTAGTACAGGGAGCTATGCAGTAGTAGAGGGAGCTATGCAGTAGTAGAGGGAGCTATACAGTAGTAGAGGGAGCTATGCAGTAGTAGAGGGAGCTATACAGTAGTACAGGGAGCTATGCAGTAGTACAGGGAGATATGCAGTATTACAGGGAGCTATGCAGTAGTAGAGGGAGCTATACAGTAGTACAGGGAGCTATGCAGTAGTACAGGGAGCTATGCAGTAGTAGAGGGAGCTATACAGTAGTACAGGGAGCTATGCAGTAGTAGAGGGAGCTATACAGTAGTACAGGGAGCTATGCAGTAGTACAGGGAGATATGCAGTATTACAGGGAGCTATGCAGTAGTAGAGGGAGCTATACAGTAGTACAGGGAGCTATGCAGTAGTACAGGGAGCTATGCAGTATTACAGGGAGATATGCAGTAGTACAGGGAGCTATGGAGTAGCCTATGTATTTAACTATCATGAAGTATCTACTAGACTTTGTTCTGACATTTTCAATATGTCTTATCTACAGTGCCGGTTTTGCACTGTCATCTTTTTTTTTCTTTTATCAACGTTCTTTAAAAAAATAATATATTTTACAAATGTTTTATAAAAGCTTTACTTTATAAATCATGTTCTAGAGTTTTATAAAAAAAATGCGAAATTTAAAAGTTTAACCTACATCTGTAAATATGAAGGCACAAACTCCATGCTTAAGGTATAGCATAAGTGTTTTTTAATCTAATTAATATAGCAACTTTGATGATCACATTTTTAAAAGGGGCATGGTCCTTTTGTAAATATCTATGACATGATTTGAGTCCATTTTTGTATTTTATTTTTTTATTATTTGAACATCATACGAGAATTTCTATGAACGAGAGCTAAAGGGCCTACCAATTTTGCCGGTAAAGATATTTTCACCAACCTTCCAGGGTACTTTTACACTCGACAATTGACATGGGACCGACAGGCTTTAACTTCCCCTCCTAAGGAAGTTGTGCTACGGATTTTGGGTTCTAGCCCACGAACATCGGGTCCTGAGGCGAGCACCTTACCCCAAAACCACCAAGGTCGTCCTATTTTATAATCACAAATATTGTACAAACTTTGAAGAAAATATCATGTCATTTAATAAGTAACACATATTTTATAAAATGTGGTGTCAAATATTTTATGATACATTCTATAAAATAAATATGACAGTGTAATACGGCCCTAAGAAAGATTCTGCGAACAGAAAACAAAAGAGCTCAGTACAAAGATAATACCGAGAATCGTGTTTTCTAAGAATATGATATTATGTAGGCTACTCTTGTGATATCTTGTTATAGCACACAAGGACAGGAAGGATCTATTTCTACGTCACATTTAACAGGACATTATGTGCTTTGTAGAGGTGCGTCGGGACTGTTTGCAAAATTAGCAGCACAACCGCGAAATGATTATCGTTGATAGAAAATAAAATATGTTGAGGAGTAGAGAACGGAGACGCGTTAGAGACTTTTAGAAATCCCGGACTATTTATTAAGTATTTTGATATTTTTTAAGTTTTGTTCTTACCAAAATGTAGGTGAAAGTTCTGACTAGTTAAAATGTTTAAATTTTAAGTTTAAATTGTTATAAACAAATAGGTGATAACTTCAAATAATCCCACATATATTAAAATGTTGTGTTGTGACCCTATCAAAACATGACTTTATCTGAGAGAGGACAAATCTAGGTTTCTAACCTTTTCATCTAATCTCAGAAGCACATATTTTTGCGCAAAGCACCGTTTTATTTTTTTCTTTAAACTTAAACTTAAAATTTAAACTTTTTGGATTGGCTAGAAACCTGATGATAATTTTAGTCTACATTTTGTTTGGAAAAAATAATGTTCTAAAATATCAAACGAGCGTCCTTAAAACAAACTTCAACTTTTCCCGCTTCACAAATCACAAGAGTTGAAGAAACAACAATTTTTTGGAAGCAGTCAAATTAGGTAACAAAGCGAACACGTGATATATTTATTTTAAGTAACTAATAATACCAAATCTTCGTAATTCATTCTGAGAATCTGAAAACCTGTAATAGATTTTACATTAAGTACAGTGTAGAGCACTTAAACTCAGCTTAAATGGCCAAATTCGTTTGCACACAACAGTATTTTGTTTGAAAAGTGATACTTATTTTTTGCTATGGTAAGTTTATGGAAGTTGATTGATTTAATTTGGCCAAAATACTCCTGTTTATCACTTTTCTCCTCCATTTCTAATTAATTAACTCTAACACAATGAAAACATTCTGTTCGACTTCTATGATAACTATATGAAATTATACCTGAATCTAAGGTGTATTTTACTTCAAAACTAACAGTAAGAATAGGTGACCTGGTGGTCTAGGGGTAAGGTGTCAGACTTCTGTGCTGAGGGTCCGGGGTTCAATCCTCGGTCCCGGCACAAATTTATCTGATTGCCAAACCCTTCCTTCACCTCTGACAAGATGTGTATTAATCACAACTTGTGAATGTGTGGAATGCCAGGCCTCCACCGTGGTTCGAATCCCACGTTAAACTGTAGGTCCTCCATTTCATCTCACAATCACCCTACCATTACACATTAGTGTAAGTCCGTATAGCCCGAACGGGTAGTAAGACGCGGTGCTAATAATAATAACAGTAAGAATAGAATACAACAACCCACATCACAAATCACCATGTGGTGAAGTTCGAGATATACCTACACTACAACAATGCTACCGAATGGTAATCGGAGTGACACATTCCCTCCGCGGGTCCTTCCTCCACCCCCGCCCAAACAGACGCACCGCGACGCGCCGAAAGGAAATAATTCTTCTCTCGAAACCTCGAGAGCCTTCCTGCACGGAAATTCCACAAGGCGGTTCCGGGCGTTACACCATTTGATTTCCTAAAAAGCAGACAACGAAAATTTCTCCTTGGCGGCGCGGCGCGCCTTAGTGAGCGACAGGCTTCAGTACCAATAATGACGCATTTTGACAAAGCTTTCATTATTTTGAAATTAGATTTTCGAGAATGTGAAGTAAAGCCAAACTATTGACATATTTTGAGGTCATAATGGTACCTGATAAGACTGGTGATGGTGCTGATGATTTCTACACTCTGGTGAAGGGACTTTTTTATTTTTTTATTTTGCTATTTATTGGCCCGGCATCTTACAAATTTTTTAATCCAGGCCATTTTCTTCACAACATTTTCATAAATCTCCCTATATAATCTGTTCTATCCATTGTGAAGGGACTATGGCCGGGGATATATCGGGCCATCTGTAATCGTGAAAAGGTTAGGAACCTTTGATAAAGGCGCCACTCTCGCAATAGAATGACTGCCGATGACGGGAAGATCGGGGTTTGGATCCCGGTCTGATGTACTGAGGGTGGTTTTTTTCAACCTCCCCTCCACGCAATTGAGGTTACACTTCCTCTAAATTCAAACTCCCTCATACCTAACCCACTAGCGTAATTAGCACGTGTGCGTGTATGCCTAACGGCTGACCAAGGTGCCAACACAATTTTTTGTAAATAATCACATACATATGTAAGTGAAGGAGCCTCGGCCGCTCGCATGACCAGTCTCACAGAAATGAGTGCGGTTAGCCCTGTTTGCTTCTATCTAACCCCTCAAACTTGCAGAGCGCGCGGAAATGGAGAAAATAACAAAACAGTACATTCCGTTTCGTGAAATAAAACTAAAGAAAGTGCCAAGGCTAGCCCCATAACCTCCCCCCCTCTGCCTCTTTTCAAAATTATATTTGACCCTTAAATTTAACGAGGCCCTCCATTTGGCAACATTGCGCTTCATTGCCCGCCAATAAAAAAATAAGCTGGACCAGCCTGGGGATTTGCCAGAAAACATAAAACGACCAATTGTGTAACGGAGAAGAAATACGCAACTCCACGTTTTCAATAATATACTATTTATCAAGATATTTATCTTATTTAGGGATAACACATAATTATTTTATGAAATGTGTTGTGGAAGCTGTTTCAACTAAATTCTAAGGATAATGAGCTTAGGGGGGGGATTAGTGATTTTTCATAAAATGTAGTTTTCTACCCTCTCATCAGGCAAGTAGATTTATTCTCAATAAATCTTTTCATCCTTTACCTAAAAATACGTCAGTAACTTTTGAGCTCAACGCACCAATAAAATAAATTAATGAACATTGCCGATGGTGTCTTATTTAACATGACAGTAACTTATAAGCTGCACCATAGTGAAGCTAACACCGTGGCAAATGAACAGGATAAATCGGTAGATACAAGTAAACAACGTCAGGTAATGAAGAGAAGGAACCAGTGGGTACAAGTAAACAAGGTCAGGTAATGAAGAGAAGGAACCAGTGGGTTCAAGTAAACAAGGCCAGGGAATGAAAAGGAGTAACCATTGGGTACAAGTAAACAAGGTCAGGTAATGAAGAGAAGGAACCAGTGGGTACAAGTAAACAAGGTCAGGTAATGAAGAGAAGGAACCAGTGGGTACAAGTAAACAAGGTCAGGGAATGAAGAGAAGGAACCATTGGGTACAAGTAAACAACGTCAGGTAATGAAGAGAAGGAACCAGTGGGTACAAGTAAACAAGGTCAGGTAATGAAGAGAAGGAACCATTGGGTACAAGTAAACAAGGTCAGGTAATGAAGAGAAGGAACCAGTGGGTACAAGTAAACAAGGTTAGGGAATGAAGAGAAGGAACCAGTGGGTACAAGTAAACAAGACCAGGTAATAACGAATAACGAGAAGGAACCAGTGGGTACAAGTAAACAAGGTCAGGTAATGAAGAGAAGGAACCATTGGGTACAAGTAAACAAGGTCAGGTAATGAAGAGAAGGAACCAGTGGGTACAAGTAAACAAGGTCAGGTAATGAAAAGAAGGAACCAGTGGGTTCAAGTAAACAAGGTCAGGTAATGAAGAGAAGGAACCAGTGGGTACAAGTAAACAAGGTCAGGGAATGAAGAGAAGGAACCAGTGGGTACAAGTAAACAAGACCAGGTAATAACGAATAACGAGAAGGAACCAGTGGGTACAAGTAAACAAGGTCAGGTAATGAAGAGAAGGAACCAGTGGGTACAAGTAAACAAGGTCAGGGAATGAAGAGAAGGAACCATTGGGTACAAGTAAACAAGGTCAGGGAATGAAGAGAAGGAACCATTGGGTACAAGTAAACAAGGTCAGGGAATGAAGAGAAGGAACCATTGGGTACAAGTAAACAAGGTCAGGTAATGAAGAGAAGGAACCAGTGGGTACAAGTAAACAAGGTCAGGGAATGAAGAGAAGGAACCAGTGGGTACAAGTAAACAAGACAAGGTAATAACGAATAACGAGAAGGAACCAGTGGGTACAAGTAAACAAGGTCAGGTAATGAAGAGAAGGAACCAGTGGGTACAAGTAAACAAGGTCAGGGAATGAAGAGAAGGAACCATTGGGTACAAGTAAACAAGGTCAGGGAATGAAGAGAAGGAACCATTGGGTACAAGTAAACAAGGTCAGGTAATGAAGAGAAGGAACTAGTGGGTACAAGTAAACAAGGTCAGGTAATGAAGAGAAGGAACCAGTGGGTTCAAGTAAACAAGGTCAGGTAATGAAAAAAAGTAACCATTGGGTACAAGTAAACAAGGTCAGGTAATGAAGAGAAGGAACCAGTGGGTTCAAGTAAACAAGGTCAGGTAATGAAGAGAAGGAACCAGTGGGTTCAAGTAAACAAGGCCAGGGAATGAAAAGGAGTAACCATTGGGTACAAGTAAACAATGTCAGGGAATGAAAAGGAGTAACCATAGGGGTTCAAGTAAACAAGGCCAGGTAATGAATAGAAGGAACCATTGGGTACAAGTAAACAAGGTCAGGTAATGAAGAGAAGGAACCAGTGGGTTCAAGTAAACAAGGCCAGGGAATGAAAAGGAGTAACCATAGGGGTTCAAGTAAACAAGGCCAGGGAATGAAAAGGAGTAACCATTGGGTACAAGTAAACAAGGTCAGGTAATGAAAAGGAGTAACCATAGGGGTTCAAGTAAACAAGGCCAGGGAATGAAAAGGAGTAACCATTGGGTACAAGTAAACAAGGTCAGGTAATGAAGAGAAGGAACCAGTGGGTTCAAGTAAACAAGGCCAGATAATGACGAGAAGGAATCAGCCAGTGGGTACAAGTAAACAATGCCAGATAATGACGAGAAGGAATCAGCCAGTTGATACAAGTAAAGAATGTAACGAAGAAAAGGATCCAATGGATACAAGCGATGGTGATGTTAACTGTAGTCCGAGTGTTTTTATTATCAAACAAGTGGAGTGGAGAGGGATCGTTGTGTGCATGCGTCGTGCAAGCCACATGTTCCTGAAACAAGAGGGGGGAGGGGAAGTTATTTTGATCAAGGTCTGGTAGTCACGCGGCGCTAGATGACGTCATCTGTTGTGGCAGTGACACGTTTATTTTGTAACAAACTTTCACAAGCATGAGGACTGAGCTTCAGTACTCCCCCTCCGCCCTACCTCCTCAAGCAGGCCCCTTAGTGCAGTAGACGAGTACAAAGCTAGAGATGTATAAAATGAGGCCATATTGACAAGAGGCCTATGTTAAAATGTAGCCACTAGTCTGTTATTTCAGGTTCAAGGTCAAGCTAAGGCGGGCGGCCAATTATCCCGAAAAAAGACAATTATATACCAAAATTATTTTCTCAGTTTGTTAAATAGATCAATGCATATTCGAAATATCTATCGATAAGTAGAAATGTAGCATTTAATCAAGTGAGTTGTTTACAATAAGTAGCCAGTGACGAGCCTGTGCGAACATCAGTTCACCACTTTCATGTTCTGCAGGGATTCTACCCCTACTGTCACCGGAAATAACGAGAAACAAGTCATGATATTCTAGACCTGTTATCTAAGCTAGTCTAGACCGGAGCATGTTATCTAGGCTAATCTAGACAGGAGCCTGTTACCTAGGCTAGTCGAGACAGGAGCCTGTTATCTAGGCTAGTCTAGACCAGAGGCTATTATCTAAGATAATCTATACAGGAACCTGTTATCTAGACTAGTATAGATCGGAGCCTGTTATCTCGGCTAGTATAGACAAGAGCCTATTATCTAGGCTAATCTATACAGGAGCCTGTTATCTAGGCTAATCTAAACAGGAGCCTATTATATAGGCTAGTCTAGACCAGAGCTTATTATATAGGCTAGTCTAGACCAGAGCCTATTATATAGGCTAGTCTAGACCAGAGCCTATTATCTAGGCTAATCTACACAGAAACCTATTATATAGGCTAGTCTAGATCAGAGCCTATTATCTAGGCTAATATAGACAGGAGCCTATTATATAGGCTAGTCTAGACCAGAGCCTATTATATAGGCTAGTCTAGACAGGAGCCTATTATCCAGGCTAATATAGACAGGAGCCTATTATCTAGGCTAATCTAGACAGAAGCCTGTTATCTAGGCTAATCTAAACAGGAGCTTGTTATCTAGGCTAGTCTAGACAGATGCCTGTTATCTAGGCTAATCTAAGCTATTATAGACCAGATCCTGTTATCTAGGCTAATCTAGGCAGGAGCCTATTATCTAGGCTAGTATAGACAGGAGTATATTATCCAGGCTAATCTAGACAGGGGTGCCTGTTATCTAGACTAGTATAAACAGGAGTTTGTTATATAGGCTAATCTAGAAATCTATTATCTAGCCTCGGGTTACCAGTTACTTCAAACAAACACTAGAACAAAACCAGAGGCACTAGGCGAGCTGTCGACACTCCTGACCTTATTAGTTGTGCGTTCAACACTATGAATCGTGCATTTCAACTCCACCTGGCCCCTAACGCAACGTTTTAATGTCAGAGAGCTGTCAACACCTTGCTCCCGAACACGAGACATGTTTCCGTAATTAATTCAGTACAAGTCAACTATTACCGTACTTAAGACATTATCATGGTCACTACTAACAAAACAAGTAACGACCAAACTATCATGGTCACTATTAACAAAACAAGTAACGGCCAAACTATCATTGTCACTATTAACAAAACAAGTAACGGCCAAACTATCATTGTCACTATTAACAAAACAAGTAACGGCCAAACTATCATTGTCACTATTAACAAAACAAGTAACGGCCAAACTATCATGGTCACTACTAACAAAACAAGTAACGGCCAAACTATCATTGTCACTATTAACAAAACAAGTAACGGCCAAACTATCATGGTCACTATTAACAAAACAAGTAACGGCTAAACTATCATTGTCACTATTAACAAAACAAGTAACGGCCAACTATCGAAGTGAGTATTATAACAAGTAGTTATCAAGGAAATTTGAAAGTAATTTGGTAGTAGTTCTCAGCGATGTTTAAGTGCAGATATTGCATGCGCAGCAGATACACAAGTTGTCACTAATTATCAAGCTAAACAATGATTTCCTTGTCTTTCAAACAATAGTAAAACAAACTACTTTTGTAATAGGCCTACATATTTTTACCCTTCACTCCGTCATTGTGACAACATGTGTTTTAAAAAAACGGGTTTCCTGTGTAAATAAGAGGGTAGTAGTTACCTCGTTTGATTATTTTTTTTAGTAGTTTCCATTATGATTTCAGTACAAGTTTCTCTACAGAAAAACATCGGTTGTGTATTCTCGCTCGGTGCAGGCCTCTAGACGCTGGAGCACGACTTGGCAACACCGCGGCGCTGAATCAATAACGAGTGATGGCGAGAGACGGGCGGGGGGAGGGAGGAAGGGTCAACAACCCCCCCTTCCCCGGCCATAGTTGGGTGATAAGGGAGGGTCACGTGGCTGCTCGAAATCCTGCCCGTGACTCAGTGGCCAGGGCCACCAAGCCAATAGCCCAGCTTCAATTCCCGGTAGGGCCGAACTGGGTAAGTCTCTTATAACTAGGGTAGGGTGACCAAACGCGCCGGAAATCCGCGACTGTCCCGAATTTTTAACAAGTCCAATTTTGCAACATGATTTCACGCATCAAATCCATAAAGATAAGGATTAAGTCAGTCGAAGATCCTATACTTAGGGACACCGACTTTTCGCGAAGTGTTTTCACGATATGTTTGAAAAATCCATTTCGAAAGCGCTAAAACTTGTTTCAAGTTCAAAGAAATCATTATTACGTGTTTATGAGTTCACGAAATCTTATTATTATTCGTATTTTAAAACGAAATTCATGTTTTCTAGGTAAAATTCAGTTTGTTCGTTAGCAAGCAAATAACATTTGTGGCCACGTTGATTTCGATTGTCGTAAAATTAATGCAGTCAAATCTACGCAACCTTTACCATCGATGTCAACAAATATCAAAGACTAGTCGATATATAAACAGTAGGCTCTCAAAGATCGATTGTAATTTTATTCTCTTCTATGTAGACTTGAAAATAATATACCTAAAAACCCATGCGTTTGTTGTATTCCGTTTCAAATCTAATGATAAAATATTTATAGCATATTTATTTTGATAGTATACTCTTTAAAGGTTGGCCACTCTACAAAAGTTTTTTACTGAAATAATTTAAATTTTAAGTCTAATATAATGTGTAAAAAAGTGTTTTTTGTGATTTTTCAAGGTGTCATAATTCAATTTTTTTATTACGAAATTTCAAATATTTATTTACCATAATATAGAGTATATACGGCTATACTGCATGAACAACGGAGGGTAGTTTTTAAATCTCATCCCAACATAGATTGCTTTTCGGAACTACTTAAAACATGTGAATTTTATTTTTGTATTTCTGCTCATAATGCGAACGTCGAGAGGTTTTTTTTAGCAATCTAATATAGCTAAGCTATGCTATGCTGTGCTAAGACTTTGTCAGTTTGGTTTCACACTCAGTGCTAAGCTATACCCTGATTTGGTTGGAAGAACAAGAAAATTCAAACATATTTCTTTGCGGCAAACAATGATAGCATTTATTTTCACCATATTATTTGTGTTATTTTATAGGTATTGATATTGTCTATCAAAATTAACAGCTGCAGAAAACATTACTTGATGTATGGATATATTAAAGTTGTTTTAGTAACTTTAGTAACTAACTTCTACTATTCTTTCTACAAAAATCATACTATAAACAATGGTTCTTCTTTTCCCTTGCGAATTCATTGTTGTTTCTTTCTGGTCTGGTCCTGTGAAGCTTAATTACGATGGCGTTCTCCAAAATGTCTTATTTGGGTTCAAATGAGGAAGAGAATATGCTGCTGTTGGCAGCTGTTTAGGAAGAAGAAATTTTAGGAGGTGGAGCTGTGACTTGTTCAATTAACGCTTCCATTTGAACTTAAAAACATTTATTAAATATAAAACCTAAATAGAATATTACTTAAATACACGTGAAACAAACTGTCAACATAACTTCAACACTTCTTTAGTTATTTTCACCAAACCAGCACTGCGTCTGTTTAACACGGAGCCCAAGCTGCGTTATGCGCATGCGCAACGTAAGATGGCTCAAGATGGGAGATGGAAAAATTTCCCGGCTAGCAATAGGAAAAAAATTTAGCAAGGCATAGCTTATACTGCATTCACGGTAGGAATTTCTCTCTGAAAGGTCTTTTTTCCTGCCAAAATCCTACTATATAATAGCTTTTTGGTAGGAAAAAAGGCCTTTCAGAAAACAGTTCCTACGGTGAACAGACTTTATTTTTAGTTTGGCCTAACTTAGCTTAGCTTTCTGTGTGAACCAACGAATTTAAATATATGGTCCGTTATTTTTCTAAACAGCAGAGCAAATCTTAGCTTAGCGTTCTGTGTATACCGGCCTTAATGAGCTAACCCAATTTTACAACATCCACTTCGGTGGCCGCATGGTTCAAGGCGCTACTCTCGTAATAGGCTGAGGGTGGTTTTTTCATAAATGGTTTCCCACTTTCAAAGGATGCATCGTTGCCATCAGCTAGTTCAGTCTAACATGAAAGAATAAAGAAGTTCCGAGTTTTCTTGTCGAAACATTTTGAGAGCGTTCAAGTATTACGTTAGTTCCTTAGGAGGGGACATGGAAAGGGGGGGGGGTCAAGCTTTTGCTTGTTTTTTGCTGACGAGGGGGTCAGAACAATGGTTACGTAAGAGAGAGAGAGAGAGATGGGCAATAATGTCAATGTGACCCAGCCACCCCAAAATGGACACAATGAGCATTAAAAGTGTCAGAGAAGTGGATTCAAGGTACTTGGTTATCAGACTAAAAAGTTGTTTAAAGTTTTTTTTATAACCATAACAATTCATGTATTCACTAATAATATATTTTTAAAATAATTTTATAACGCTTTTAATTTTACCTGCTTAGTACAGTAAATTTAAATTCAGTTCACAACAGTATTTATTAATTTATACATCATTAATTATTTACACCTCTAAGTTAATATCTACCAGCAATTTATAGATTGCAAAAAAAAGTTATTGCCGTGAACAAATAACAAAAATCGAACAATATAACGTAAGCTAGATGAAGAGGGGGCTAAGCGAGGTAGGGCGTTTGCTTATTTTTGTTTAAATAGGGGCAAGAGGGGTCCAAAATGGCCCAAAAATATGCTTACGTAATAATTTCCTGATGAAGCGATTATCGGACCAGCGGAAACGAAGCTGATCCACATCCAGTTGACTTTACTGGGACATTCCTTGCACTTGTAAAGATGACGAGGGGAACAGGCCTGAGAGAGAAGGCAGCTGGCAGAGACAAGGACGGAGGCTATCTTCTGTGTGTGTGCGTGCGTGCGCGCGCGTAGCCGTGCCCTCAAAAATAAACACAGGGTTGCCAGACTTGAGCGATGAATCATAACTTCATCTTCCGGCGCCTGATCTTCCCCCCTCCCCCCGGGTTAAGCTGTGCGCGCTATATTTACGCTATAGGGGGTAGTAAGTATGAGGGGAAAGAATTTATAAGAGATGTACCCACATTTGCGTGAAGGGAAGTGATAACTATTTAGATAATAAAAAAAAGTACACCCGGTCAGACTACTAGCCCTGATCTCGTTACCGTCAAGCCATACTAAACGTGCCTATTATTTAGTCTTCATGCCCACCAATTCAGATCAGAAATATTTTGAAGATTTAAAGAATAAAATTCTGTTCCAGTAAAATGATTCCCATTTAATAAATGTAAAAGTACTCATTTATGGACGCGACCAGGCAAGGTAGGATGTGCAATATTTAACGTGCACTTTATGACCCGACTGATTATGCTATCACACGAGAATTTCTATGAGCGAGAGTGAAATAGCTTACTATCAATTTACCAGAGAAAGGTATTTTAACATACAATCGACATAGGACCGACGGCTTTACTTCCCCTCTGAAGGAAGTTGCGCTACGGAATTTTATCGCTCAAGAAAAACCCGTCGACCCCGGCTGGGTTTGAACCCACGAGCGTCGAGCACTTCACCCCAAGACCACCGAGGTCAACGTCCAGATGAGAATTACGAAACTTTCCTGGCTTTCCCAAAACAACATATTTGTCTTTCTCAGATAACTTGTTCACAATTTGAAATGTTCAAAAATAGCTTTAAGTTGTATTCAAATTTCGGTGAATTAAGCCTGTAAAAACCCCACTTTATGTTCGTTCTTGGCAGATTCCCTCGACTTAATCATAAAGTTTATAAGAGGGCCACTTTCGACCACCAACAGTGATTGAAAGTCACTAAAATTTGGTATTGAAGAAATATGTCTTATTTGATTCATTAATTATATAAAGTTCATGTAAAAAGTTATCATACGATTCTAATAATACTTCCGCGTGGATTCTCCTTAGATTATATTAATTATACTAACTAAGAATATAGATACAGTAATTGTAATATTTGTACTGTCCACCATTGTAGCAACATGAGGTTTTCAAATAAAGAGCTTCCTATTAAGGCGATTAGCCCTTTTCATTTGGCGTGGAAATGCAGAGCCATGGGAACAAACGGTTATCTTCAAAATTTTTATTGTTTTGCAATTTTCTTTTCGGAAACGGTTTGTTCAAGAATAGAAGCATGTTGATTAAGTTATATTTTTTATGTACACAACTTCTCTATCATTTTAACAGTGATCAAATATCGATAAAATTGACATTTTACAATAGAAAACTGCCGGCTTCATAACAAAAAATAAGAAAATGTAACAATTAATAAACATCGATACATTATCTTTGAAGGAGTGTTGAAAATATTAACATAAAAATTTCACTCGTTCTCGAGAAAACTGACATTTCCAAATGTATGATTTTTCCACAAGACCTGTCCGGCAACTAGCGCCATCTACGGTTTCCATGATTCATCTGTTCTTGTTGATGCGGTAGGATACTTTGGTCGGTTGTGAAGCCACGACACGCCTTTCACCCTCCCACCCACCATCCCACAAAATAGGTTTTAGACTTGCACTGGACAGGGCTAAGGACCTTAAAATAAATTCTTTATTCTATATAATAAAAGCCATGTGGTGTCTTTCTGTCTACGAGTTTTAAGCACACTTCCCCGGTCGGTACATAAGACTATATTGCTTCTTAGAGAAACATAAAAGGGTTTAATCTTCTTCACACGATTATATCAAAAGTTCTTAAATAACTGTCAAGGGTGTACTGGAATTTGATGACAACTTTTTCTCTTCATTTAAAACGTTTATCATATAATGCTCATGAAAGATACTCAACAACTGTTGAAAATTAAACTCCATGTTGCTATTGGAGAAATATTCTATTCACTTTAGCCTAAAGTATGTTTTGCTAGAAAAACTTCAAAAAACGCCAGCCTTTTTTCGCATTCCCTACATCCTGACCTTGAGGACATTCGACAACCAACTTTTTACTGGACAATTTTAACACGTATGATTGATTATAAGCTATTAATAGTGATTCAATCATTTCTAATCATTTTAGTTCACGAGTTATAGGGGGGGGTCTTACATGGGCGTGACCTCTTGAGAAGGGGGGGTTTAGGGGTTCTGAACCCTCTCCCCCAACTTTCCAAAGTTTTTAATATGAAGCTTAAAGATGGTCAAACTTCAAATAACTTATAAAGACATTCACTTTTTTTTTTAAAAAACCTTTCCAGGAAGGGACCAATCCTTATTTCTTCTAAAGGCATTTAATATTTTTTTTTAAATACAAGCAAATATCACTCTAAATGGCTTCTGGAAGTATTTGATTAAAAAAAACCCGTAGGGGTCAACTCCAAATAGCTTCTAAAGGCATCCAATTAAAAAAAAAATACTGGTGGAGGACCACTTTAGCGATCTGATCGCATCTTATTAAAAAAAACTCTAAATAGCTTTTAGGGGCATCCAATTTTCTAACATCAACTGGGGGAGAGGAAGGTAGAATAACATAAAAAACTTTGTTATTATTATTATTATTATTATTACCGCCGCGTCTTACTACCCGTTCGGGTTATACGCACTTACGCTAATGTGTAATGGTAGGGTGATTGTGAGATGAAAGTGGAGGCACCTACAGTTTAACGTGGGATCCAAACCACGGTGGAGGCCTGGCATTCCTCACATTCACAAGTTGTGATTAATACACGCCTTGTCAGAGGTGAAGGAAGGGTTTGGCTATCAGATAGATCTGTGCCGGGACCGAGGATTGAACCCCGGACCCCAAGCACAGAAGTCTGACACCTTACCCCTAGACCGCCGGGTCACCCCTCTTTCTTGTTACTTACCCCCTTCTCTTCCCTTCTCACACAAATAAAGATACACCACTACGGTATAAAGTAACAATGTTCTTATTTCTTGGGGTTTAGCAGTAAGTCTTATCATCATGTTATGAACTTACGATTTTGAACTCCCCCTTCCCCCAAAATCTATTCTCCCCACAGCCATGGGTCAAACTTGCAATTTTATACTTTTTGTGTACCAGTAATGTATGAATATATTAAAATATTTTTAGCATTTCAACCTTTCCCCCCCACTCATTTATTTGAGCTATTGATCGTGCACTTTCTAAACCGACTAACTTTATCAGCACTAGAGTTATAAACCAACTTAATCTAGAACGGAAACAACACCAGTCCCCGCCGTTAATTCATCCTGTGAAAGAGGAAGAAAACACATCCAGATATCGGCCAAGCCAGGAATCTAACCCGGGACCTTAGCTCAGTGGACAGACACGCTACCGGCTGAGCTGAAGTGCCGGACTTGTTATAGTAACCACACCAACGAGTCCCGAGTCTAGTCTCATGGAGTTGAGTCCAATCTGACTATAGAGGAGTCAAGGCCTTTCATACTAGTGAGTCGAGTTATTGAGTCCTCTAGTTTGATCAACGAGCTTGTGCAAGATGGATGCAGTCCTAACGGTTTCTATAAATACAATTCTATGGAGGCGCCGGCGTAGACGCTTAAAAAGACGTCGCTTAGTGTGGATTTACCCACTTAGTGTGTAACGATGCACCTTGGGTAGTTTTTCACATTTGTTTCCAAATAGGTGACCTGGTGGTCTAGGGGTAAGGTGTTAAGACTTCTGTGCTGAGGGTCCGGGGTTCAGTCCTCGGTCCCGGCACAGATTTATCTGATTGCCAAACCCTTCCTTCACCTCTGACAAGACGTGTATTAATCACAACTTGTGAAAGTGTGAAATGCCAGGCCTCCACCGTGGTTCGGATTCCACGTTAAACTGTAGGTCCTCCATTTCATCTCACAATCACCCTACTATTGCACATTAGCGTAAGTGCGTATAACCCGGACGGGTAGTAAGACACAATAATAATAATAATAATAATAATAATAATAATAATAATAATAATAATAATAATAATGTTTCCAAATAGTGGAAATTGCATTTCTATCCCGATCTTCGGGATGGGACGGGTTAAAATCGAAGGATTCTCTTGAACGAGAACAATGAGGTATTTAGTGTCCATGCTATTAGCCTTGAAAAGTATGCGGAAATAATAAACTTGACTCGGCTGGACTGACAAAATCTGTAATCTGCCGCATCTTGGACTCTGACTCGCCGGTGTGGAAGGTATGGGTCCTCCATCGTGCTATCAAATACAATATGTACTTGTCTCAATTGGTGAGTCAGACTCGACTCGACTATCGTTGGTGTGAAACCAGCCTTAAGGCCATGTGTGCACAGGCAACACTTTTTTGTCGCTACCTTTCTGGCTAGCAACTGCACAGCAACAGATGAACGACGAAACAGTCGCGTCGTTGGTGTATGTGTTCACAGGGAACATATTAGTTGCCAGGGAAAATAAAACTCCATAAACCTATATTATTCATAATGGAGGTAGAAGAAGTATCGAGTCTTGTTTTGCCGTTAGTTTTCCTCAATAGAGAATTGTCGATTGTGACGGTAGGACGTCAATTTTCAGATGACACCTGCCATCATTACACTTTCATCTCTGAACGTTGTGTACAAGATTTGTGAGCGTACAGGAATACGTCTCCGTTAAAAGTTTTTCACTTATAGAAATATTGTTACCAAAAATGTTTTTGAACTTTTGTCGATCGTGACAACAATTCCCTAAGTAGGAATTCCAATCGGAGAATGGAACACGATTTCATAGGTAGATTAGGCACTAATGGCGGTATTGTTCCGATAGTCGGGTAATGGGCGGTTCCAAGCACTACGATGAGTAACACAGACTGGTTGCCGTTGTTAACGTCTCGACACTGATCACAAGTCTATATTTTGAACATATTCGTAGACGACATCAAAGATGTGTTTTAGTACATTATGTCGGACCGTTGGCTACACATAGCGCTATAGGTTAGGATTCCTCGGCGACTGCGATGCGACCGGACTGGTTACTATAGTTTGTTATGTGGCCAGTTCCTTCGAGGCGACTGCGACTGGCGACCAGAGTGCGCGTCCAGCGTCTCTACATCGCGTCTGCGACCACACTGCTCCTAGAGCACTACCGAGCAAGCGTGTGTTTTAGTAGAGTTGTATTTAGTTTTGTCATAATGGCTTGCCGACACAGGACATAAATAGAAGTTGTTTACAACAAATACTTTTTTTTTAAAAGGTGGTTTCGAATGAACCGCGCTATTCGGAGGAAATCAATTACCCACGACTGGCGACCAAGAGACGCATCTAGGGAAACACTGTATCCCGCGTCTGCGACTCACCACCCCACGTCTGCGGTCGCAGACGCAAGACGCGCCGAGGGAATATTACCGTTAGTATCTACCAGATAACGTTATTCCAAGTGCCAACCAAAATAACCTATAGTTTACTTGCGGCTAGTAGGCCTGACACACGAGGCTACTTTATTATCTTTCTTTTTTTAGCACCGCGTCTTACTACCCGTTGGGAGTACAATGGCGGCGAGTACAGGACTTGCGGGTTGGCTGTTGTGTTCAAATGTAAACATTTTAAAGCTATGGGTACGGCACGTATTCCATTTCTACTAGTTAGTACATTTGGGGGCGACTTGGGTGGTCTTGGGGAAAATCTCTCGCCTCAGGACCTGATGTTTGTGGGTTCAAAACCCAGTCGACGACCCAAATTAGTAGATCCATTTGCTCTCGCTTATATGCATTCTCGTGCACTGATATAATCAATCGGACCAGAAAAGTGCACGTTAAATACCTCAAACAAATATTTCACAGGCTTCACACGGGGATAGCTGATAATAAAAGCCCCGATTTAAAAATCACAATTTACTGCCGTGATGTAAAAACTCAAAGATAATTTCCGCGCTATTTTATATCTGTCAATCTCACGTCTATAAATTTAGGACTTGCCTCTATCCTCGGCCCCCCCCCCCCCCCTTTACAGATTCCAACCAAAAAAGGTAGGAAAATAATAATTTTAGAAATGAAATGTACCAGATTTTGCGTATAAGGAGATCGGGAATAATTTAGAACACCCCAGTCGGGAAACGATAGTGAAAACTCTTTAACCGCGTGCCCACCGGTACCAGTCGAGTGAGAGAGAATCCCGGTGTTCGGGGAGAGGAGAGCAGTGGTTGGAAAACGGGTGAGAGCACAATGTTGCAACAGTGGCCGGGAAAGTCACGCTCGCAGAACGCCAGTGTTGACAAACTTAGAGCTTTTATAGAATATGAGAGCGTTCGTTGGCTTTGTTGCCTTCACTCGACCACAGTCCAATTTCCATAGGAAGGGCCTTTTAGAAAATAAAACAATTCATGATTACATTTACTACCGCCTCGTGGCGTAGTTGGCTAACGCGCTAGTCATGTTGACTCGACGCCGAGACGGGGAGATCGAGGTTCGAATCTCGGTCGGTGAACTGGGAGTGTTTTTCCTAACGGGTTTCCACTCTCTCAACGCTATGGTTCACTTTCTCTAAATTCAACCTCCAATTCCAGTCCATTAGCGTAATTAATACTTAAGCGTATAACCCGAACGGTAGTAAGACGCGGTGCAAATATTAATATTACATTTTACTACGCTATTATTGTTATTTATAGTTAATGAGAGTACCTATTAAAAGTGACAGCAGCGGATTACATGACTGAACGTATGAATACATGAAAGTAGATCTTTAAGATTTTTACCTTTGTTTTTTAGCACCGCGTCTTTCTACCCGTTCGGGTTACACGCTTAAGTACTAATTACGTTAATGGTTCTAAGGATTAAGAAGGTTATCTTTAGAGGAAGTGTACCCACATTTGTGTGGAGGGAGAGTGGAAAACCACCCTAAGTACACCCGACCAAGATTCGAACCCCGATCTTCCCATCATCGGCAGTCTAGTCTAGCACGAGAGTAGCGCGTTAGGCCACGCGGCCACCGAAGTGGGTCTTTTTTCAGCTGTTAATAAGGCCCTTCCTATGAAATTGGACTGTAAATATCCCATGAGATATCTACCGCCAAGTTTGCTGACGGACGAATTCAATGAATTGAGGCGAGAAAACATGGCTTCCGATCTGCTTGCGTGGCTGCCGAGATATTACAGACCATAATATTATGTTGCGCTTGGGTTAAATATCGATAAGACCTTTGATAGTGCAAAAGTTTGGTGTTTATTGGGATAGACACAACTTTACAATTATATGATTCTATTCATATAGAGACTTGTTTTCATTGCTTAAAAGTTGACATGTCCCATCCTGTAAAGTTCACAGAGCAAATTATCCGAGCAAAAAGAAAGGTAACTGTTATAGACTGTTAGGCTGTTAACTGTTAGACTGGATCTCTGTGAATCGAATAATGGAATATAATAGACGAGCTAGGTCACAACACGTTGCATTGCAATTTGTATTTTCCTCCTCCCCTGTTTGTTCTCATACTGCCGACAGTTCCACCAGAGGACGTTATGCCCGACTAGTTAGCCTTAAGGTGGGGTAGAAGGGAACGCGAGAAAAGACCAGTGTTTGCAGTTTTTATGGCAAAACTTTTTTTTTGGCCGAAATAAATAAAATATTGCTCCAGTAGAAACATGAAGTTTAATTTTCTTCACATGTTAATATCAACAGTTCTTGAATATCTGTCATAAGTAGAGATAGGTAAATTCGCTTTTGCAAAAACGCGAAAAGGAAAAAAAGGTCGAAAATAGGGTATTTATAAGTTTTCTTTGCGTTTCATGGCATTTGAAAGTGTTTAAAGCGATTTTGATCTCGTGAATTAACGCGAAAAACGTGATTTTGAGAGTATTTTAGCTAAATTATTCTATTTAGCGAAATAGACGCGAATTTCCTGAAATGCTGTGCATTTAAATAAAATGCTGAGAATTTCTATAAAACGATGTTTTTCAGCGGAAATAAGTGATTAAAAAATCATTTAGTTTCACTCGTCTGTGTGCTTCAGCTCGGTTTTACTTACATCCTGTGCTTCCACAGCCATCCGCTAATCGCCACATTCCGTTAGTCGTTGCTTTTATCATAAATCCTTTGTATAGGCCCTAAAAACATTGACGAAAGAATTTTTACCTATTTTGCTACAAATGCTAAATTATGCCACAAAACGCTAAATTTCAATAATTAATGCTAAAAAAACTAAAAATTAATTCTATTTACCGCTCTCTAGTCATAAGCATTGTGGCATTAGATGACAAACCTTTTAAATAAAGAGAAAGAGTTGTCATTACATTCCAGAACACCCTCGACAGATATTCAAGAAATGTTGAGGTCACAATGCGAAGAAAATAAAATTTTATGTTTCTATTGAAGCAATATTTTATTTATTTTGGCCAAAAAATTGTATTGCAATAAAAAAAATTGCAAAAATACTGACTTTTCCTCGTGTCTTTCCTTCCATCCGCTTTAAGGCGGCGCTACACATGCGGCATTCGCCGAATATCGAATTATTTGCCTCTTCGCATACTATTGTACTTGTCCAAGTGTTTGTCTAATCTCAAAGCGAAGACGTTCAGCTGTCGGGAAAGGCGAACATTCGTGCTAAACGCGCAGGCTGAAACGGACAAGAGTTACGACCCACATGTAATTCATTTTTTTAAGGTTGTTAGTCGATACTAAATTACTGTTGAATAATCTTCCACTCCTATTTTTATATAAATTATAGCCTGGATTCCATATCAGTGCTCTTTTTCATTGAGGTTTTAAAAATGGCGAGACTAAGTCATTGGACTACTCCAGTTCCTCAGACACTACCTACTGGCAGACCTAGACACGAATGTTCGTGCTCTTTGATGTGTGACAGATTACCGACTGGATATGTTTGTAGCCTGGTGAATGCATTATCATCATCATCATCATCATCATGTCTTACTACCCGTTCAGGTTATACGCACTTACGCTAATGTATAATGGTAGGGTGATTGTGAGACGAAATGGAGGACCAACAGTTTAACGTGGAATCCGAACCACGGTGGAGGCCTGGCATTCCTCACATTCACAAGTTGTGATCAATACACGTCTTGTCAGAGGTGAGCATTTTCTCCTAACACAAATACGGGACACTATCTTTACGAAAGGTTTGGGTACTCCATTAATTATTAATGAAATATTATATTTATTACTATTAATCTATTACTATTACCGCTTGTTAGCTAATCAAGATCTTGAGGCAGACTGATTTACCGTTACGTGAAACGCAGTAAGCAGTGATTAGATAAGAATTCAAGGATTCCCAACGCCCAACGAGTGAATTCCAAACTCGTGTAAAATTATAACAGATAATATGTTATGTTTTAATAAACTCAGAAAGAGAAATATTGTCGAATGCCGAAGTGACAATGATTCACACCATGTAATTTCTAAAATAGGATAGGTATGCATTTTTTCGGGCCTGTAAAAAAAAATTGGACGAGACTCTCAAATGGTCGGTCACCTCACGAATACCGCATGTGTGTTGCCGCCTTTAGAGCCAATGAATATCTGGGCGCATCACCAACTGTACCAAGGAGATAAGAGAACAATTCCTCGTCCAACTGAACTAAAATGAACTAAAGAAAGATGTTCGAGACAAGTTGAGCTGCTCTAGTGACAAGGCGAGGCTGTGGCAGAAGACGCCCTTCCCTCCCTTCGCAAACCGGACTTGTAACTGGTCCTGAACAGGAAGGAGAGGGGGCAGGGGGGGAGTACCCGGGGCGCATGCAAATGACGAGTTTCACATGAAAACAGAGAGAGAGAGAGAGAAAATACGCGACTTACACAGAGAGAGAGAGGGATATTAAGATTAAAAAATGTACCAAGGAAATAGTTTAAAAGCAGACGGACCTATGTGCCATGTTCCCGGAGGTCTGACCTTGACCTGGCTGACACTTTATGAGAAAAACAACTTAACTACAAGTTTCAAATTCACTTTCCGGCGCGATCAACAGTTTTTTTTAAATTCAATTTTTCAAAATTTGACGCCATATAACTAGGGACACCGACTTTTCGCAAACAGTGTTTACACGAAATGTTTGAAAAATCCATTTCGAAAGCGCTAAAACTTGTTTCAAGTTCAAAGAAATCATTATTACGTATTTATGAGTTCACGAAATCTTATTATTATTATTATTTTAAAACGAAATTTATGTATTCTGGACAAAATTCAATTTGTTCGTTAACAAGCAAATAACATTTGTGGCCACGTTGATTTCGATTGTCGTAAAATTAATGCAGTCAAATCTACGCAACCTTTACCATCGATGTCAACAAATATCAAAGACTAGTCGATATATAAACAGTAGGCTCGCAAAGATCGATTGTAATTTTATTCTCTTATATGTAGGCTTGAAAATAATATACCTAAAACCCATGCGTTTGTTGTATTCCGTTTCAAATCTAATGATAAAATATTTATAGCGTATTTATTTTGATAGTATACTCTTTAAAGGTTGGCCACTCTACAAAAGTTTTTTCTGAAATAATTTAAACTGTAAGATGAATTTAAGGAGAGTGTACCTGCATTAAGGTGGAGGGCGAGTGTAAGATCATTCAGGGGAAACCACCCTCAATTCACCCTACCGGTATTCGAACTGCTATCTCCCCATTATCGGTCGTCCTAGTCCATTGCGAGAGGGACGGCTTAGCAGAGGTCGGCAACGGGTCGAGCTCGCGGCAGTTTTCAGTCGAAAGAAAACCACATCGTCATTAAGAGTCGATCTTTGAGTCTTCTAACCTCGCAAATATATCAATAACTCACAAGTAATATTCGAGTGTGACCAAAATAAAGTTCCTCGGACATAATCGGTAATGTTACGAGAAATTTAAATAGTTTAATATGAACAATTCATATTTTAAATATTCTATAGTGTTTTATATAAGAGTGGGGATATAAATATTAGAGGAGAGATTGAAATATAACGTACAAAAAAAGATAAGCAAAAGTAGAGCGTAAAAACTATTGGCGATCGCAGGATCTTGATAAGTTTTTAAGACCGACGTGGCTCAAAAAGGTTAATGATACCTCTTTGTTCTACTAATATTCTCCTAGATAGCTCCTTGTTTGGCTAATAGTCTCCTAGATAGCTCTTTGTTCTGCTAATAGTCTCCTATATAGCTCCTTGTTCTGCTAATAGTCTCCTAGATAGCTCCTTGTTATGCTAATAGTCTCCTAGATAGCTCCTTGTTCTGCTAATAACCTCCTAGATAGCTCCTTGTTCTGCTAATAGTCTCCTAGACAGCTCCTTGTTTTGATAATAGTATCCTAGATAGCTCATTGTTCTGCTAATAGTCTCCTAGACAGCTCCTTGTTTTGATAATAGTCTCCTAGATATCTCCTTGTTCTGCTAATAGTCTCCTAGATATCTCCTTGTTCTGCTAATAGTCTCCTAGACAGCTCCTTGTTTTCATAATAGTATCCTAGATAGCTCCTTGTTCTGCTAATAGTCTCCTAGACAGCTCCTTGTTTTGATAATAGTATCCTAGATAGCTCCTTGTTCTGCTAATAGTCTCCTATATAGCTCCTTGTTCTGCCAATAGTCTCCTAGATAGCTCCTTGTTCTGCTAAGTCTCCTAGATAGCTCCTTGTTCTGCTAATAGCATCCTAGATAGCTTCTTGTTCTGCTAATAACCTCCTATATAGCTCCTTGTTCTGCTAATAGTTTCCTATATAGCTCCTTGTTCTGCTAATAGTCTCCTAGATAGCTCCTTGTTCTGCTAATAACCTCCTAGATAGCTCCTTGTTCTGCTAATAGTCTCCTAGACAGCTCCTTGTTTTGATAATAGTATCCTAGATAGCTCCTTGTTCTGCTAATAGTCTCCTAGACAGCTCCTTGTTTTGATAATAGTCTCCTAGATAGCTCCATGTTCTGCTAATAGTCTCCTAGATAGCTCCTTGTTCTGCTAATAGTCTCCTAGATAGCTCCTTGTTCTGCTAATAACCTCCTAGACAGCTCCTTGTTCTGCTAATAGTCTCCTAGACAGCTCCTTGTTTTGATAATAGTATCCTAGATAGCTCCTTGTTCTACTAATATTCTCCTAGATAGCTCCTTGTTTTGCTAATAGTCTCCTAGATAGCTCCTTGATCTGCTAATAGTCTCCTAGATAGCTCCTTGTTCTGCTAATAGTCTCCTAGATAGCTCCTTGTTCTGCTAATAGTCTCCTAGATAGCTCCTTGTTCTGCTAATAGTCTCCTATATAGCTCCTTGTTCTGCTAATAGTCTCCTAGATAGCTCCTTGTTCTGCTAATAGTCTCCTAGATAGCTCCTTGTTCTGCTAATAGTCTCCTAGATAGCTCCTTGTTCTGCTAATAGTCTCCTATATAGCTCCTTGTTCTGCTAATAGTCTCCTAGATAGCTCCTTGATCTGCTAATAGTCTCCTAGATAGCTCCTTGTTCTGCTAATAGTCTCCTATATAGCTCCTTGTTCTGCTAATAGTCTCCTAGATAGCTCCTTGTTCTGCTAATAGTCTCCTAGATTGCTCCTTGTTCTGCTAATAACCTCCTAGATAGCCCCTTGTTCTGCCAATAGTCTCCACGAGTAGCTACAGCAGTGAGTCCTACCTGCGAAGTCTGTAGCGTTGGGATCCGCCCCGAGCGCCAACAGTCGTCGCACCTGTGCCTCCTCGCCTCTGATAGCCGCCAGATGGAGTGGAGTCTCCCCGCGCTCGTTGCGACCCGCAGAGCCGCCTCCTGCCCCTGAAAACAGCAACATTCAACACTCATCAAGTAGTTCAATACAATAACCATGGATAGTAAATAATATGTTCAGTCAATTCCTAAAAAGCAAAAAATGAAACAATGTCGGTCCCTGGGTAGGCCTCTCTTGTCTAGAGGTACAAATAAACTTTGGCCAGAAAACCAAATAAACCGTGGTTAGGGCCCCAATACATGTATAAGAGCAAGTTTGACAATCACAAGGCACTTCCCCCTTACTTAAAATCTCGAATGAAAATGAAAGAAAATTCAAATATTTCTCAACATTTTTTCTTATAAGGTTGCAATTAAATAGAGTAGGCTATTTTTAGTTGCTTTCTAAACAAAATATTATTCACTATAAAGTAGTTACTATATTATTAGTTCAAAGCTTTCATTGCACTAATACAACATTTAGAGAAGTGTTTAATCATGTTTTATAAATATGAACAAGTCATATTATAACGAGATGTTTTTAGATTTACTGGAACACAAAACCTTTTTGGATCTAGTGGAATACAACACCTCTTGGATCTAGTGGAATACAAAACCTCTTGATTAGTTACAAAACCTCTTGGATTTAGTGGATACAAAACCTCGTTGATTAGTGAAACACAAAACCTCTTGGATCTAGTAGAATACAAAACCTTTTGGATTTAGTAGAATTAAAACGCTTTGGATTTAGTGATACAAACCTCGTTGGATTTAGTGAAACACAAAACCTCTTTGGATCTAGTAGATACAAAACCTTTTTGGATTTAGTAGAATATAAAACCTCTTGGATTTAGTGGATACAAAACCTCGTTGGATTTAGTGAAACACAAAACCTCTTTGGATCTAGTAGAATACAAAACCTTTTTGGATTAGTAGAATACAAACCTCTTTGGATCTAGTGGAATATAAAACCGCTTTGGATTTAATGGAATACAAAGTCTCGTTAGATTTACAAGATTTACAAAGCCTCGTTGAATTTAGTGGAACACAAAACCTCAAAAACCTATTTGGATCTAGTGGAATATAAAACTTATTTGGGTTTAGTGGAATAAAAAAACCTATTTAGATTTAGTGAAATGTATAAATTTTAAACTAGAGAGAGTTTATTTAACAAATCTAGGAGAAAATAATTATTTCAGGGCGGAAGGTTTCCTGAGTCCTGTGCGTTAGTGTCCTGCCTTCCTCACTAGCCCGGACAGGGGCCAATGCCCAAGGCCTCCACATACTGTTGCAATAAAAAGAACATCCTTCGGCTCTAAGGATTTATTTCTGACAAAATATGGCAAGTGCGTTAAAAAATATTTCAGACCATAATTTTCAAAAGATAAATAACACCCTTAGATCGCAGCGAGCCTTGTGGCTACATGTGGTATTATAAATTTAGTTTATCGTGATTACAATATTTTCTTATTTAAATCATAACTTTAACTTTTAGCCCGATTGGTTTACGCGCATATTTATATGGAGGGCATCCACAGTATGAGAGGTGGTATCCTACAGCTAGGTAAAGTTACCATGATCTGCAAGACCACATGTGATGTGCTGTTGCTTTTGACGGTCTAATCATTCACAAAACCAATTAATTTGTTTTTAATTATTAACGGTTTTAGCACTATTCAAACACGAACTTCTGAAAATATCCATTTGAATATTACTTTTTTGTGGAAACTGTGTGTATGGTTTACTTAAAAAATGCTTTTCGAACGAAAGCTTCTAAAATGGGACGAGCTCTTCTGTAATCAAGATGGTGAACCAGAAACAAGGGCGGTTGATGACGTCATATAACCCGTCTTCTCGGCTGTGTTCATGCGTTGTTTACAAAATAATTACTTTTCATTTTGTAGCTAATATTTCGTATGGCTTTCTATTTAAGTTATAAGAAACATTTATTTATTTTTGTGCCAAGTTATAACAAGATACAAGTGTAAATATAAAACTATTTTTAATTTATTACTACCCGCTTCGTTGGCCGCATGGTCTAAGGCGCTACTCTCGTAGTAGACTAGACTACCGATTACAGGGAGATTGAAGTTAGAATATAGGTCGGGTGTATTGAAGGGGGTTTCTCCAAAATGGTTTTCCACTTTCCTTTCATGCAAATATGGGCACACTTCCTCTAAATATAACCTTCCTAATCCCTAAAACAACTAGCGTAATTAGTACATAAGCGTATCACTCGAACGGGAAGTGAGATGCAGTGTTAATATATATATATATATATATATATATTAATACATATATATATATTAATACATATATATATTATATATAAGCTATATATATTTCACGTAGGCTACTATCTCTTGTTTCCACAACCACAAAACAAAAAAAGTAATAATTTTATTAATATATTTTGTTGTTTCAATAAGTTAAGAAAACGTCAATTATACAGTAATCTATAGGAAAGTATTATTATACTCATTTGATAACACTTTTTTATTGATGATATAATATAACTAAGCAAACAATAATAATAACAATAATAATAATCGAATCAGTCACTACCCGTTCGGATTATACGCTTAATTACTAATTACGCTAACGGATTAGGAATTGGAAAGGTTGAATTTAGAAGTAGTGAGCCCGCATCTGCGTGGAGGAAGAGTGGAGAACCACCCTAAGTTCACCCGAGCGAGATTTGAACCTCGATCTACCACGACTAGCGAGTTAGCTAGGCTTACCATACGTCCCGGTTTGAAGGTCTAGTCCCGGGGATCCCGGCCGGTTTGTCATTTTGTCCCGGTCAGAAGAAAAATGTTAAGAATATGAAAAATTAACAAAACAATGATTGAATCTAGATAAAACAAAATCAAGTGCAACTGATATTGTTATCAAGCTTAAGAAATTGGAAACAAATCTTGAGGAAAGGCGGGATAGTAGACTTATACCCCAAGGAGCCAAAAAAATGTTCAAGGCACTAGAGGAGGCTTGAAGCATTAATGTTGATATAGTTACGAAATTATTCACCAATTTTAATGATCGATGAGTGTCCTACATTGATCTATGGGAAAATAGTTTCGGTGGAGCAGAATCTTTTGTCTGGATAAACAACATTGAAATTATATGGCCCGAAATTGAAAAATCAGCAGAAAAAAAATTAATGAAACTCTTGGAAATGGTGCAATAAGCTTAGATGAACTATTTGATGAAATGGTAGTTGCCAAGGCATTTTGATCTTCAAACTGTGACACTTTGAAAACTGCGGACTTAAATTGTTAATAAAAGCGTGTTCAACTATTCAATCACATCAAAGACCAGAACATTTCTGTATCTAAACTCGGCCGAGTTGAGGGGAACGTTTTCTGCTCCTGTTGAAAGGGTGTGCTCACTGATGAACAATGTGTGGTCTCAGGAAAGAGGAACAATGGTACAATCAACAGTGAAATGTCTAATGTACTGCAAAATAAACATTGAAATAAGTTGCAATGAGTTTGATGAAAAGATAAAGAATAACAAAGTATTTCTAAAAAAAAGTTATCACAAGTTACAAATACGATTGGGTTCAACCAGATAATAATTAGTGTTGTTAGGTGTAGTTTGTTAAATCTCCTAGCCTATAGTAAATTATACTTTATAATTTCATATTTTTATACATACTTTTCTCTGTAATAGCATTCAAGTATAGTTCTATCAGTGAGTTTGGCTTCAGTTTTCATCTAAATAAATGATAAAAGAATAGCTTTTAAATGGGAGTTAATTTTCAAAAATGTATAGCCCCAATGATATCATAAACAGGTGACCTGGTGGTCTAGGGGTGAGGTGTCAGACTTCTGTGCTGAGGGTCTGGGGTTCAATCCTCGGTACCGGCACAGATTTATCTGATTGCCAAACCCTTCCTTCACCTCTGACAAGACGTGTATTAATCACAACTTGTGAATGTGAGGAATGCCAGGCCTCCACCGTGGTTCGGATTCCACGTTAAACTGTAGGTCCTTAATTTCATCTCACCCTACCATTACACATTAGCGTAAGAGCGTATAACCTGAACGGGTAGTAAGACGCGGTGCTAATAATAATTAATAATATCATAAACATACTTTGGATTGGTAAGGAGTGGGTGGGGGAAAAAGCTTGTAATTTCCCCTTTTAGACCAAAGGGGTTCTGCATCATGATTCTCTTACAGTAAAACCCTTAAAGTGTCCCGGTTTGAGAGGAAAATTTTATGGTAAGCCTAGCGTTAGCCAACTATGCCAATGAGGTGGGTCCAAACCTTCTTGAACTGGGGGTCATGACCCCATATAGGGTCGAGAAAAATTTGGCCACAGTAAAAGGTTTATGAACGCGCAACAACCATAAATTAATTCCAAATCAAATGCGTAATTAATTCGAGGTGTTTCTGACAGCGCTCGCCCGTGTTCCATCGCGTGACTTCACTACAGCCCTGTTTCTGAACACACAACAAATTGTACCATATCTTATGTTAAAAGATAAAATTGAAAGTTTTACTACAAAAGTTATCATGGAATAATATGGTGGAAAATGGTTCTTTTGAATTATTTACAGCTACAGATGATTTTATAACTGAAAATAACCTTCCCAAAGATTTAATTGTAATATTTATAATTGATCATATGAAGTGTCTGGAGACACAGTTTCAGGAATACTTCCTTTCAAATTTTGATTCTAAAAAACTAGGTTTGGTTCATACTCAATTGAAATCAAAACCGTCAGTCATCTGTCATTAAAAGTTCAAGAAGAATTTGCTGAGTTACCAAGCGACACGGGTTTAAAGCTTTTCCTAAAAAAATCATTTGGTGAATTTTGGTTTGGGATTAGGACAGAATTTCCAACAATTTCTGAAATGGCCCTCAACATACTTCTGCTATTTTGTACTACGTATTTATGCGAAGTGACGTTCTCAGCATTGCCGATTATAAAACCAAAATATCGATCAACTCTGAAAAAAGGTTGAAGATGCTCTACGTCTTGCATTATCAAAATTCAGTCAAGATTTAATTCTTTATGTAAAAGTAAACAAGTGCATCCATTTCATTAATATGCAAATTTGCTTTCATCTTTAATAATTGGTAAAATAATATGTGTACCAAAGAATTGTTTTCGAATAATTTTTTTTATCATTTATTTTCATTAAATGTTTGATTTGTATACCTATTTTATATACCTATATACCCGGGGCCGCGAGTGGAGAAAAGTTTAAGAAGCCTTGGTCCATACTAATAACGCTAATGTCTTAGGGATGAAGAAAGTTGAATGTAGAGGAAGTGTACCCTCATTTGCGTGAGGATAGAGTGAAAAACCACCCTCAGTACACCCGACAGGGATCGAACTCTGATCTCCCCGTCATCGGCAATCTAGTATATTGCGAGAGTTGCGCCTTAGACCATGCGGCCACCGAAGAAAGTTTTTTAATAACTGCTAATTTGTTGTATGATAATGTCGAAACGTTGAAAAGAGAATTATTCGTTTACTGTTAGGAGCTCCAATATTTGACAGCCCGACCGTGGGCCTCACAAACCCACTACAGTCTACAGTTTGGTTACTGGTTTGGTTGTACATCTATACAGCCCCGAGCTGCCCCCCCCCCCCCCACCTGCAATTTGAAGGGATTGGGGATAGACATGGCCCTCTGGAGGTTAAACAAACAAGTAAAGCTTCCATCCCTGATGTACGGGGTTAGGAGCTACTGCCGAGCTCTGGATCCAGATCGATAAAGACTCCGAGCAAATGATGGTGGGAGGTGGGGAGGGGGAGGTATTTCTTGAAGAGGAACCACCCGTTCATCCCCCCCCCCCCCCCCAACAGTGTTTACACAAGACCTGGAGAAAGTGCATCTCTCCCTCAGAACAAAATATGTCCAGAAGTTCCAACTTGTTCACAAAGAGGCCAGTGGGGAGCCGTCCTTAAATTACGTAAGGCTTTTTTTTTCTCATGATTTTTAGACCCCCACCGCCCTCACCCCACGTAAGGAATCATAAGATTTTCCATCCCCCTTTCCTATCTTACATAATTTTTTTTACGTTTGGGTAAATTAGATTATTTTAATTGTTTAGTTACTTTTAGATATAAGGATTGGTAATAAAGCGAGTGATAAGAAATTTTAGAATACTTATTTATTATTAAAACTAAAAGTCAGATGTCATGTGTATTGTAATCAACTATCTATCTATATGAAGTATATATTTAAATCATTTCTGTAAAACGGTGAAAATTCGTGATTGATGTGGGGTTAATCAACTAACTAAAATGAAACATCTATTTTCAGAATTTTCTGACAGTTTTTTTTATTTTGTCTTATCATAAAAATCAATATAAAAACTTACCTAAGATGAAGTTTGAACCCCCCCCCCGTACTCCCCCCATAAGAAAATACAGTACCTCCCTTTTCTAAAAACCCTTACGTAATTTAAGGTGGGATGGAAGGGGTTGCAGTTTTTTTATGGCAAAACATTATTTTGGCCAAAATAAAAAAATTTCCTCCAATACAAAGAAAGATTTTAAGTTTCTCCCCATGGTGATATCAACAGTTGTTGAATATCTGTCAAGGGTGTCCTGGAATTGAATGACAACTTTTTCTCTTCATTTAATGTCGCTATGCTCTTGATGGATATTCAGGAACTGTTGATATCAACATGTGAAGAAAATTAAATTATATGTTTGTACCGGAGCGATATTTTATTTATTTTGGCCAAAAAAAGGTTTTGCCAGAAAACCTAAAAAAACACTGGCCTTTTCTCACGTCCCCTTCCGTCCCACCTTTAAGGACGGCCCCATTGGCCACCCCCTTCCCCCCCAACCCCTACACAAACATCTGAAGTCAGGTGATTTGTTAGAAAATTAATGCAAGTTTAACGAATCAATTTTAAAATAAATATCAGAACATTTTAAAAACCTTCTCTTCAAAATAAAAATAAAAGACTAAGGCAAAATTATAGTATCTTACATAGTAATAAAATATTACTTTTGAAAGTTTGATTGCGTTAACTATAGTAGACCCATGGTTTCTTTGGTGCTGACTGACAGCTCACAGCTGACTTCTGACAGTCAACATTTAGGTATATACTTAAATTTTGACTGTCAGAAGTGACAGCTGCTAAACACATGTTTTTTGCAGATCATATGGTTCGGCGTAGGGATACATAATTTGATCTGGTAGCTTTTCAAAGCCGTCAGCGGTCAGCTGTGAGCTGTCAGTCAGCACCAAAGAAGCCATGGGGCTACTGTAGTTAACTACTTTCATGTACCTCATCCTATTGCTATCAGACATTGGGCCAGTTTCATAGTCAAATTTACGCCTCAAGTGCGGCGCTATACTAAATACAAGACGTCACCAACCTGAAATTGAATGGAATGGGCCAGTTTCATATGCGAAACTGGCCCATTCCATTTTGGTCTAGGTAGGTGTCATCCTGTATTTAGTATCGACTCGCACTTTAGGCGTACTAAATCTGACTATGAAACTGGCCCATTACCCCGAGGTGTGTTTGGTAACATTTAGGGCGTGTTTACACAGACAATGGCCACTTTTACTCACACAGAGGATCAAATTGGTGCATTCAAACGGAGCCACAGCAGTGGCGAGGGTAGGCGAATATAGATGGGCAGAAACTCCCCCTACTAGCAGAACAATGTTTTGAAACGGGTGCGTTTAGAGGATGCCACACATCCACCAGCCATCTTGTTTTAAATCAGTCAAGAATGTACCGGAGGGTGAATTGTGCGTTTAATTGACCATTTAAATGTAGAGGATTTAATTACTTAAATAGAGGCTCAGCCCGCAATTTGGAATTCTGTCAAAGAGGAATACAAGATAAACATGTACTGTTCGGTCTTCCTGCGCTTTTTCTTTATAAACGGAAGCAACAACAACAGCTCATTATCCTCGCACGTCGCCATCTTAGCTTCGACTGGTCCAAAAATCCTGCTGCGGCGCGCGTCAGCCACTACAGTGGACCCGTGTAAACACGCACAACCTTCTACAGATTCTCCCTGGGACTGTCCCCTAAGATGACAGATACAAATGTTGTCATTTTACTCTAGCGGGAGTGGAGTCATTCGGAAGGGTGGGGGGACGACGATTTAGATAAATAATATTATATTGAAATTAGATGATTATTTTGATCACAAACTTATTTCTCTATTTCCTGTGTCCTCCAGTGTTGCCAATGGACCACCAGAGAGCAGGGTCATCACTCATCAGATCGCCGAGGGAAAGATTGACATGAAACAATCTCGGTCGGCCTCACAGTCCCTTCTAAATATACTAGCGACGCCACTGCCTCTGGGTCAGACAAATTGTTCCCGAATGATGGCTGGTTGCATTTTACTTCTCTCGCCGCCTGCGATCGCAGCTGTCACTCTCCCAAGCATGTCCGAGTGAGTTTGTGAACACGGCACAGTGAAACTGTGGCATGCGGGCGCCATCACAGCCTAATGACCTTGACACAACATTCAAGGGCGAAGCACTATGAATACGTCAACGTCCGCAAAACATAAGACAGACAAGAAACAAGATGAATAACATTAGCTCTAGCAGTGAAACAAGGTGGGTGTGTTGCCTTTTGGCAACAACGCGAGGAATGGGAAGTAGGCTGCTTCAGATGGCTGATAGAAAATGTTCCTCATATTCAAACATGACAAACGCGCTAGAGATATCCCGGGCTCTAAAGTTCCCTCTTCAGTTTAATTTATCCAGAACACCAGAAACATTATCAAATGAGTTAGGTACGTCAAGGCTTGTTGTATCAATGTCGGGGCCTGCTGTAACAGTATCAAGGCCTGTTGTATCAATGTCAGGGCCTGTTGTAACAATATCAAGGCCTGTTGTTTCAACGTCAGGGCCTAATGTAACAATATCATGGCCTGTTGTATCAACGTCAGGGCCTGCTGTAACAATATCAAGGCCTGTTGTATCAACGTCAGGGCCTAATGTAACAATATCAAGGCCTGTTGTATCAACGTCAGGGCCTAATGTAACAATATCAAGGCATGTTGTATCAACGTCAGGGCCTGCTGTAACAATATCAAGGCCTGTTGTATCGATTTCAAGGCATGTTGTATAAATGTCAAGGCCTGTTGTATCAATGTCAAGGCCTGCTGTATCAATGTTAAGGCATGCATCAATGTCAGGGCCTGCTGTATCAATGTCAAGGCCTGTTGTATCAATATCAAGGCCTATTGTATCAAGGTTAAGGCATGCATCAATGTCAGGGCCTGCTGTATCAATATGAGATCGGTGGCTAGAATGAACGCTCTTGTTGGTTCGAAGTATTTAGTTAGTAGACAGTGTTGACTGTTGAGTCAACATTTGTTACATACATCGATTTTGACAGTTCTATTCTAATCAAATCTAACAGAACCAGAAAAGGGACTTGGGTTGATAGCGTCCAGGACAAATAAAAAAAAGGCATCCCTTAAAAATGGGCTCTTAAAATTTTGTTTAAATGTTATATTGGCAATAGAATTGATTAAAATACCGGTTACAAAATAATAAAAACTAAATAAACTTTTATTATCTATTAAAACAAATTAAACTTAGAGCAAGATGAGTTTGGAACTGAGGAAGAAACTGGTGAAATACTATATTTGAAGCATTATAATGAATGGAGCAGAAACTTGGACTCTTATCTGAACAGCAACTCTTGGGTCTGGAAAAATATTTTCAAGTTCATACTGAACAATAAACTTGAGGAGTTCCTCTGCTTTAGAAACCTTAATATTTGCGCAACTTTTCAGAAGCATCTTGCAATCCAGGATTTCTTCATAAAGTTGAAAACCATCAATATTATTGATATAACCCTGTCCAGGGTTGAGAAAAATTTTCTTCGTGATGTTTAGTTTATCATTTGAGTCAAGCAATAATCCATTTATATATAAACTAAATCAAAATTTTGAATCCAAATCACGGAGAGGGGCAAATCTTCCTTCCATTTCATTACGGAAGCGATCAATAACTACTTTCATTATTCTTATTATTTCTTATTTTGCAGCGAGCCCTACATCCTTGGATTTTTCCTCGGGCATTTGTTTCTTCTTTCTGGGACGTCTTTATACTTGGATATCCTATTCATCACATAGTTTCATTCTCACTTTAAGTGATTCACTGGCCAATAATCCTTGATTGCTTAAGAAATAATTTTGAAGGGCTTTTAAATCATAAGTCGCATAATTAAAATTCATGTTATATAATCTTAGAATCTTTTTAAACACGATCAATCCGAACAAGAATTGTGTGCCAAAATCCAAGCAGAGCCCAAAAATAAATCAAAATTAGATTCAGCACCTGCTTTGCGTCATTTCTTGTATCTGCAATCTCATTTTGGTCATCAATCATGCTTTGCAAGACTTCCTCTATGATATCAAAGTGTTCATGAACTGGATCTGTTCTAGAGCTCCATCGAGTTTCAAACTCAGATTTGATAACTTTTGGTATGAGATCTTCCATCTTTTGCTAACGGAGAGTAGAACGCAAAAAAGAATAAATAAAGTGACTGAATTGTTTAAAAAAAAAAGTGCATTATGGGATGCAGCACGCACTCCAACCAGGAAATTTCCAATGTTGCTTTCCTCTTCTTGTCTAAGGGATTCCCTGTGACCACGCAATTCAAGGTTATGAGTTGATATACATTTGATGTAATGGAAAATTCTGTGGAAAAAAAACCCCCATCTTTATTTTTCTGTTACAATTGTGCTTAAGTTCTTCGTTAATGGCTCCTCTGTTATCTAAAATATTTATTTCTATTTCTTTCCATTGAATGAGACAGTATCGATTATTCATTTGCATTTTAAAGGGTTCTACACTTTTCTGGCGCTTTCCAGTAATTAAAACCATTTTCCATTCTAACGAAGAGTGATTTCCAGTTTGATAAAATAGCAAACCATAAAAACAAAAGTGCGTTTTTTTTCTTCTAAAGAATAAACAAGCCAAAAGCTTCAAACTTGTTCTCCATATCCATTTCCCAACTTTATTTTAAACCATCTTTTATTCATTCATCCATCGATTTTTGTGTGGGAATAAAATGACCTACAGTATTTTGAAAATACTTCAAACCCAAGCTGATTATTTCTCACCTCAGTGCATCTGACAAAATGACTTTTTTAATTTCTTATCAAACTCGAAGAATACGCAAAAAAATAAAATAAATGCGAAAGCCATGATGGCTCAACCGGTCAAAAAGATTTATTCAATAGAAACAAATATAAATATGTATTTTTGAACATATGGCACCCAGAGCACGTGCCCTAGCTGCCTCACCCTAGTTACGCCACTGAACAGAACACCACATTGTCTATTGGTTAGTAAATAGGGCCGCAATTATATATATGGGGGCCTCAATAAATGGATTAGGCTGATTTTATATGCATGCATAACGCATAGCTAATAGTAAATAGTGCTTCGCGTACAATGCACAATTCATAATAAAAAAATACAACTTTATAATGAAACTTAGTGTTCAAAGTCTTACTTAAATCGATTGTCTTTTATTCAAAGAAAATGCTCTAACCCCTTTGCACTTCATGATAAGGTCTCCAAAAACATTAATTCAAGTTCCTCCTTTTACAATCTTGAACTATGGCAATCCCAAGGCGATTGATTATTGAAATAAACAAATTAAAATAAATTAAATATTTGTAAAAAACAACAACTAAATAACCAAAAGGTTTACCAAAGAGCGTAAATGAAAGAATAGACTATTATAAAAGAAATAATGAATAAGTGAGCATCTTGGTTTCCCAAAGAACATCGATGTTCACCGATCTATGTCACCCGAAGTGGTTTATTTTCATTATTATGTCGCTCCTGTATAAGCGCTAGCTTATCCTTCAATATTTATCATTGTATTTGCAATGCTAAGGATCCCCTTTATAATATTTACTTTTTGTGTTTATTATTAGGTTTTACATTTACCTGTGTAAAATTATAATTATCTACCATAGGTAACAACTTTTTTTTCTCTATTAGTGTAGCAAGACCATCCCCAACTCCCTTTCGTCCATTTCTAGGACCCCTATTGTTAAATTCCGAACTTTCCAATTTTATGTTATCTTGGAGTGATGTTTATACCAATTTGCCAAATTTAAATTTTCTTCCAAGCTGAAAGGTAGATTTTATAATAGCTTTGGAGAGATTTCAAACTACTTTCACCCATCCCTTTTCGGTTCCAACATTCCAATTTTGAAATTTTAAACTTATTTGGTTATATTATATGGTTCTTTATATGTCTGCAAAATTTCGATTTTCAACCACACTGAAAATAGTTGTATCAATATCGAGATCTTACATTTTTCGGTTTATAATTTTGAAATTTAATTTATTCAGACAGCATTTGGTTACCAAGTAAGGTATATTTACTCACATGCCAAATTTCAATTTTATTCCAAAACCGAGAAGTTTTTTTTTCTTCCTATTACCTAGTTTAATAAATTGCAACCAATTTTGAAATCAGAAACCTCCAGTTTTTTATTTTTTATCATTTGGGGCAGTCACCTTAAATGCTTGAAAGTATTTAAATTTTCTAACACACTTAGAAGGTTTTTCTATTAGTTTTTTTTAATCTTTGCTCTCCTTCAGCACAGGTCTTGATTTTAAATTCTAAAAAAAAATTTTTCTAGTTACCTGCAAAATATCTATTTTCTATAATACCGGAAGACGGTGTTTCCTTTTCTTTAAGTTTTGAAATTTCTTCCTATTCCCATTTCACCCCCCCCCCCCCCCCTAATTTGGCTCTGGTAATGTCCGGCTCTGACTCCATTTAAAATTTTAAATGTTCAAAATCTTTTGTTATTTGGGTTTTTCTCTTTAACTTCAATAAAAAAAACCTTCAATTATCAACTATACCAAGGAGTGTTTTATATTTTCGGAAACTTTAAGGGGAACACTTTTCTATTTTATGTGCTTTTATCTAAACATTCAAGAATGTTCAATCTTCATTAAAGTTTTGGGTGGTACTCACACCTGCCTGATGAATGTAAATCTTCTACCACACTTATAAGTAGTTTAATTTTTTATTTTTTGAAATTTCGAAACCTTCCCATTTAACCAGCCCTTACTTATATAGAGAAAATATTTAAAAATAATTTTGTAATTTGAAGTGATTTCTTTACATTACTCGCAAATTTAATTTTCTACCTACCCTAAAGTTTTTTTTTTCTACTAGTATACAACTGCTTCCCCCCCCTATCGTCCAGAGTTCCAATTTGAAATTACAAATTTTCAAACTTTTATGCTTATATGGAATAATCAATAAACCCGCTTGCCAAATTTCAGTTTTCTACCACACAGAAAAGTAGTTGTTTCTATTAGTGTTGGAAATTTTGCTTCTCGGTTCCTTCCCATGTCTCAAATTATTTCTTAGAAATTTATATTTTTATACATACACTGCCCTTTCCCCTTATTTCTGGGTGATCTCATTTAAAGTCTTGAGACTCTATTGAGTGTTTTAAGTAGTCCCTTTACTTTCCTTCCTAATTTTGGAAGTTTTAAGCCCCTTAACCCATTGCCCCATATGTCCAACTACCACTTAGAAATTTCAAATTTTAAGACTTATTTGTTTATCTGGAATTGCCCTTCTACCTGCCTACCGAATTGAGATTTTCTACCACACTTGATAGCTTATTTTGTCGCCCCCACCCCCTCCTCCCTCCTATTTCAAAATTTAAGTTTATTTTTAGACTTTTATGAATATTTAAAACGGTTCCTTTACCTTCCTGCCAAATTTTAATTTTCTACCTAATCTAAAAAGGTTTTTTCTTCTTCTAATTATTGCCCCCTTCCCAATTCCCGCAGCACCATTTTAAAACCTCCTGTTTTTAAAATTTTCTGGATATTTGGGGCAGTCAATCTACCTTCCTGCCAAATTTCAGTTTTTAAACTCATCTGTAAGTAGGTTTCCTTTGAGGACAGAACTACTTTTAGCTTTATTTAGCGATTATATTTACAATCATAGTCATTGACGCTAAAACCAAGATAGTTCGTTAGTAACAAACAAGTATGTCTGGCTACCACAAGGTATTTCAAACATTAACACAGAAACTAGTTTCCATTTGCTGTGTAAACTAGAACTTCTCCTCGCATTCTCATTGGCTGAAACAAGGCTTGTCTATGATAGTTTCCGTTTGCTGTGTAAACTAGAACTTCTCCTCGCATTCTCATTGGCTGAAACAAGGCTTGTCTAAGATAGTTTCCGTTTGCTGTGTACACTAGAACTTCTCCTCGCGTTCTCATTGGCTGAAACAAGGCTTGTCTAAGATAGTTTCCGTTTGTTGTGTAAACTAGAACTTCTCCTCGCATTCTCATTGACTGAAACAAGGCTTGTCTATGATCTAGTCTAGTCCATGACACATAAAGAGTGACAACTTTATGCGTTGTGCATTATTCACTATGTCTCGATTATGAATGCCATTATTGAAAATAATATGTTTCAAATATTTTTTTATCACCTCGTTTTACTAACTGTTCAGGCTATAAGCTATAGTTTGTAAATTACTCTAATGGGGTAGGGATGAGGAAGGAGGAATTTTAGAGGTAATCTACCCGCATTTAAGTGGAAAAAGAATGGGAAACCATTTAGAAAAAAAACACCCTAAGTAGAAACGACCAGGATTCGAACCCCGATCTCCCCGTCTTCGGCCGTCTAGAGCACGAGAGTAGCGCGTTAGACCATACGGCCAACCAAGCGGGTCGCTATTACGGATGCAAGTTGATATTTCTGAAGCTTGTGGCAGGAAATCTCGAATGTTCTGCTTACAAGGGGCATAGCACAAATTGGGTCACCACATTCTTCACACAGATTTTAATGAATGAAAACCGTTCAGCAGCGTTGCCAACTGTACGATCTTGATACTTCTGTACTATTGTAAATTATTCCAGCACGAGATCAAGCTAAAAGTAATCCTGAAGAAACAATAAAATAGATGTACATCGGGGTATAAAAAGGTTGCCGACCCCTGGACTGAGTTTTTAGATAATTATGACCTCCCCCTTCCCTTAAAAGAGACTCTGGTTTTTGAACCCCAATGAGTTCAAAATTAATTCTCACGTATTGATTTTTAATATAACACTTGGTATTATCGCCATCTGTGTAAAAAATATGTCTTTTGCAAAATACAGCCCCCTGTTAGTTCTTACTAGCCGTCAGACTACCCACTTATCAGTAAACCAAGACGGGTCGGACGCCTTCGTCCACGCGCCCACCGGACCGAGCTGGAGCCAAGGTCTACAGACTTCCAGCAAGCGATATAGAGAGCGCCAAGACCCGAGTCGGACAAATTGAAACAGTCCAACCGCGGACACATTTCCGGGCGACTGGAGAAGGTTGTGAAAAACACAAAAAAAATACAGCACAGTCAACCCGCCTCAATGGCGTAGTTAGCTAACGCGCTAGTTTCATGTTGAGCTATACTGCCGAGATTGAGGTTCGAATCTCGCTCGGTTGAACTAGGGGAGGTTTTCCATAAATGGTTTTCCACTCTTCCTCCCACGCAAATGCGGGTTCACTTCCTCTAAATTCAACCTTCCAATTCCCAGCCCAGTAGCGTAATTAGTAATTAAGCGTATAATCCGAACGGGTAGTAAGACGCGGTGCTAAATAAATAAAATAAAATACAGCCCAGTGTCCGTAGGAAGGGTCCTATCCCACAGCTAGAGGAGCTATTATATCTACTTACACGTGTTCATACGTCAAGTCGTGTGAACTGCAGCTGTCATGTTTGATAGAAATTATCAATAACTGTGAAATAACAATGATAATAACAAAGTAAAAAGTTATCAATGTTGACCTCATATCTTTCTGCCGAGATATGGAAGCACCCAACACAGGTTTGTAAAGTTACAAGGAGCAATTTCCAACTTGTTTATCTTGTTCTATCTTTTCGAGCAATTCGGTCAGGTTGTCCTAGGCATTTAAGATACGGTCCCAAACTTCCGGAACCTGAATTTCAATCGCCACGGAATGATTCATACGCCAAACCCTTCGCTCCAGAGCCGGAGCGAGCAATCAGCGATGTATGATGTCGACCAAAAGGAGTAGGACCCACTCTCCCAGGGTCCGCCATGTTCATTTGATTCCATTTTGTTTCCACCAGAGAGCACAGGCTAACAGCCAGATGACGTCATAGCATCCCTACCACAGTCCTGACTGCCATGTGTCATAGAATCACTACAACAAGCAGTGACCAAGCTATGTTAACATCAGAGGTACAGATTCGTCAAGTGTGAGTTCTAAACGTTCTGTCTCTGCCACTATAGCTATATTCTCACCATAAGGTCAGGGTACCACTAGGTATATTCTCACCATAAGGTCAAAGTACCACTAGGTATATTCTCACCATAAGGTCAGGGTACCACTAGGTATATTTCGACCAGAAGGACCATAGTACCACTAGGTATATTCCCACCAGAAGGACCATAGTACCACTAGGTATATTCCCACCAGAAGGAACATAGTACCACTAGGTATATTCCCACCAGAAGGAACATAGTACCACTAGGTATATTCCTACCAGAAGGACCATAGTACCACTAGGTATATTCCGACCAGAAGGACCATAGTACCACTAGGTATATTCCCACCAGAAGGACCATAGTACCACTAGGTATATTCCGACCAGAAGGACCATAGTACCACTAGGTATATTCCCACCAGAAGGACCATAGTACCACTAGGTATATTCTCACCAGAAGGAACATAGTACCACTAGGTATATTCCTACCAGAAGGACCAGAGTACCACTGGTTATATTCCCACCAGAAGGACCAAAGTACCACTAGCTATATTCTCATATCACTAGGTATATTCTCATCAAAAGGTCAGAGTACCATTAGGTATATTCTCATTAGGTCAAAGTACCACTAGGTAAATTCCCACCAGAAGGAACAGAGTACCACGAGGTATATTCCCAACAGAAGGACCAGAGTACCACTAGGTATATTCTCACCATAAGGTCAGAGTACCACTAGGTATATTCCACCAGAAGGACCAGAGTACCACGAGGTATATTCTCACCATAAGATCAGAGTAACCTGCCTTGGTGGCGTAGTTGGCTAACGCGCCAGTCGTGTTGAGCCAGACCGCTGAGGACGGGGAGATCGAGGTTCGAATCTCGGTCGGGTGAACTGGGGGTGGTTTTTCCTAAATGGTTTTCCACTCTCCCTCCACGCAAATGCGGGTTCACTTCCTCTAAATTCAACCTTCCCAATTCCTAATCCATTAGTGTAATTAGTACTTAAGCGTATAACCCGAACGGGTAGTAAGACGCGGTGCTAAATAAATAAATAAAATAAGATCAGAGTACCACTAGGTATATTCCCACCATAAGGTCAGAGTACCACAAGGTATATTCCCACCAGAAGGACCAGAGTACCACTAGGTATATTCCCAACAGAAGGACCAGAGTACCACTAGGTATATTCCCACCAGAAGGACCAGAGTACCACTAGGTATATTCCCATCAGAAGGACCAGAGTACCACTAGGTATATTCTCACCATAAAGTCAGAGTAGCACTTGGTATATTCCACCAGAAGGACCAGAGTACCACTAGGTATATTCCACCAGAAGGACCAGAGTACCACTAAGTATATTCTCACCATAAAGTCAGAGTAGCACTAGATATATTCCGCCAGAAAGACCAGAGTACCACTAGGTATATTCCCAACAAAAGGACCAGAGTACCACTAGGTATATTCCCACCAGAAGGAACAGAGTAACACGAGGTATATTCCCACCAGAAGGACCAGAGTACCACTAGGTATATTCCCATCAGAAGGACCAGAGTACCACTAGGTATATTCCCAACAGAAGGACCAGAGTACCACTAGGTATATTCTCACCATTAGGTCAGAGTACCACGAGGTATATTCCCACCATAAGGTCAGAGTACCACAAGGTATATTCCCACCAGAAGGACCAGAGTACCACTAGGTATATTCCCAACAGAAGGACCAGAGTACCACTAGGTATATTTTCACCATAAGGTCAGAGTACCACTAGGTATATTCCCACCATAAGGTCAGAGTACCACAAGGTATATTCCAACCATAAGGTCAGAGTACCACTAGGTATATTCCCACCATAAGGTCAGAGTACCACGAGGTATATTCTCACCAATAAGGTCAGAATACCACTAGGTATATTCCCACCATAAGGTCAGAGTACCACGAGGTATATTCTCACCAATAAGGTCAGAATACCACTAGGTATATTCCCACCATAAGGTCAGAGTACCACGAGGTATATTCTCACCAATAAGGTCAGAGTACCACTAGGTATATTCCACCAGAAGGACCAGAGTACCACTAGGTATATTTATTCCCACCAGAAGCTCTTATTACCACGAGATGTAATTCGTCCGATGTTCTTCTGATCGTGTTGACGGGAGCTGAGTCCCTGGCTTCGGGCTGAGCTGCACGCGCGTTCCCGGGGTTCTTTTCGCGGCCCGTTGAGCACCAGGGACTTACTGATACTCGCCTTCTTGAAGTTTTCAGTTTGGATTCCAACCAGAGATATGTTGGACTCGAAACTGTTGTTATGAAAGTAGTTGCTTTATCATTTTTTTTTGTTTGGCAGGATTTAATCAATTCTACTTTGAACGTAGTCCTTGAACGTAGTAGGCCGAATAACGCGCACTTTCTAACAAAACTTACCAAACAGAATACAATATTATAGGATAGGACTGGTATAGAATACAACATTCCCTGACAGGACCGCTACAAAATACAATATTGTAGAACAGGACCGATACAGAATACAATATTGTAGGACAGGACCGATACTAAAGAATACAATATTGTAGGACAGAACCGCTACAGAATATAAAATTGTAGGACAGGACCGATTCTACAGAATACAATATTGTAGGACAGGACCGATACTACAGAATTCAATATTGTAGGACAGGACTAATACAGAATACAATATTCTAGGACAGGACTGGTACAGAATAAAATACCCCCTGATATGACCGGTACAGAATACAATAATGTAGGACAGGACCGGTACAGAATAAAATATTCCCTGACATGACCGGTACATAATATAATATTCCCTGACAAATTGGTACAGAAGATAATATTCCCTGACAGGACCGATACATATACAATATTCTGTGACAGCCTTAGACAGCAGTTTCTCAAAGTTTCCAGGTGAAACCAGATCAGAAAGGAATATCTAACACTAAAGACAACAAAAAGAATCCCTAGCAGGTGAACAAATAGTTTGATAGCACAAGTGCGGATAACAAATGGTCAAATAATATTAGTTAAGTTAGCATTCTGAACATTACATAGCTCTAACTTCAAGTGAAATATTGCCAGCTCAGGGTTAGTTGGGCAATACAAATATCAAAGTACCTACATAAATTGTAGTGGGGCAGAATTTAGTCCAATTTACTGAACATTTTTAACAAGGAGCATACAAATTACAAGGAGCAGTCATCAGCATTATATTGAAGAAACATTATGCATATAGCTATGATGAATAGTAAGACAGGTGAAACTGTTGCGGATATTGGAGGATTCTCTCAGTTTTAAGGTGGGGGGAGAGAGGTAGGGTGGTAGAAAATTAGAGTTAAGGTCCTATTTGTGGTTTTCATGACAGAAAAACTTTTTATCTAAATAAATAGTATATATATATATTTTTTATTTAGCACCGCGTCTTACTACCCGTTCGGGTTATACGCTTAAGTACTAATTACACTAGTGGATTGGGAAGTGGGAAGGTTGAACTTAGAGGAAGTGAACCCGCATTTGCGTAGAGGGAGAGTGGAAAACCATTTAGGAAAAACCCCTCCCAGTTCACCCGACCGAGATTCGAACCTCGATCTCCCCGTCCTCGGTGGTCTGGCTCAACACGACTGGCGCGTTAGCCAACTACGCCACCGAGGCGGGTAATAAATAGTATAATGCTTCAGTAGATGTGTTTAGTTTAATGTTCTGCACTTGGTAATATCAAAAGTCAGTGGCAGCTTGTGAGTAAACCTTGAGGGAGGGCGCAATCTTAAAAATTGTCCAATAATACAGTATACTAGCGGACCCGACAGACGTTCCTGCCGAAACGTTGGCTTTTCGTTTGGTGGCATAATTGATTTCGATAATAAAACAAATACTATGTGATCATCACAATTACAAAAGCACAATGAACTCCAACTAGTGAGTAACACAAATTTTACAAATTCAGTGTTTGTCAAGACAACATACAAAATAAAACATCTTTTCATTTTTGGCATTTCGCCCACAACTCCACAAATATCAGCTGTATCGAAAAACAAACATAACTATTAATTATTCTCAGAGTTCAATTATTCATGAACTTTTCAGAAGGTTTTAACGGTCAATTATTGATGAACTTATGATTTTTTTAACGGTCAATTATTAATATTATATTCATTATTATAAATATTGGGGTTGGGGGGAGGGGGGGTGTAAAATTTTGGGGTTACATGTTCTGATATGCAAAAAATCTTTAAAAAACCCAAAAATTCCCTAAAAAATAAAAAAATCCTAGAAACTCGATTGCAGCGCCACCTACCGGGTCCAATTGTGAATCTAAACCATCCACGGAACCACTCAAACACACACACAAAATTTCATCAAAATCGGTTCAGCCGTTTAGGAGTAGTTCAGTGACATACACACGTACAGAAGAATTATATATATTAAGATAGGCCTACTACAGCTCACCTTATACCAACCTTATACCATCCAGTATTTAACACACACCAGTAAACAAAATAATATATAAATAGGTATTTTAACATTATAATGAGCACTATACATAGGCCTACTATAAGACTTGGTTTATCAGTAAGTTCATTGTTCGAAAGAAAAATCTAATCTTCTGTTTTTGTCTGAAATGAATCTTTTTATTACTAGTTCGTAAAAGTCTAGCCTCTCGCGAATCATTGACTATTCTATAGACAACATGGCCAAAGGATTTAATCTGCATTCACTCATGGTGTTTCTTAAGTAGGATTTGCTATGTCAATTATGTAATGTCTTGAATTGCAAAGTTCGTGTTCAGGATCAAATCATGAGAATCAGAAACTTCAGGCCAAATATTTTTCCAAACTCCCTTCATAAAAGACTGTTTAAATTCTGTCCTTGCATCTCCAATGTTGTCAATACCACCCCCTAACACCAAACTGTACAGTAAAGATCTTTGTCCACACTGGAATGTGACTGCACAGTACAGCCAGACAAGCATTTTTAAAGCGTTATCGCGAAAACGCGTAGAGTGAGATCGCGTCTAACGAGAGATACTTGTATTTAACGGTCCCATCGTGCATTTTCTAATTTATTTTAGTCATACCAGACATTAGAATTAATACACACAAAACAAATTAATAAAAAATTTATCTGATATGGCTCAACTAAAAATTATGAAACACTGAAAACTAAAGTAGGTTTCCATATACCTTCGCCCTATATTCGCTACTAGCTAAAAAACCAATTACTAGTTTTGCAATTTCAAGTTTGTTGAGTTTCTCAGGATATGCATTAAGCAGACACAGGTAATTTAGTCTACGTTGCCTCATCATGGAGCAAATAAGTTTTTTTTTTCGTATAAGCATTTAAAAACTTATTTCTGCAGTAGCTGATATCACTATCAGAGTTTTCAAAATCTCTTCAGTGTGTGCTCCAAGCACATTTTATTTTTATTATGTTACTTTAGTGTGAACTTTGTATCATGCTTCAACAAGATCTTTACATTATCTAAATGCTTTACTATATTATTTTTTGGAGGATGAAGGGGGGTAAAAATGCTACTTTTCACCCCCTTTTATTTGGGGGAGGGGGAGTAAAAGTTCCCCCCCCCTACCGTTCACACGCCATTGTTCACACCACCCTCAAGTCCGCGCAAAGCGACAGCTCCACATCGTATGTCTGCGCGGTCAGTTTATCTGAATTAATTTCTAAAATCGGATCAAGCTGCTGTAAAATACATTGTGACAATCCATCTGGGTCTTACTTTTCCACGTTCGAAAACCTCCAAAAACGTTCGTGAATGCGACCATTTAATTCACATAGGAAAACCAAGACTGCGTTTCCGTAGATACGTCGGTTGTATCGTCCATCGTGAGAGATAAAAATAAGGATTCCTCAATCTCTTTCATAAAATGTTCTTGGCACATATCGAGCATGCAATGTAAAAGCTCATTTTGTATCTTCCTGGAGGTTTCTTTAAAAATATGGGCTTCTTCCATATAACTATTAAATTAATTGTTCTGGTATAAGCTACTAATTCAAAAAATATACTTTTATTACTGATGCCTTCCTTTTTGTTATGATCACGAAGAAGATTAAAATTACCACAAAACTCTAAAAAGAATGTGTCATATATTATATTTCAGTTGAAACACCTGATAAAAGTTTATTTTTTTGTCATAAGAACTGAACAAATATGGACTTTTAACTCCCATTTCATTCCCCCCAAGTCGCGGTGTTACTTGAAGATGTAACAAGTCTCCTAAGTCACGGTGTTACTTGTAAATATAAACCCTCCCCCCCTAAGCCACGGTGTTACTGGGAGAAATAACAGGTCCTCCAAGCCTTGATGTTACTTGGAGATATAAAAAGTCCCCCAAGCCTTGGTGTTAATTGGAGATGTAACAAGCCTCCTAAGCCACGGTGTTACTTTGTGATATAAACCCCCCTCAAGCCTAGGTGTTACTTGAAGATGTAACAAGCCCCCTTACCCCAAGTCTCGGTGTTGCTATGCATATAGCCCGGAAGAATATCCAGGGTTGGTTCGTGTCCCCGTTAGTTCGTTCGAATCATTTTACAGCCCAAGATGTTCAACTATTCTCTCTTCAAGTGGAGACTTTTTAGCGGCGCACTAAAAGTTGATGGATACATCCTGGAATACCACCACCAGTTTCCAATTAGACAGCGTGCCCACCGGCACAGGTTACAAATTATTTTGGTTTACGGTTCTGTGCATCAGTTGGAGATGAAGTTTCCTAAAGGTACGCTGTTTTTGAGGATGGACGGTGAAATAATTCAACAGTTGTTACATCACCTTTCTCATTGCGCATTAAAAAAAACTTTCAACGCTTCTAGAGACACCAGACAGCACTGAAATAGTGCCTTTTCAGAGATACCAGATTGCGAGCCTAATTAATCATCAGCGTTGACACAACACAGTGAATTATATATACAGCACGCCCCACTCAACGTGGAGCCTAATACCGACAATGTGAGAGGTGCAATTCATTCAAGATGTGCCGACACTTTTGTTTAAGAAGTGTATTATCATTGTAAATTTTTTTATTTAGCACCGCGTCTTACTACCCGTTCGGGTTATACGCTTAAGTACTAATTACGCTAATGGATTAGGAATTGGGAAGGTTGAAGTTAGAGGTGGTGAACCCGCATTTGCGTGGAGGAAGAGTGGAAAACAATTTAGGAAAAACCACCCTCAGTTCACCCGACCGAGATTCGAACCTCGATCTCCCCGTCCTCGGCAGTCGGGCTCAACACGACTAGCGCGTTAGCCAACTACGCCAATCATTGTAAAATTGTAAATGACGCCAAACATCGACAATAAAGACGCTATGTTGACTTGGATAGTCTATCTCTTTCTCTCTCACACACGTAAGCGCGAGGGAAGAGATGGCTAGAGCTCTCTAGTAGCGTTTACACGAACTACATTAAAAGCAAGATCTAGATACGCTACCGTGACCTATGTTAACTTCAGACCCGGCAACTGTATCGCTCTATTTTTTAACATAAGGATAATATCATATTTTTACGGATCACGTTATTGAAAGTTGACCCTGGAATGCTTACCCTTTTTTGACAGCCGTAGTTGCTTACCTGGAGTGATCACTCACCCCATGCTTTTTTTTGTCTGTTTTTTATTTAAACATTTTTTGTCATGTTTTACTGAAAGGTGTTTAGAAAGAGATGTATAATGTGCATAAAAATATTGAAAATGGAAAAAAATATATAAAAATCTTATATACCAAAAGCTCTTAGACTATATTGTTTTATATTTTTGTAATATCTTAATAAAAATTAATCTAATTTTATGAATTCCTAGCCATTAAAAACATTGGTTAAAATTCAAAATTGATAAATTTAAAGAAAATTAAAATTATTTTGGTGAATTTTAAGTTGCTTAGGTGGGGTGACGTGCCACCCCAAGGCTCTCGGAACACAATGTATACCACTCGGAAGCACTCAGCTCTGCCAACTGAGGGATGAATACCTATAATGGTGGAACTTTCAACGCTCACTCAACAAAATGAAGGCAAAATATATTTATGATTGGGGTGACGCATCACCCCGGTAAGCATTCCAGGGTTAAAATGATAAATTGGATAATGTACTTGAATTATAAACCGAGATTGTAGGTAAGAAGAATAACTGAATATATACAGGTAGTACTTGTACATACTATATAGGATATAATTACTCTTAGGCATTAATAATTCGAAAGTTCACTGACTAACTTACAAAAGTATGCCACCCATCCCTATCTGGAGCAGTTCTATCCAGTCCACCTCATTACATCCTATCTCTTTCAGGTCCATTCTAATGTTATCCATCTGCGTCTAGGTCTTCCCAACGGGTTTCCAGCCTATACCTCTCATAGGCGCTGCATTTTCAGCCCACCCGAAATCTTTCTTGAAGAAAAATAATTAAATATATGGGGAAATATCTAATAAATTACATATATATATCAGTGTGTCTTGCTACCCGTTCAGGTTGTATGCCTATGTAATTATAATATATTAGGGATGGGTTAGGTTTAATTTTGAAAATGTACCCAAATTTGTGTGGAGGCAGAGTGGAAAACCATTTATCCACCACCCGACCAAGATTCGAGCCTCAATCTCCCAGTCATCAGCAATCTAGTTTATTGTGAGAGTGACGCCTTGATGAGTTTTAGAACATGCAGCCATCGAAACTGGTTTGAAATAATATTTTAAGATGCAGTTGATATGCTTTTGTTCCAAACTTGGAGTTTATTAAATTTTTTTAGCAGTGTCTTACTACCCATTCGGGCTATACACTTATATACTAATTACACTAGAGGGTTAGGAATTAGGAAGGCTTAATTTAGAGGAAATGTACCCTCTGTGCACCCGACTGGAATTGAACCCCAATCTCCCCGTCTTCGGCAGTCTAGTCCAACAAGAGATTAGCGTGTTAGACCACACGGCCACTGAAGCGGGTGTCTATAAATTAATATATCCAGCTATAGTAGCGCTCAAATCTGTGTTCTATCCAAAGTTCTGTAATAATATTCTATCAGCTCTATAGGGAGGTACCATTTCTACATGAAACTGATTCCAATGCCACCTATCAGCAGGATTAACAACTGACCTTCCATGATTTGTATATTTATTTTTCTAATATCGAAATGATTAAAATATGCCCTTAGAAAAAATCTGTAGTTGTGAAATGAATGAACCAAATTTACAGCAAAAAATAAAAGTGATATACAGTAGAACCTCAATAATCCGTCACCTGTGGGACTGGGGAATATAGTCGGAACGCAAAAAAAAGGTCGGATTATCAGAAGAAAACTAAATATTTACAGTACTGTATTACATACATACATAAATAATACAGTCTAAAATGAAATAAAACTTATATAGAAATACATTTTTTAGTGAAACAAATTGGTAATGTTCTTTTGTTTGGCGGACGACAGTCTAGACTTTGCTGGGATGTTCCTCCATTTCTTGATCTACAAGATATCTATAGGTGTAGTTTCTTGGCTTGCATATGTGATACACGGAGAGGGGATTCATCATCCTCATCATCATCATCAGGGCCTTCATTTACGGTTTCTTCATGAACTTGCGAAACAGCGGTAACGATCTCATCGTCATTTAGTTCTTCATTTGCTTCACAATCTTCATCACATTTAGTAAGCCACTCATTTGCTTAGATATCATGTAAAGTTTGTAAGTCGTTGACAATTTCTGGCATGTCTGTCTCTTGTGTATTCCCAGTTTGCTCACTCTCGATCATCACTTCCGGCCAAAGTTTACGCCCAGATTTTTGCAGTGTGTCAGGTTTCATTTCATTTCATGACTCAGCTATTGAGTAAATTGCATCTTTGTTTCTTACGGATTTCATGGCTTCAAAAAGGCTACAGCCCTCTCCTGTTTTTTTATAAAATCGAGCTGATGTATTTTTGGAGATAACACCTTTTCGGCCACTCGATCACACCTTGAGCCATCGGTTGTATCAGAGAAGTTACATTGGGTGGAAGAAATGCAACTCTTATTTCGTCTTTTACCATTTCTTCTTCAGAGGTGTGCGATGGAGCGTTATTCAACAACAGCAGAGTGCAAACAGGAAGTTTTGGGGTCTTTAAGTTTTTTTCAACAGCCGGCATGAATTCGTCAAAAAACCATGACTTAAAAAGATTACAGTCCATCTAAGCTAATTTTTGGCTGCGTTAATAAACTGGTAATGATGATAAACTAATGTTCTTGAACGCCCTTGTCTTTTTGGACTTGCGAATGACAAAAAGCGAAAGCGTGTGTGTTCCATTAGCATTGCTGCAAGTAGCAATGGTCAGCCTGTCTTTGGCAACTTTTGATCCCATCACAGTTTCATTTGATGTAGCAAGTGTTAGTTTAGGCCAGTTTAATCTATATTATAGACTTGGTCAGGTGACAATTAATTTTCAACAATTTTTTCAAACTCCAAAGAAAACTCTTTTGATGCCTCATCATCAGCTGATAGTTTTCCACATGATATTGCGCACTATCTAACACCATAATGGGTTTTCCACTGATCTAACCAACCTTCAATTTCCAATTTTTTGTGCAGAAATAATGCCTTTTCTTTGATAAAAGGCCCAGATAGTGGGGTTCCTTTCCTCCTTTCTTGGCAAAACCATATCCATAATGCGTTGTCTAGCAGTTCAAATTTTGGCTTTTTTTAGTGTTTTGCAACTTTTTAATGCTTTCTCGCCATCTACCATAACCTTAAAATATTCAATATCTTTTATATTTTCCCTCCAGTCCTTTATTGTAATAACTCCCACAATAAGTTCTTTAGCAATTTTTTGGAGTGATTCCCTCTTGTCCAGTCTCTGTAGCAGTTTTAATTTTTCATTTTAAAGGAACAGTAACATGTTTACGTATTACTCCAGACATACTGTATGTAATGCAAAAACTATGTACACAAAACACAATCCACAAACAATGAGTAATTACCACGCACTAGATGCCGGCTCAGTGAGGCAGCAAAACAACTGACTAGTAAACAATAGCGCATCGACAATGGCCGACCAGTCATCAACAAGTAGGTGCTTGCATGCTCTTGAGCTGCGATTGGACCAACAGGAGCGTCGGACTAGCCGAGAGTGGACTAGAGAGGTTCTACTGTAGTGAGTTTATTATATAAATTTAGGATAAAAACACTAATTCCTAAGCCTTTACTTTATAATATTGTTTGCATACAATATTTAATCTATGAAAATAGTAAAAAGATTTAATTTTATATGTAGCATTTAGGCCTAGTTTCGTAGGTTGTATCCGAATAGTCTTGAGGATCCCTTAGTTAAAGACTTAATAAATTCACACTAACCAAGTACTTCCTATTCAAGAAAAGTGCATCACCCAATTCAAACCAGGGCTGCCAATAAACGCTTGAAACACAAGAAATGATACTAGCACCTAAGTCCACAAATAAATTAGTGTATATTAAAGATCATTCATAAGGGGGTATAAAACATTGATAAAACAAATTACTAGTTAAAATGGAGTATGACCCTCTCATAAGAAAACTAAAGAAAATACTGAACCTTCCCCTAAAAAACCTTTATAGCTTAATTAATTTAAGGATGGCCCCTAAGGGGAGATAGATGTTATCATAATCCTAGTTTAAATTTGAAAGAATTAAGCCTCAATTAGATTTATCAACCAGCAGCAACTTAGGGCACCATATTCTAAAAAATTAATAATTAATGGGCTAACTTGTAAATGTATATCAGTGCCTTGGGAAATTACTTTTATCATTATATCCTGATATTGGATCTTATGATTGCACAGCAAGTGAAATTATTGTACAAGTAGTATCCAGATCGTACAGTTGGCAAAGCTGACTTGAACGGCAACTAGCCTTGCTATATCCTTGAGACCGTAGTGCTACTACCTACTAATGATTTTAGAAACTAATTCAAACGGCATCTACCAAACCCAATTAAAATAAATAAATAGCTTACAATGTTTAATATTGGCACCATTTTATTGTATGCGTCGATTGTTTTCCCAGTGTCAACGACATATTGCTTCCGTCCTTGGACTCAGGGGTGTGTGAGAGGTGCATCGGCATCTTTGGTGACAATTTGTACAGATCTACACTTGGTTATCAACGCAACTGGCAAGGGTACATATCAAGGCGACAGCAGATAAATAGAGAATTCGGATATAGCCTTAGTTAATTCTGAAATGCACAAAAGATAATTATAGAAAAATATTGGTTGAATATCTCATTTGAAATGGATTCTAAAATCTGGCAATAGGTTCCAGAATAAAATAAAATTATAAATAGTGATGATGAAATATCTCATTAGAGGAGGGAGCATTGTCACAGGAATAAATAATTACTATCTGTAATTTCATTAACTTAAATTGAATTATGTCTGCATTTTTTAATCTTTCATATTATATAATAGCTATCCCACATGATGTTGCCTGTGACCCACTGTAAATTTTGTTAAAAATAGCCTAATTAAAAAGCTAATTAAAAATTTAAAAATCCGGCTTTGAGGTGCATTCGGACCCTCTTCCGTCCACCTATGTTAAAAATGTCAGATCTCTGTGTGCCGTAGATTTGGCTGGGCATCGCACACAAACAAACAAACACAGACAAACACTTCCTTTTATTATTATTATGTATAACACTATATTCCAAACAATTATCTGTAATCAATTACACATTATTTGAAGCTATATTAAAAAGGCACACTGGCTATAGGCTAACTAAAACAATGTTTAGTGTTTTGTTCTTTGTGCTGTCTCTTACCAGCCATCCAAATTATCTGCATATTTATACTGATAAAACAGGGATGAGGAAGGTGGAATTTATATAAAATGTACCCATATTTGTGTGAAGGTAGTGTGATAAGCCATAAAGGAAGTCACCAACTTTAGCAGGTTACATCTGTTCGGGGTTTGAACCCCGACCTGCTCCGACACTGTCAAACAAGACTAGACAAGAGGGATGTCTTGGTCCGAGAACCTCTTGGTGCGGTCCCGGCATTTCTTGGTGCAGGCGTTTAAACAAATAAACAAATGGAAAAACACCAAGAACACAAATAAGAAATAAAACTTGTAGTTTTTCTCTATTTCTTAGTAACTATTCAAGTTATAAGCATAAATAAATGATGTTAGTTGGATAGGGATGAGTAAGGTTCAGTTTTAGAGGAAATGTACCTGAATCCTTCAACACAACAACTCTTATTTCCTATGACCTTTTTTTATAAATACAGAATTTTACTACACGTTTGGGCTTTACACCTATGTACAAATTATTCTAATGTATTAGGGATGAGGAAGTTTGAATTTAGAACAAGTGTACCTGTATTTGGATGGAGAGAATGGGGACGCACTTAGGAAAACTAACTAAAGAACCCCTGACAGGGATTCAAACCCTGATCTACCCATCATCAGGCAATGCAGTCTAATACGAGAGTGAAGAGTTATTACATGTGGCAACAGTGCAAACAGATATAGCACAAGATGGTGATGGAAAACACAACTTGGACAATTCATGGTAAAATGTAGGAATTGATCAGAAAGGCAATAATGAGGACCTGCATAGGCATTCACCTGGAGGGAGGTTGGAAAGTCACTAAACATGTCAAACTAATTTCAAATACATTCTCTGAAAATTGAAAAATGACACCTGGAAATGAGAATCGAGCCCAGGACCTTTGGCCTAGTATGCCAATGCTCTAACCACTGAGCTATCCAGGATTCGTCCCGTGCCCAGGGTCGTTCTTCACTCATATTTTAAGGCAGAGTCTATGATGGACATGCAGAAATCGTCGGCTACAAATGTGTGATTTTATTAAGATCACGAGCTATCAGATAACCCAGCCACCTTCGACTCGGTAGTTGTAGAAGTGCAGCATTAAGCCAACTACCGAGTCGAAGGTGGCTGGGTTATCTGATAGCTCGTGATCTTAATAAAATCACACATTTGTAGCCGACGATTTCTGCATGTCCATCATAGACTCTGCCTTAAAATATGAGTGAAGAACGACCCTGGGCACAGGACGAATCCTGGATAGCTCAGTGGTTAGAGCATTGGCATACTAAGCCAAAGGTCCCGGGTTCGATTCCCGTGTCCAGGTGTCATTTTTCAATTTTCAGAATATGATATCTAGATGGAGAATTCCTCACTAAAAAGGAAAAATAATAGCTTTGGCTATTTGATTCTTAATTTCAAACAAATTATTAGGAAGCAAAACCAAATTATCTACCATGTCAGAGTCGGGCACAATTACTGCGAGTCCAGGATGGCCACTCAAGCTATAAAATAATAATTCCCGGTTTTTCTGACGAAATTAAACAATTTTCCTGATTTCTTAAAAGACTGTGATTGTGAGACTTTGAAAAAATAATTCCAAATGAAATTTTTTTGTAGGTGGTGTTGAACACACCACCAAATGCTACTCGAGCAAGTATAAATAATAAGTATTTCTAACCAATGCCTAAGCTAAAAAATTAATGGCATCTTGCTGAATTCATCACAGTATATCACACTTTTTTTTTAAATTTTGTTTAGAAAGCCAATATTCTACTTGTGATTTGTGCAGAGCCACCAGTAGACCAGTTAAATAGTAGAATATATACAAATGTGCTACAACCAGTGACGGCAGAACATTTATTTTTAACTCCTTCTCCCAGTCAGACGGGGATGCGGAGACCCTCCCCCCAGCAAATGTCTTAAAATTGGATTCCCAAGAAACAATTAGGAGTGGTTTTCTTCTAGATTAAAAAAAAAAATTATACTCCTCTACAAGCTATTTGGAGAGGTCCTCACACATATATTTTTTGAAATTTGGATTCCCTTAGAAAATATTTAAAGTGGTCCTCGCCCAAAAACTTTCTGAAAATTAGCTTCCTCAAGAAGATATTTAGAGTAATCTCCAGTCTGACCTAAACATTTTTGTAAAATGAAATGTCTTTAGAAACTATTAAAAAAATTCTTCCCGAGAAATTTTTGAAAACTGGGTACCTTTTTATTAACAAGACAAGACATGTTAGCGGCTGTGTTTATGCTAAAACCTCTTCAAATAAAACTGTTTTAAAACTTAGATGCTTCTAGAAGACCCTTAGAGTGGTCTTCTATCAATTTTTTAAAAAAAAGTGAATGCCTCTAAAAGATATTTTTAGTGGCGACCCTGTTAACAAATGTATTTATTTGTAACTTACTTAATTTTTTTAGCAAGGTCACAACATCAAATGTTGAGATAACGTTCATGATGCAATATTTGAGGTCAGGTCACACAGAAAAAAAAAAGGCAAGTGAAGATTTTCACCACCCGAGTGACCCTCCCAGCTGAGGCGAGCACTCTTTCTTGAGAAACTTTAGCACAGTGTTCCAAAAACTCTTTAAGCTCACAATACACTTGGTCAACCTACAGTAATTTTTTTGTGGCACACCTTTGTTTTGGGTGTACAACAAAGCATCAGAAAATGGATTACGCACCCTGTCCAATGGTCAAACGGTAAATCAGAATTAAGGAAAGTATAAACTAATTTTTTCCTGGAGTAACTCCAAATGTTCCAAGATTAAAAGTAGGAGATATTTTTCCGTGCAAGCTTCTTTAACATTTAGAAACATTACTTGCAAACCATAAGTAATTTGGGTAAACTATAACTTTAATGTTTCACAAAAGCTTTTGTTTTTTTAAGACTTTAAAATATTAGTAAGAAATGTGGACGACACACAGCTGCCGTTCATATCAACGTCATTTGTGTTCTTATTGAACGGCGATAAATAGCACTCGGGGCTGTGGCACATCTAATTCAGTGCTGCGGTAAACTGTTTGTTGAACACTGCCTTTACCTACCTGACTGTCCATCCGATGTCATCTGCATTAAGAGCGCCATCTGCTGGCGCTCCGACATGGGCACCACGAGCCGTGGTGGTGTGTGGGAACTCTTTGACTGCAGTGTACTGGAAGGCATTTCACCAACATAACGGCTCGCTACGCGTCTGGAACAAACAAAAAATAACTGTAAGCACTTCAAACATATTCTGAAAATTGAAAAATGACACCTGGGAACAAGAATCGAAACCGGGACCTTTGGCTTAGTATGCCAATGTTCTAATCACTGAGCTATCCAGGAATCGTCCCGTGCCCAGGGTCATTCTTCACTCATATATTAAGGCAGTCTATGATGGACGTGCGGAAATCGTCGGCTACAAATGTGTGATTTTATTAAGATCACGAGCTATCAGATAACGCAACCACCTTCGACTCGGTAGTTGTACAAGTGGCAGCACTAAGCCAACTACCGATAATAAAATCACACATTTGTAGCCGACGATTTTCACATGTCCATCATACTCTGCCTTAAAATACGAAGAATGACCCTGGGCACGGGACGATTCCTGGATAGCTCAATGGTTAGAGCATTGGCGTACTAAGTCAAAGGTCCCTGGTTCAATTTCCGTGCCCAGGTGTCATTTTTCAATTTTCAGAATATATCTAGATGGAGAATTCCTCATTAAAAAGCATAGATAATAGCTTCGGCAATTTGATACTTTAAACATAGCCAACACTGCACACAAGACACAAAGTTTTATAACAATCTCTAAACAGTTATAAAAGTCTAATCTTATTAATTACTTGCTACGAGTATGTTAACATTATAACGGTTTGTAAAATAGTGCACGAAATGCATAAAAACAAATTTTTATACAAAAAGTTAACGCGAAATAGTTAAGTGGAAGAAAAGCTTATAAGATAGTAGCAAGATTTTAACCTTAGTGAGGCCAAGGTTATAATTTGTTTACATTATCCCTAGACCTGATGTCACTATTTTCTGTTTCAGACAACATAAATTCTATAACTCATCTTAAAAATAAATGTAACAGAAAGTTCATATGAGAATTAATGAGTAAATAAGCTATTTAACACAAGTTCCAATTCATATCATTGCCAATAGATCAGTAGATTCTTGAAAAAACACACCTAAAATGACGTTCAAGATAAAATTAGGAAATAATAGTAGTACCTTAGTTATGAAAAACTAATACCACCTACAAGAAACCTCGTTGCTACACAATTCGAACCAGAACATAAATATTTACGATATAATTTGATTTCACGCGCGAATATTGCAGAAAATATTTCGTAAAGTGACAAATTGAGTGGTATCAGAAACTGAACTTTGATATGTTTGTTTATATACAATCCCCATGTGTCCAATATAGCGTCACTACTTCCTGGATGTCAAGCCAAGGTCTATATAAAATTGTAATTATGTTGAATATGGTTTCAAATCGATTCGACACATTCATCTGGAATAATCGATAATGGGTTTAGTCCCAGTTATCAATTCAATTATGTTTACTACCGTACTCGTTATTCTGCAATTATTAGAAACGTATGACTTCTTGCCCCTAATCAGCTGTTTCCGATTACGGCCTCATGTCTGAGCTACTCATTGATCTCTATAATATAACTGGATGGACATATACATGCACATTCGAAGGATAAAGGCGTGACGCTCAAGTGTATCGTCTGCTACACTGAGGGGAGAGGGGGGGGACAGATTTAACGGTTTCTTTAAATGTTCTTATGCGAAAACATGTCTCTGATGAATAAAAGTGTTATTATTTAAAATAGTGAAGTATTATACCACACTTTCCTAAAGAAACATTTACATTAAAGGATATACAATCCAGTTTTACAGGTAATACTGTACAAATACGAATAAAACCTTAGATATTTCAGTTTTTATGTAGTTGTCATCAATGGTGTTTACAGTCTGCCACGACTACACTTATATTTAAAGTTGGTTATTAGCTTGTATATTGGTTTAAGAAACAATATTATATTGAAAGTTCGATAAATATAATGAACAAGGTATCTTAAAACTTGATTACATTTGTTTGAATGACAAACTTTGTATAGTTGCCATGTATTAAAACTATCACTTAGGTTATAGGCTTGTGGAAAGTATTATTATAATACCCGTTTTTTTAAAATTTGGCTCATATCTTTCAGAAACCATATTTTGTTGAAATTTCGATAACTATAATGAAACAAGTTAGCTAAAAACTGTATTACATTTGTTTGAAAGACACACTTTGTGTAGAAGTCTTACGTTCAAATGATAATTTAGGTTATTGGCTTGTAGGAAGTACATTATCTACTAAACCCTGATTTTAGTAATAATCCCAATCCCTAAGGCCTTATTTCGTACCAGAATACTATCACATATATAATATTTTGGTAGGATAAACGGCAATTAAAAACGGAAGTATAAATTTCCTTCTGTAAGGTCTTTTATGCTAACTAAACACAACTTTAGGGTAGTATTCTTGTACGAGATAAAGCCTTACAAGCGAGCTTCCTTCAAAAATCATCGTATATATTAGGCTACATCAACTTATTTAAAGAAAAAACTAACCAGTTTTGAACTTTTATATGCTCTTCAAAGCTTTAACTAACATATTTATTTAATTTAACCATTCACACATTGATGTATCTCATGTATTCAATCAAATTAATGAACGATGTCAAAATGCCACATTTCCTTGTATGGGTGCAAGAGAGAAAGAGATACCCGAAAGTTTCCTTCTCTCTTACACAATGGTATGCAGACGACAGCTCGAAAATTTCAGCCACATATGTCCATCCAGTTATATTATAGAGATCAATGGAGCTACTGCGTTCAAAATTTAATAAAAGCGCATGCGCACATTGTTGGTTGGTCACTGGAGGTGGTTGTAATATACACACGAGAGCGGCTACTTTTCTCTTTGTTGCAGATGAACCAAACTATCCTCCCATCGTAGATACAAAGTTCATGTCATAAATATGAGTGTGTTGTTGGCGGTGGCTATCGTGCTTCTCATCAGTGTCATCCTGTACTTGGTTAGATACTTCAGGAGGCCTACAAACTTTCCTCCAGGTAGGTCAAGGGGCAAGAACGAAACATTAGGAGATTTTGGTGAGTTATCAACAATCGGTATTTTTCGTAGACAAGTTGAGGGAGCTCAGAATTCTCTTCATCCATATTCTAGTGAATAATAACTTTGTATTAAAGTTAGGATTTTGTTGGGCCTACTCGGGTGGCTGTTGAGAGTAATGTTCATTTCACCTGCTTTTGATTTTGTGGTTTCCTCCAGTAAGAGATATGGAGTTTTATACTTTAGCAAACTTGATATTAACTTAATACTGCTCTTGGTTTTTACAAAAGGTAAAATGTTCATCGAATAAAAAGCAAAGATCAAGAAACTATAATGATTACAGCTAGCAGCGTATTTGGAAATAAGTTAAATAGTAGGCTGTAACGTATTTCGATGCGAGTTATTTATTAATTTGATCAGATGTTTACTTACTTCTCCACAGCAATCATATTATTCACATGATCGTGTTCATTTTTCGAATATCCACAGCAAAATATTTCTTTCTATTTAGGTAGCCAAGAAACTTTGATTTTGCATTTCCAACAATCCGAATTTGTAAAGTCCATACTTTACGATTTTGAGGTGAAAATCAAAATGCAAACACGCAAACACACTCTTGTATGTCAAGCACCGCAAAAACAATCAAATTAATATACTTATGTCAAATGTGTTATCTTGGTTCGTGTTAAGGCTCATAAATTCTATAGTTGGCAAACCTGGCTCTACTTATTGACGTCATTGCGTCCTAACTGCAAGTTTCTTGTTAAATTTTGTTGTGAGGCAGCGACCTTAAACCAATGGTAAATTATTTATTTGCAGAGGTTGAAACAATTGCTCGTCTATTCCTGGAGTAAGGTCATTGACCCCAGCACAATCTCTTGTTAAGAATGGTTAGCGCCTATTAGAATCAGTCACACTCACAGACAAATAATACAAAGGTCCAGTTATAGTTATACTGACTGAAATGTTGATGAATACTATACTGTGATCTGTGAGAGGCTTACCGCTTACTTATCTGGTTCTAACCATTTTACCAGAATTTTTTGAAATTTTATTTTTAGTGAGTTTGCAAACCTTGAAAATGATTGATCTAATTAAACTATCTGTTGTAATAATGCAACATAACACATTACTATAAAAACATGACGCGTACAACCCAAAGGTTAAAAACAAAACAAAAAACTATGCCTTAATGTCATCATAGCCCGGATGGGTGGAAGATGTGGATCTGGATCAAAATAAAAGTGCTTTATCCTGAACTGGCATGAAGGTGGCCCTCAAATTAAAGCTAATGGTGGAGAAAACCTGACTAGCCCTAGGATACAGGCAGTATCAACATCCAGCGATGAGGCCTTTAAACAAAATTAGGAAAGTGAATAGTTTTTTTAATATCCTTTAATTGCAATAACTTAACCATTAAATATACACCTATTAATTTTATGTAGGGACTAAGGGTTTAAAATTTTTCATTCTATTTTTGCTTGCATCCATTATATTACAACCCATAACAATATTACTATGTAATGTATACCAAATATAAATACTAAATATATCTGGTTTAAAAGCAAATCCAGCTATCACATAAACTTAGAAAAATTTTCTTCTTCACCCATTACTATAGCGGAATCATGTAAATACCCTTTAAACGGCTTCTGGAGGTATCCATTGTTCAACCCTTCCAACCCTCAGACAGCATGATATGAGACTCCTCCTCCCCCAACCCTCATAGTTAGACAGAATAATATAACAAGACTCCCTCTTGCAGGCCCACCATGGTGGAGCTGGCCACACCTCGCCCAGGAGCTCCGCCACCAGCACCTGGTGTTCCAGAGACTGTCCCAACGCTATCGGTCCCCTGTCCTGGGACTGAGGCTGGGCGGGGAACTCACGGTGGTGGTGTTGTCGCACGATCTAGTTCATCAGGTCCTCACCAGGGAGGAATTTGAGGGGAGGCCGGACACTTTCTTTCTACGTCTGCGCTCTATGGGCACCAGGAAAGGTGGTTGTACTCGACATTCTAACATACAATGTATCCGAGGGCAAGGACCCCACTGAGTAATGTTGTATTCAAACCTAGTAGAGCTACTTGAAGCTCTTTAAATTGTTTCTATATCTTCTGAAAATATTATATGTTAAATGTTAAATTCTAGGGAGCATCAAGTTAAACAAGCCGTCAAAATCTTTTAACTGTCATAACATGACATGTGACACACATAATATTTTCTTTGTATCATGTTATGGCTTTCACCCACTGAATTACTTCCTCCCCTTGAATTATATTTTTAACTGCAGAAATATAAATATAGGGTTGGGTTTTATTATGCATTATATTTACTACATGTTAGTACAGTACCACCTTTCTCCACTAGATAGCTTCTATAGCACATGTAGAATTTATAAAGAAGGTGGTAGTAAGGACAGTATCTGGCATAGCATGAGTTACTTGATATACTTCCATGTGTTCATACATCATTTTATGTGATCTGCATCTGCCAACTTGCATGTGGTCAGGTATAGCTTTCACTGATGGTCCATGGTGGATGGAACAGAGAAGGTTCACCATGATTCACTAATCTTGTTTGGTCAGGTATAACCTTCACTGATGGTTCATGGTGGATGGAGCAGAGAAGGCTCGTCATGAGCCACTAATTTTGTTTGGTCAGGTATAACCTTCACTGATGGTCCATGGTGGATGGAACAGAGAAGGTTCATGATGAGCCACTAATCTTGTTTGGTCAGGTATAACCTTCACTGATGGCCCATGGTGGATGGAACAGAGAAGGTTCGTTATGAGCCACTAATCTTGTTTGGTCAGGTATAACCTTCACTGATGGTCCATGGTGGATGCTGCAGAGAAGGTTCATCATGAGCCACTAATTTTGTTTGGTCAGGTATAACCTTTACTGATGGTCCATGGTGGATGGAGCAGAGAAGGTTCGTTATGAGCCACTAATCTTGTTTGGTCAGGTATAACCTTCACTGATGGTCCATGGTGGATGGAACAGAGAAGGTTCATTATGAGGAACTAATCTTGTTTGGTCAGGTATAACCTTCACTGATGGTCCATGGTGGATGGAACAGAGAAGGTTCATTATAAGGAACTAATCTTGTTTGGTCAGGTATAACCTTCACTGATGGTCCATGGTGGATGGAACAGAGAAGGTTCATTATGAGGAACTAATCTTGTTTGGTCAGGTATAACTTTCACTGATGGTCCATGGTGGATGGAACAGAGAAGGTTCATTATGAGCCACTAATCTTGTTTGGTCAGGTATAACCTTCACTGATGGTCCATGGTGGATGGAACAGAGAAGGTTCATTATGAGGAACTAATCTTGTTTGGTCAGGTATAACCTTCACTGATGGTCCATGGTGGATGGAGCAGAGGAGGTTCATTATGAGGAACTAATGTTGTTTGGTCAGGTATAACCTTCACTGATGGTCCATGGTGGATGCTGCAAAGAAGGTTCATCATGAGCCACTAATCTTGTTTGGTCAGGTATAACCTTCACTGATGGTCCATGGTGGATGGAACAAAGAAGGTTCATCATGAGCCACTAATGTTGTTTGGTCAGGTATAACCTTCACTGATGGTCCATGGTGGATGGAGCAGAGAAGGTTCGTCATGAGCCACTTTCGACAACTCGGCTATGGCAAGCAGACCATGGAAGCCATAATGCTTTCTGAACTGGCCTCGCTTGTCAGACGGCTCAACAACAGAAGGTGTTCCACAAGCGGAGTGACGTTCAGCTCTTGCTTGGCCCCAAGCGTACTGAACGTACTGTGGGTCCTAACTGCCGGAACTCGCATAAGCGGCGAGCATCTGGACCGACTTTTAGAGCTCATGGGGAGGAGGATGCGAGCGTTCGATCTGTCGGGGGTACGCTCAGCCGCTACCCTTGGTTGAGACACATCCTCCCTAACCACACAGGGTACTCTCTGTTGCTGGAGATAAACACTGGGCTCAAGAACATAATCATGGTAAGACTGAGTTCATGTCACTCACATCAGGGACCTCCTGAATATGTTGGCATGGCTATCAGGAATATGAATCACATACACTTGTAGGGGACAGACAAGGTCTATTTTATTATGAATGTCTGCGTAGATTCTCACTAGTGCAAATAAATATCACTTTCAAAAATATTTAATATAAGGTTAAAATGGTTTATGGGCTGTTTTTCATACAGAGAACAAATTAGGCCTACCTCTGAAAGATTATAGTTTTAATCTTGGTAAGGTCGATTTGTAATTTTTGTGTGGTGTACAAGCAGATGAGAACAAAGTGACACAGAAACCACTCAAACCACCTTAATGGAGAGCGCTCTCTTAAAAATTGTCAAATTAGGTAGACGACAGCTTACCAGAGCTTGGATCATTGAGACATCCAGCCACAAAGCACATTTTAACATAGGTGCGCTTTGTCACATGTTGATATAATTATGGTTTTGCTAATGGGGAAATAATGTGACAATTTTTTTAATTTATTTAAATTTTTCATTATGTGACGAAAAAATATGAGAAAATTGGTATGAATTTCAAAATATGTTTTGTTTCTTCATTTGCTTTATTTTCATGGAGGGCGGCGCCCCAAAGCCCTCTCTCACGAGCTGCCCCTGATTAATAATACAGACTACGAATATTAAGATGTCTTATGATTGTGGACAACTTGACCACCACACTTGGCTCCAGTTTGGGGACTTGGTATCATTATGTACGATAAGGGTGTGTATTAATTGGTGTCAAATATTCTAGGGCTGCATTCCCATCGAATAAACACCAAGAACATTTCATACAGGAGCTCTAGAAACGCTTAGTTTTAGAGTTTATTAAAGGTTTTCCTCGAAGATGGATTGATCATGGGGGATCCATTGAATGGCCTGCTTGATCACCAGATTTGAACCTGATTGATTTTTATCTCGGTACATTTAAAGTCTATTGTTTACACAACTCCTGTGCCTGATGTTGACTTTTAAGAGCGCACATCATAAATGGATGTTATAAAATTGGTAAAACCCCAGGTGAACTCAACAGAATATGACAAAACATGGAATGCAGGCTTAGAAGGTGCATCGATGCAGGACACCGTTTTGAACAATTTTTGTAACAAATTGTTCTGTATTGTGTTTTTGTTTATTTTTGTTAAACTCTGTCTTGTTTAATTGCATTACTTACGTACTTTAGATTGCTTATTAATTTAACATTAAAATTCCTCCTAAGAAACTAAGTGTTTTTAGACTAATGTTTATATGTACTTTTCTTAATGTTTGTTTGATGGTAATACTCCCCTAGAATATTTGACACTAATTAATGTACACCCTTTATATTCAAATTTAATAAAAAATGGGAAACCTGAAATTGGTGGAAATTTTGTTATAATCCCAGGAAATGATAGATGAGCATCGTGTGTTGTACAATCCAGAAAATAAACGTGATCTTGTTGATGCTTTCCTCTGTGAGATGGAAAACAGGACTGGAGAGAAGTCGACATTTACAGGTAGGATATTGTAACTGGGTGCGATTATTTGGTTTAAAACATAGCATAATTGTTCTCTCAAAATTGCTTTTATTGATAAAAATTAATATTAATGACACATAATTTGTACATAAAGTCAAAAACACTTCCATTGATCATTTCAATTTTTCAAGCCAAAAATAAAATAAAATAAAATAAATAGTGATGGATTAGCGGATTTTGATGATATTTGGTTTGTTGATGTATAATTATTTTGGTAACCAATTGATATCAAATGTGTTACTGAATTTCAATGAAATACTTTAAAATAAGGAATACATATTTTGTTTTTATGAGGCGTATTCGGAAAGTAAGTACCGTTTAGCTATTAAAAAATAAAGAATTTTATCATTACAATAAAGGCCATACCTTAAACTACTTTTCCACATAGTTTCCACCAATATTAAGGCATTTGTTGTAGCGCGAACCAATTTATGAATACTCTCTTCATAAAATGAAGCCACCTGTGAAGACAGCCAATGTTACATGGATCTTTTGACGTTATCCATGTCGTCATAGTGCTGACTTGCAAGGAACCACTTCAAATGCAGGAACAGGTGAAAGTCATTGGCGCTAAGTCTGGGCTGTAGGGGGAATGATTCATTTGTTCCCAGCAAACGATATGATGAGCTCTTGGATTCGACCAGCAGCATGTGGCTGAGAATTATCTTGAAGCGACACTACACTGTGATTGAACATGCCTCTCCTTTTGCTTTGGATCGCACAATGCAATTTTTTCAAGGTCTAACAATAGGATGCAGCATTTATTGTTTTGCCCTGTGGCATGAAGTCAACAAACAAAACTCTTTCTGTCCCAAAAAACGCGCACATGATCTTCAGGGTTGAAATTGTTTGCTTGAATTTCTGCTTTTTCGTAGTGTGGTGTGCTTACACTCCATGGACTGCTGTTTTGATTCCAATGTAATGTCAGATGCCCGCCTATGTCTCATCGCCAGTGATGATGTGGCTTGGAAAATCATCACCTTCATCACTGTATAGCATGAAAAAAGTCAAAGCACTGCAGAGGCGCTTGTTTTTGTGCACCTCGGAGAACATTTTTGGCACTCAGCATGAGCGCAACTTCTGATATTTGAAATTATTTGCCATAATTTTAAACATTTCTTAAAATTTGTGGAAATTCACTAAAAGGTAATGAAATCCTAAACCGTCTGTTTTCACGATATTTTTGTTGATTTTCTGCACCAAATCGTCTTTAGTGACAGATAGCCGTCCACTTCATGCCTCATTCTGCACATTTTAACGTCTTTCGTTAAATTGTCCAACCCATTTTCTCATCATTCCATCACACATTGCATTTTCACCATAAATTTCATTATCTGCCATTGAATTTCAGCTAATTACACATTTCTTCGAATAGCAGAATGTATTTCATAGGCGGGTCCTCCAACTGTCTTAAATATTTTAAACGTTCAAACAAAATGTACCCTGTAATGGCATCTGGGGTGAATTAATATATGAGGGGCTTAATGTGCAGCAATGACTGAAGCGCTCTAATGGCCATATTTGGAAACGATAACTACTTTCCAAACACGCTTCTTAGTTCCACATTCATTAACAAAGATGACATCTTCCTTTCTTCTGTCTTCTGTTGTAGAAGTAGTCACACACCCATTTAAACACTAATTTTAACTCAAACACTGAATTACTCTATTTTTAATTCAAATGAAGTAATTCAGTGATCGTGTAACGTGCATTCCCTCTTCTCTTTTTGTTTGATAAAGGAAACAATGCCAAAATATTACTCAATTTGTGTTAAAATTAGTGTTTAAATGTTTTGTGTGACTACTATTATAGCAGACAGAAGAAAGGAAGAAGATGTCACCTTTGTGCATTGGATTCTTCCCACATTTTTCCTCTTTCCCTAGTGGGCTTTCTTCAATAAATTTGCACCTATCAGTTTATTTTCCTTTTTATTTTATCAATTGCCATTATTAATAGCCTACCGGGGTGGAGCGTGCAACACATGTTAGTTGCTTTTGTTTGCCATCAGAGGACCAGTTGATGATGGTGTGTATGGACCTGTTCATCGGGGGCTCCCAGACCACAAGTAACACCCTCGACTTTGCTTTCCTGGCAATGATCCTCCATCCTGATGTTCAGCGACAAGTTCACACAGAGATAGACGCTGTGATCGGGATGACCGTGCGCCCGCACTGAACGACCGGAGACGGTAATACTGCTCAATTGCTGTTTCCTAGGGGTTGTTTGACAGGCGCTCAACTGGCAGGCACAGGGGCTTATAGGTAGGGAAAATTGGGCAATTTATTTTATGTTGGCTAAAACAGGAAATATGCGGAAATTTAATTTTACACTTAAACAAAACAACAGTGATACCTACCTATATACCTATGGCCGTATTTTAGGTAAGTGCAACATGTGCAGCTGCACAGGGCGGCAAAATAATATTGAAATGAGAAAACTCTAGCAAACTTGAATTATTATTATTAGCACCGCGTCTTACTACCCGTTTGAGTTATACGCACTTAAGCTAATGTGTAATGGTAGGGTGATTGTGAGATGAAATGGAGGACCTACATTTTAGTGGTCCGAACACGTGGAGGCTGGCATTCTCAATTCACAAGTTGTGATTATTACACATCTTGTAGAGCAAACTTGAATATAACTATGAAACATTTTGTAGCATTTACGTGATGGATTAAAAAAAAAGTTAACTATTAGCCATCTTTCTTCATTTTTAGAATAGAATTTAGAACCATTCTTTGTATTTAAAGAAATCACAGTACCTGCAAATCGACTCAAGTGCTGCCTGCATATGTTAAATTCTCGTACTTCCACCTCTTTCATGAATTATGTTGTATTGCTCTGTGGCGTGCTTTTTATTTCACGTTCACATTTTAAACAGTTCCTAAGTGCTCTTGTGTTTTCTATTAAAACAGATAAATGTAAGCCAATAATAGTTTAGTTACTATTTTTTAATAATTTTTGCAACTATATATCTGCTAGTATTATGCTGTGAGTAGGTGAAAAGTGAAGTGATGTTGGTGTTTGAGGAGAAAATGAGTGGGGTAAAATAAATTACTGCCCATGGGCATAACATACCCTAAATACGATCCTGTATGTACTAAGAATTTATTAATTTTAAATATAACTCACAATACTTGTAGATGTTGGGATTTAAAAAATATTTATATAGTCTGATCTATGTAATTAACAAATAAATTTTCATCCAAAAAAATACCTGAAAAAGGCTATTCAGGAATAATTTTATTGATAAATCTAGCATGGAAAACCTGATAAATCAGGAAATTTTCTGATTGAAATTTTGTTAAACCTGATACTTATCGTGAGACTGAATTAAACTTGTGCGCTTTAATCAAGAGGATGAGGGAATTAAGGTAGTGCAACACGATTCACCTAAAGCAGGGGTAAACCAAACTTTTTGGTATATGGGTCACTATATTTTACACATTTTATTGGGAGAAAGTAAAAAAAATAATTAATAATGAATGAATAACATTCATTTGGAATATTTGATATCCACAACGAAAGAGAATTGTAACAATTACAAAGAGAAACAGTGGGGATACATATTTTCAAGGAACAGAAACTCATATTTACTCTGGGATAGCAATTGGAGATTTCAATCGTAACTAACATACCATTGAGTTTTGCACAAGGTCAATGGAAATGATGAAACTGTTTCTTTAATTTCAAAATATTGTTGAATTGACGTTTCAAGCTTGAGGTGCCTATTATTAGAATGGACTTCAAATGCTTAGCAAATAAATTTGCTCGATAGTTGGACTTGAAATACTTAATATTTCATTCTTGAGAATTTTCATTCACACAGGTTGTTTTACCAAAAACTGACACAACTCCACAAGCAAATCACTTCAGATTCAGAAACTGCTCAGGCTGCAAAGATTTGTAAAATCGGCACATATTTCCTTCTTTATACTTGTGTTTCAGCATGTCATCTGATTGGAGATCATTAATTTCCATTTGAAACTGACTTGGGAGTGTTTAAACACTGCAGTCAAATAGATTTTAAAACAACCTTATTTCATCTGTTTTTCCATCAAGATCAGAAAATGTCCTCGCAATTGTTTTTGTAAGTCAGAAATGAACTCTAATGCAAATGAAGAAGGAAATTCTGCTTCACCTTCTACATGAAATGTTTTACAACATGGGAAATGAACTAAGCTATGAACGTTCACATGTCCAAGTAGCATCATTTTTGCATTGAATGCCTTGATATGTGTGAATAGATCACAAATCAAATTTGTTTCAGCTTACAACTTTAGATTCATATGGCCGCTCACGTCTGCAAAAAATGCCACTTTCCAAAGCCGTTCGGTGTTTGATAAAACTTACAAGTGATTGAGGTTTATTCTTCCCTGTGAGAAATTAATCATTGTATATGTAATAATTTATATTTATAATAAATATTCAGTAAAATTATTTATTTTGAAAATTATATAGCATTTCTCATGACTTTCCTTTTATAACCCTCTGCTGGGAGACTTGGAACTACCTAAACATTGTCACAGGCCGTTCTCTTGTAGGTATAGGGAGGGAGTCTCTTACACCGTGATTTGAGGTCTTTAATCATATGGCGCATGCGACTGAAAATGAGGGTTTACAATCTTAACAGCACTCCTGATTGGTGTCATGGGGGGAAGAACCTGTGCAGACAGGAACTGGATATGTCAAATACACAGCGTGGTTAAGAAAGAACAAAGGGAAACAATTGAATTTTCTTTTTGATAAAATCTTGGGGTGGGCCGGATGTGACCTGCTGGCTGTAGTTTGGAGACCCCTGACCTAGATCATAGGTGAAATTTCAGCATTTTGATTGGGGGGCAAACATTGAACCTAAGAGGGACCAGGGGATTTGGGGGTATTCCAGACTATTAAAACCAAGACAATGGAATAAATGTCACCAGAAAAGGATTAAGTTCAACCATTCTTTAGGAGAGGAACAAACTTACTGTGAAAAGATTGTTATTGCTAATACAGCGATTGCCCCTATAATGCGACTACGAACACTCTTTAACAGTAGGTGGAAAATTACAGAAACTTATTGACAAGTTTGGCATTTCTAAAGCTCTTTATGTTTAATAAATGAAGCAACACTATTTAACTTTTCCTCTGATAGTAAAATCATCTTTAGTATGTTTCTATAAATAAAACTATTTAATAAATTATTGTACTTAGCATTAGCATGTTCCTCAAAACCTTCATTCCCATAGCCTCCACTTTCCTTGTTTCTCTTTTATCCAAAGTCGAAGTATCCGTTGCATACGTCACTATGGGTATGAAGTATGCACTATGCATCACTTCCTTACACTCAAGAGCACTTCTCTTTTCCATAATAGGTATCTTATACATCTGTAGAAAACTTCTCCCTGCTACCCTCGTCTCACTATATCTTCGCTGTTGCCCCCTTTTGCCTCAATCACACTACCTCTCTGCTTCTTTCAAATATACTCCATCCAGATCTATCACCCTTCTTGACCTTGTTCTCTTCCTTGTCATCACCATCACTTCACTTTTCGCCATACTAAATTTCATTCCACACGTTTTTACCTCCTCATTCCATTCCTGTAGATGTTCCTGTACTTCCTCTTCCTTTTCTCCTCACCCAGTTTCCCTGCCACTTTATTCATGATAATTTCCATCACCAATACAAATTGGTGATAGGGCACTTCCCTCTTTGACTCCATTTTTTAATTGGAACCACTCTGTCCACCCTCACAACTCACATTATTATCGTTACTCTCCTAACCACTTCTCTTTTTATTCCAGCCTCCTCCATTGCATTCCATACTTTCTTTCTATCCACACTATCGTAAGTTTTTCTACATCCATAAATGCCACTAGCAGATCTTTTTCAAACTCATATCTCTTTTCCATCAACTGTTTAGTTCCAAATATTAAACCTATTGTCGACCTATTCTCTCTGAATCCATGTTGTTCCTCTCTCCATCTTCCCTTCACGCATTTCCTCTTCTCCTTTCCATAATCTTTTCATACATTCGTGCATTAACACATTACTGTTATGCCTCTATAATTTTCACACCTCCTCCTATCCCCTTTCTTGAATATTGGTAATATAATACCTTTCATCCAGTCCACTGGCACTTTATTCTCCTTTCACACCGCCCTTACTACTTCATACCACCACTGTAGACCAATTTCTCCTGCTGCTGTTATCATTTCCACAATGAGCTAGTTCACTCCTGGAGCCTTTCCCTTCCTCATCCTTTTCAAGGCCTCTTCTGCCTGCTTCCAGGCTAGGTCTGCTACTTCCTCCTCTATCTCTCCATCCATGTCCTTCTCTTCTTCTTCCTTCCATTCCGATCCTTCCCCCTCTGGGTTCTACAATCACTCAAAATATGATTTTCCCAGCTTCTTTACCTCCTCATCCTTCCTTTTTCATCCATCATTCGGACCTCTTTCCTACTTTCCCTTCTCCTTTGGCTCTCTTGACTATACAATATTTTCTTACTCCCTTCTACATCATTCTATAGCCCTTTTTGTCCACTCTTCCATCCATGTTTTTTCTCCCTTCTCTAACTATCTTCTTTGAATTTATATTTTCCTCCCTATACTTATCCTCAGTCTCTCTTGTTATTTTTGCGAACCATTCTCTAAATGCTTTGTTCTTAGCATTCACTGCTTCTTTTATCTTTTCGTTCTACCTTGGAGTTTCCTTCCATCTTCTCTTTCCACTCGTTCTGCCGCTGCTTCCACCATGAACTTTTTGAACCTTTGCCAGGCCTGTTCTCCTCCACTTGGCTGAGCTTCCATATTCTTATCCTCTTTTTCCTGCTTCACTATCTGGCACTCTCTCCTCCAGCCGTTCATGTCAGCAACTAATAGTCTATGGTTCCTGCCCATACACACTTGGCAGGACCTTAATGTTAAATGTGCATGCCTTTGCTTCCCTAGGAAATAGTCAATTAGGGATTTTTGCTCACTATTCCAGCTGTAGCGCGTTATCTTATGCGTATCCCTGCTCTTCTTAACCTTCAGTCAATTTCTTGTGTGCACAATTCTAAGAGTTTCTTTTCTTCTTTATTTCATTCGTACCATTCATCAAAACTTCTTCTTTCCTTCTCAACTTTGGCATTTAAGTCCCCCATCACCTCCTGGCTTTCCTTACCCAGCTGTCTTTCCAGTTCTTCAAATTTTTCTTTCTCCAAATTTCATCCAGCTTTGAGAGGAATACACCTGCAGTACTTCTAACTGCTTTACTTTCTCTGTAGTTAACATTTTCATTATTCTGTCACTTTTGGACCCATTTATGGAGTTTCTAGTCGAGACTGGCCACAACGTAAAATACAATAAGTGTTGTTTTAAACCACTTATATTATAAATTTTCAATAAAATTACTTTGCTTACATAATTTAAATAACATTATTTCACACATTATTTATAACAGATGAACCGAAGTGTTTCATGAGAAATTTGTTAGAGTCAAAAGTGAATAATGCATGTCAACTTATATTTAGTTTTTTTTTGCTGTCTTCACAACTGCCCTCCCCCCCCTCGCTACCCCAAATTCTGTCTATGACCTAGAGTAGAATTACCCCTACTCCTGAGTCATAACCAACATGATTGTGACCAATACAACCCCAAATATGGTCGACACCGCTGTTATCTCGTGATCTCTTGGGACCAGGATGGTGTACACCGAGGCGGTGCTGATGGAGGTTCAACGTCTCTACCATGTGGTGCCCCTTGGTGGTCCCAGGAGGGTGTTGAGAGACACGACACTGCACAACTACCATATTCCTCAGGTGAGGTGCATCTACCTTGCACCGGTTGTACAGTCTGTCTGTCTTGTTCTAGAACACAATGGTCATACAGTCTGTCTGTCTTGTTCTAGAACACAGTGGTCATACAGTCTATTTCTCTTGTTCTAAAACACAGTAGCCATATAGTATGTGTTCCTTTCAAATCTATTTTGACACAGAATCTTCTCTCTTGTCCTAGAACACAGTGGGTGTATAGTCTGTTTTCCTTATAGTCTGTTTGTCTTGTTCTAGAACACAGTGGTGGTGTACAGTCTATGGTCAGTTCACATGGACCCCGAGCACTGGGGGGATCCTCACGTGTTCCGTCCCGAGAGGTTCCTGGATGACGATGGTGGACTCGTGACCAGTGATTGGCTCTTCCCCTTCGCCCTTGGTAATTTAGGACTCACTTTCATTGTTAGATTGGTAATATTATAGACCGGGCTATTCACACCAGGGATTATAGTCTGTGACATTAGTAGGAGACCTGATCTGCACCGGCAGTAGAATGTTCTAAAGCAGACATGTGAAACTCGTTTTATCATAAAGGACAAGTCACAATTGAAAATTGAAAATACTAATGAAACATTGATATTGTCATGATCTAAACTAGGAAGAATTCCAAGCTAGTATCTTATTATTACAAAAAGAAAATAGTTGGCCCCTATTTAAATAAACTGTGAATTTGTGTGTCCACGAACTGTGTATAGGTAAGTATTGGGTAGAAATTATTTACAGACTGCACGTGGCGAAACCAGAGACTAGAGGGTGCTAGTTCACCCCGTCTCTGTGAGAACCTCACCGCACTTTCAGATACGATTGTTAGCTTCGACACCTTTCCAGAATTTTCTGGGAAGTTTCTATTGAATATTAAAAACTCGTGTTTTTTCGCACCTTCAGTCAGTTGAAGTTCAGTCAGTATACAGTCGAGAGTCGAAACAAATCAAGAAACAGTGCAATATTATTTATTTGAATGTCAGAAAAGACAACCTGGCATCGGAGCAGTATGAGTGCTTGAATTATTTGACATCAGATTCTGCGGTAAAAGAGAATTTTGCAACTAAGAAGTCATTATCAGAATTTTGATGTCAGCTACAAGACAAATTTGAAGTTTTGTCAGAAAGAGCGAAAATAATCCTTCTTCCCTTTACAATAACTTAATTATGTGGATCAGGATTCTCTGCCTATGTGTCTAATTTATTGAATTAATTTGGAGTTTATTTGAATTTTTAGTTTTGAAGACTTTTAGTGTGTTTAGTAAATATCTTTAAGATTGTGAGATTAAAGTTTCAAGCTATCATGTTTCGTAATGGTCGAGTCCAAGTTTCGCATTGAGGGGGGGAAGTAGGGTATCAGGCATGTTAGATTTTCTATGCAATAATGCTTGGAAAAATAATGAAAAAGGAAATGTTCAAGAATCGAAATCGAGAATTGAGGTTGATCTTAAGAATTGAATCAAGAAAAACGGGTATCGTGACATCTCTAATTTTTAAAATGTTTCTAAAAACAAGAACAGGGCTGCATTGTTTGTCGGATCATCATAAGGTCTACAGAATCACGGATTGGGCTGGAAGTTTGGGTCGCTTTCATAATCATAGCCTCAATTGTGGCTCGATACTAAATACAAGACAACATCTAACTAAACTCAAATAGAATGGGCCAGTTTTGCTTATGAAACTGAGTCCAAGCAGGTGTCGTCTTGTATTTAGTATAGCGCCACACTTGAGGTGTACTAAATCTGACTATGAAACTAGTTCATTCCATTCTGGTCTAGGGATATGTTGTCTTGTATTTAGTATAGCGGCGCACTTTAGGCTTACTAGGTCTGACTATGAAACTTGCCCTTGAGACGTACTAAGTCTGACTATGAAACTAGTCCATTCCATTCTAGTCTAGGTAGGTGTCGTCTTGTATTTAGTATAGCGGCGCACTTGAGGTGTACTAAGTCTGACTATGAAACTAGTCCATTCCATTCTAGTCTAGGTAGGTGTCGTCTTGTATTTAGTATATCGGCGCACTTGAGGTGTACTAAGTCTGACTATGAAACTGGCCCTTTGACATGACTGCTCTAGTTCGATGTAAAACTGAATGTGCCTCTAGCTAGCTATGATTCGAAAAGTAAACTAAAGGAAGTTCACTGTTTCATTTAATGCTCTATGACTATACCTCTGCATGAATTCAGATATCCGCGATGATATTATCAAGTAGAAAAAAATCACTCTCAAGCATAAGAAAAAACTTGTCAACTAACATTACAAACAACTAACTTTTTATTTTATTATTTGATAGAAGCCTTGAAATAAAACTTGGTTCTAACAAATACCATTATTTTATTTTACCTGGGACTGTTGTGCTTGCACTTGCTGCGTGATAAATGTTTAACTAAAATCACTTGTTCATCTAACATTATTTATAATATTCTCCTCACATTTGCGACTTATCAAATAAAGTTAATATATTATTAATTCTATGAATTATATTAAAACTATTCTGTTATAAATAAGCCTAGTGTTGACGTTATGTTTGTTATGAAATATTACAATATCCATGAAAAAAATATATAGAACATAGTTTTCAGATACAGTGAATACTGCAGATTGAGAGTTTGCGGATATTGGGCTGCTGCTGATGCTAACTTTGTCATCTGCACAGTGCTCTATGATCTAATATAGTAATATTGTTTTATATATATGAAAGAAGGAACCAGAAAGAGGGATGGAAATAAATTAAAGGCAACAAACATAATATGGCTTTCACATTGAAAAGAAGAACACAGTTCACACTTTACACTGCTGCCACTGGACCAAGAGGTAATGGCTGCCTCTTGAAGAAACTCTATCGTTACCGCCCAATCTCCCAACCTAGGTTTCATGCTATCAAAACTCATCAGGAGGGAGTGGGAAACACGCAACGCACCTTCCTAAATCCTAATACGCACTTAAATTTTATAGTAAAGTAAATTGATAGAACTAAAGAAAAAAGAAAAATAAACTGCCAAGAGTAAATTTGATGAAGAAAGCCCACCTAGGGAAAGAGGAAAGATGTGGGAAGAATCCAAAGCACAAAGGTGACATCTTCTTCCTTTCTTCTGTATTCTATAGTAGTAGTCGTCACACAAACATTTAAACACTAATTTTAACACAAATAGAATAATATTTCGGCACTGTTTCCTTTATCAAACACAAAGAAGAGAGAGAGTATCAAATAACACAAACACTGGATTACTCCATTTTGAATTCATTAAATTTATTAAGGCAACAGTGCCGAAATATTATTCTATTTGTGTTAAAATGTGTGTGTGACTATTTCTTCTATAGCAGACAGAAGAAAGGAAGAAGATGTCACCTTTGTGCATTGGATTCTTCCAACATTTTTCCTCTTTCCTTAGGTGGGTTTTCTTCATCAAATTTACTCTTAGCAGTTTATTTTTCCTTTCTCTTTAGTTCTATCTTTACTTTACTACAAAATTATTTAGCCATTGGGCCACCTCATTTTTATACAATACCCACTTAAAACATTGTTGGCCAATCGTTTCTCAACTGTTGGCCAACATATGAAACAGATGGTTGGGAAACATTAAAGAAACATTGTTTCTTGTCCAGACTTCATTGAGGTAACATTGTTTCCTGTTCAGAGTTCATTTGAGGGCAAGATGTCTGCTTTGGGACCCTTCACTACTTGGAAGAAACAAAAAAAGTTTGTACCCAAACCACTCGCACTTTTTTTGGTGAGGCACTACTTTTTTAGATTTCAAATAATTCTTGTGCTCTCTACAAAAATGCACACAATGTACCTTTTTTTCCCAGTTCATTTACACTAAATGAGAACTTTTCACTTACTTAATTCAAAACATCCTGTTTTTTAAACAATTTTTATAGTCCTCATATGTCACAGCCCACAACGATATATTTGTATAAAAGATTTCAATCAATTCCAACGGTCCACGACATGACAATCGGAAATATCAGGGATTAATATACTCAATATGAACAGCAGGGTCACACTGGCCAACGTTGCCCAGCTGTTAAATTCTTCGAGATTAGCAAACATTGTTTCTTGTAACCCATTTTAAATGAATAACCGGAAATATGTTTTCCTTGCTGGAAAACACAAAGAAGGAAACACGACAAATTTTGCCCAACTGCTGGGCAACCGTTGGGGAAAAGTTGGATAACTGTTCCCGAAACAAGAGCAACATGTTGGCAAACATTGTTTCTGGGAAAATGTTTCCCAAGTACATACAAGGTTTAAAAGAGGAAACCTAAAAACACAAAAGGGAGAAAAAGGAAATTAGTAAAGAATGATAGGACACAAAGACATGTAAAAAGAACAATTATAACACAAAGGACAAACACAGAAAATGCACATGAGATGTGAATATACAATCATTATAAGACTGCTCATTTTCATTAAATATCCATATGTAAGTAACTATATGTCCTCACGAAGGGATATAAGTCGACAGAGAGCCATTGCTGCCAACTTGATGCACTAGCTTTGAACCAGCGCTAAGACTGAACATTGTGTTGTCAGGTCGCAGGCGGTGCATGGGGGAGACTTTAGCGAGGAACTCCATCTTTCTGTTCTTCACCGGGATCTTACAGAAGTTCCAAGTGTCATCAGCGCCAGGGACAGAGCCACCTTCTATTGAGCCCCAACCGGGGATAACATTGTCACCACAACCCTACTCCGCAGTATTGACACCACGAGACAAGGAGTACTGAGTACTCCCCAGGCTGGTTACAACGTAAGTATCAGACACCCTTTAATTATTTCATTACTTTTGAGGGTTGGACAAGGCTGTGTTCACTTTTCATAAGAATAACCTAATCTCATAGCTATAAAAGATACTAGATCTACTTTCATGTATTCATACACCAAGTAATGTGATCTGCAACTGTCACTTTTGATACATATTATCAATAACCGTAAATAAAATAATAATAATAATAATAATAATAATAATAATAATAATAATAATAATAATAATAATAATGACGATGATGATGATAATAATCATCATCATTATTATTATCATCATTATTGTCATCATCATCATCATCATCATCATCATCATCATTATTATTATTATTATTATTATTATTATTATTATTATTATTATTATTATTATTATTATTATTATTATTATTATTATTATTATTATTATTATTATTATTATTATTATTATTATATTAATTATATGGGTGTAGTACCCTGAAATCCCAAGGAGGATTTGAGACCTAAATCCTTAAAAAACACATTTTTTCCTCAGTATTTCAAGTGAAATTTGTTTTAGATCTCTAATACTGATTATTGATGGTTCAGAATCAATTATAATTATAAGGTGAACTTAACAACCAGGCCCCAGACCAGTAATTTAACACTTAACTGAATGAATGGATTATAAGAAAGAGAGTTGTCTAGTCACTATTTGTATTTTATATTATTAAATCATATTTATATTTCCTCTTATGTTCATAATTTTTTCCAAGAAACGGATTGAGACTCAAGATTCGGGATTCAAAGGTAAATTGAAGATTTGGCTTTTGATTTGTAAAATAGTGTATTCAACCCAACTCTAGTATAATGTTGTCACTGTTAACTGTGAAAAATATGTTTGTAGTTACTCAAGACCTTTCTTATGAAAATTTGACTGTAACAACGTCTGTACCTGCTGATTGGTGAGAGGGCCAAACAAGGGTGGGTGTGATGTATTTTGGGTGTTAAAACCTTTCCCCAAATAATTGTTTTTGTTTTCATCCTCAATGTCCAGACTAGTAGCTTATTGAAGTATTAACAACATTACTAACATTTACAGCTGCAATTGTATTAAAGTGAGTGTTAAAATACATCAAGAGAATTTACTGCTCTAAATATTCCTCACCCTAAATAATTACACTGTTCCATGTTTCATGATATATTTGTGTGCACAACTAAGCCCCTATAACCAAAACTAGACATTATTTTATAAACTAATACTAGTCGACAGCTCTCTGTGATGTTCTAAGTAATGCTAATCTGCTGTTTTAGCTCTTCACTGCATGCTGGGTGACCCGTCTCTTAAAATTGGTTCCGAGAGACTGGCCATGAGACCTATCGCTTTAAACTGGTTTTGAGAGACAAGTCATGAAACCTGTCTCGTAACCTGTCTTTTTAGAACTGATTCCAAGAGATGTTGCGAGATCTGTCTCTTTAAACTGGTTTTGAGAAACAAGTCACGAAACCTGTCTCGTAACCTGTCTTTTTAGAACTGATTCCAAGAGATGTTGCGAGACCTATCGCTTTAAACTGGTTTTGAGAGACAAGTCATGAAACCTGTCTCGTAACCTGTCTTTTTAGAACTGATTCCAAGAGATGTTGCGAGACCTGTCTCTTTAAACTGGTTTTGAGAGATAAGTCACGAGACCTGCCCAACAACCTGTCTCTTTAAACTAGTTCCAAGAGACAAGTCGTAAAACCTGTCACTTTAAACTGGTTTTGAGAGACAATTCACGAGACCTGCCTCATAACCTGTCTCTTTAAACTGGTTTTGAGAGACAAGTCACGAGACCTGCCCCACAACCTGTCTATTTAAAACTGGTTCCAAGTGACAAGTCGTAAGACCTGTCTCTTTAAACTAGTTATAAGAGACAAGTCACATCGCACTCTGGGACACTCCCACCAACAACTCTTGACTTGTTGTTCCTCAGGTTAGTCGAGTCATTAGTTATCTTCCCGTACAACCTGGTCCCCGTGGGTGAGAACAGCGAAGAAGGGCCTTGGAGAGATGGTCACCCCGTCGTACCCCTTCGTGGAAGGGAGGGATCCCTCTGGAGGGACCGACAAGGTGAAGTTGTGGAGCAGTGTCGTGAAGAAGAGGAACAGGGTGGAGCGTGCGAGCGTCTCTCCGAGACACCGACGCTTGCCTGGCACACAACACAACCAACCTTGACACTCTTTACTACCCAAAGGCACCAACTCTGTTTAGACAACATCTATAAAATGGACTGCTATTATTATAATAAATATTATGTCTAGTTTTACAACTTGAAAACTAACTTTCTTATATTTAACTTAAAAAACTATTTTTCTAAATCTCCTGTCAGAACTTGCTAACATTGATATCAACTTTATGCACAAAAAAAACTCCATGGCGTGAGCCCGCAATCAAGCTATATGGACTGAGCGACCACCGTCATTGGCGATGATAGTGTAAACATTTGCGAATAGAAGTTGTCATGTTGTCAGGACAGTCAACTCTACGACTGTTAATCTCAGTTTTCTAGACCGGAGCTGCTACTTATTTATTCAAGTAGCTCCTTATATGTCTTCATTAATAAGCTGAGTTTGACTCCGTTCCAGTCCCATTGTTTCACTGAAAATTCTGGAAGCACGAGGGATCGAACCTCTGAATCTGTAGCCAGGAACTCTGACCATTAAACCACCATCATGGAATAAAATTACTACTGCATTCATTTCAAATCAATCCTGGCCTTTTAGCTTAGTCGAGGTGCTAACCACTCAACTAACACAGCTGGCTTACTAACTTAACCTTATTTACCAGTGCGAATCACAAACGTTCCCTTCTATGACTTCTCCTGAGAGGATACTAAGATCAGGCGCTCAGTTGCTTGTGTTGCGACACTCTTAAAACTCTGAGTGGTTCACTCACCAACCCCAAATGGCAAGAACCAATCGTCCTGCAACAGTTTCCCCTGAGCATCCAGGAAGCGCTCTGGTCTGAACGTGTCTGGGTCCCCCCAGTGTGTGGGGTCCATGTGGAGGCTGTGGAGACTCACGAGGAGTGTCGCACCCTGCACACATTACCAACATACATCCTAGATCCACATCACACACTTTGGAGGGGACTAATCATTTTCACCAACACAACACGTACCTGGGGAATGATGTGTCCCATCAGATCAGCTGTTCTTGTAGCTCGATGTGCGACAGCCACCGGTACAACATTGCCATGTCGCTGGACTTCCATCAGGACTGCCTCAATGTAACTCAATCTGGCACATAAGATAAATACTGTGTTGACTGGTTCATATACACACCTCTCACTAGAGCAGCTCCAAGGTCTTAGTTCATTCAGTTTTATATTGACTAAGGGTCCTGGGTTCAATTCCCGACAGCCAAAAAAGAAAAATGTATCATTGATGCATTATGAGGTTTCCGTTCCACAGCGGTGAATTAACGGCCTGGGGACTGGGTCTGTGCTATATTTAAGGTAGCTATGTGGAGGGTGTGGGAAGTTGCACTTTGCCCTCCTGGTAAGCATTTCTCTCTTTCTCCTTCCTATCCCCATACTTCACTCTCTTTCTCTATATTAACTAAAACAAGAATTTGATAAAATTAGGTTACTACAAAAAGTATTTGATACGATCAAAAAAAAAAGTTTTTAACTGAGCCCTATTTGAACAAATTAATCCTACAAAATTGCTCGAGAAAATACACATATGAGCCCACGTACGTTTAGAAAGTGAACCACCTATAGACAATATATTTTGATCTTATACTGCAGCAAATTCCTGATCACATATGTACACGTGTGGGTATTATTTGTGAAGCTTGTCAAGTTTCCATCATATTTGATAATCTATAGGCATAACTCGGTCTCTTGTGCAGATAGACTGGCAAGCAATCTCGTTCGAGATTCTGTCAGACAGTACTGTCACAAATGTATGTAAATAGCTTTGCGAGTAAATTTCTGATGACTCACGCAAGTTTGTTCCGCAAGACCCACGCTTCCCTGTCTAGACACGTTTATCACCACTTCCACAAGCTATCACAGAATATCCAAACCATTTTGATATTTTGTGCGAGATGTGCGTGAGTTAATTGTATCTTTCAATGATTTCCGCCGTCAAAAGTGGAGTGATAGTGAAGTAAAATTGCTAATTGCTCTATATGAAGAAAATGAAGTTTTGTAGAATGTGCGAAGTTTACATTACTGTCGGGTTGAAAAAATACGATGCCTTACAAGCCATAGCAAACAAATTTTCCACCAACCCAGTGGAAATATCTAGAAAGCTGCACAATATATGCAGTCAATTTAATCAAGAATTGAAGAAAACTAAGTTTAAAAAAAGTAGTACTGGATCCACTCCTTAACCCAGCATAGTCTTTCCTTCTGTTTATTTCTACTCATAGAATAGCTTTGGTTTATGATTAATAATGCAGCAGTATATTTGACACATCAGATGGGAGGCATTATTCCAAAATGACTGAAACACACCTTGCATGAGCAATTCTCCTCTCAAGTGTAACAGCTTTGTGAGAACTCTCGCAAGTCACTCAACAACACTACTCGCCCAACAGATCTCGCAGCAATTTATTGCTGTTAGTGTAAAAAGACCTGGACAGCACTCACGCGAGAACTGTCTCAATTCACTTGCCAGTGTAACTGTAGCCTTAGTTCGACCTCTTACCTGCAGCTTGTGACTTCTACCGTTAAAAAGAGTGCAGATTAAAGAGAAAAGTGGGCTCAATTTTGGTATCCACTGAACAGAGAAAAGGCAGAAAGGCAAGGCCTTCACACTTACCAGTAGTTTTCTGCTTCTATCTGCTCAAGAAGGTACCTTAGGGACCCCAAAAATTACTGCAATGTGTAATGTTTTAAATATGAACTTTTGGACATATTATCAGAAGGTACGCCGTGCCCTTTGATGAAATATTGTGAATGCTCTGATTTGGCTTGCCTTTTGTTTTTATTATTCGTTATATATGTATGTATAGTACACAACCAGAAAGTTGATTGGATCTTCAACAGTCCACCATCGGCTGTAAAGTCTGGGCAGCACTGAAGAGGGGTACTAGGGAAATAAGGAATGAAGTAGTTTCCTGTTGCTTTCCTCAGTGAGCCAGAAAGTACTATTGCACATCAGTCTGCCAAGTCAACCAACTGACCCTACAAGTGACACCTTCACTCCATTCATCACAGAGACTGGCTGTATATTGAATGCTATTACTAGTATCGTTCATACACCAACTGACTCTACAAGTGACACCTTCACTCCATTCATCACAAGGACTGGCTGTATATTGAATGTTATTACTAGTATCGTTCATACACCAACTGACTCTACAAGTGACACCTTCACTCCATTCATCACAAGGACTGGCTGTATATTGAATGTTATTACTAGTATCGTTCATACACCAACTGACCCTACAAGTGACACCTTCACTCCATTCATCACAGGGCCTGGCTGTATATTGAATGCTATTACTAGTATCGTTCATACACCAACTGACTCTACAAGTGACACCTTCACTCCATTCATCACAAGGACTGGCTGTATATTGAATGTTATTACTAGTATCGTTCATACACCAACTGACTCTACAAGTGACACCTTCACTCCATTCATCACAAGGACTGGCTGTATATTGAATGTTATTACTAGTATCGTTCATACACCAACTGACCTACAAGTGACACCTTCACTCCATTCATCACAGGGCCTGGCTGTATATTGAATGTTATTACTAGTATCGTTCATACACCAACTGACTCTACAAGTGACACCTTCACTCCATTCATCACAAGGACTGGCTGTATATTGAATGTTATTACTAGTATCGTTCATACACCAACTGACTCTACAAGTGACACCTTCACTCCATTCATCACAAGGACTGGCTGTATATTGAATGTTATTACTAGTATCGTTCATACACCAATGACTCTACAAGTGACACTTCACTCCATTCATCACAGGGACTGGCTGTATATTGAATGTTATTACTAGTATCGTTCATACACCAACTGACTATACAAGTGACACCTTCACCCATTCATCACAAGGATGGCTGTATATTGAATGTTATTACTAGTATCGTTCATACACCAACTGACTCTACAAGTGACACCTTCACTCCATTCATCACAAGGACTGGCTGTATATTGAATGTTATTACTAGTATCGGTATACACCAACTGACACTACAAGTGACACCTTCACTCCATACATACAGGGACTGGCTGTTATATTGAATGTTATTACTAGTATCGTTCATACACAACTGACACTACAAGTGACACCTTCACTCCATACATCACAGGGCCTGGCTGTATATTGAGTGTTATTACTAGTATTAACTGACCCTACAGTGACACCTTCACATTCCTTTCATCACAGAGACTGGCTGTATATTGAATGTTATTACTAGTATCGTTCATACACCAACTGACCCTACAAGTGACACCTTCACTCCATCACAGGGACTGGCTGTATATTGAATGTTATTACTAGTATCGTTCATACACCAACTGACACTACAAGTGACACCTTCACTCCATCACAGGGACTGGCTGTATATTGAATGTTATTACTAGTATCGTTCATACACCAACTGACACTACAAGTGACACCTTCACTCCATTCATCACAGGACTGGCTGTATATTGAATGTTATTACTAGTATCGGTCATAACACCAACTGACTCTACATGTGATACCTTCACTCATTCATCACAGGGCCTGGCTGTATAATGAATGTTATTACTAGTATCGTTCATACACCAACTGACCTACAAGTGATACCTTCACTCATCACAGGGCCTGGCTGTATAATGAATGTTATTAATGAATGTTTTCCAACGGGTCACAAGAACTTCTATATCATCATATTTGTCATCGTCCTCTTCATCATCTTCAGCCAGGTTAATGATGATAGTATGGGTCTCACTTGCATCTATTTGCTTATGCTCACCTTTACAATCTGTTGTATTATATGTTTTAACATGTAGGCCTATTTATGATGACTTTAAATAATTTAACAAACAAAAATCAATATCCTTGAAAAATGTTTTGGCCTATAAATAATATGACAATGACAAATCAAAAGCTATCCAATTAACAAAAATCTATTTTAGATTCACTTCTCTTAAACAGTTATAACAAAGTCTCTAATAAAACTACAATAACTTATTACTTGGGGTCTTACCCTGGTATTTATTTAATCAACACTGGAGAAGACTCGCTAAGTTTTTTTATTACACTTGGCAGATTTTTTTGGAATACTATAAAAATCATAAAACTCGAGGTTTAGGCTAGACACAATCTTGGGGCTAAAATATATATTTTATTGTCTTGATACACAGACTTAAATGTTTGAATAATGTATATTGATCACTGAGAAACACACGCTATTTTTTTAATCACACGCTTTAATGTTATATTAGATGAATAATTGTTCAAATATCACTAAAAAAACAGTTTATTTTCTAAGAATAACACGCCCACACACCAAACTAATATTCACAAAAGAACACATGTATTAATAAGTAGCCAAATTAATCTTCAAAAAAGACACTGTATTATTAAAATTTGTAATAAAATTATTAACGGTAGCATAGACACACCTAAATACTCGACTATAAAAATTTTGTTTGCTTCAACTTGTAGACACACGCACTTGGTTTTATTAACTGTATTTTATACGACAATTCACTGTTATAATGTCTATTTAAAATTGTTAGATTTTGGTTATGAAATAACCGTTTGGTTGTTTGTATAGTTTTGAAGTTTGCTTTTGCTGTTTAATCCAAATTAATTATTAAAAGCAAGAGAATGTTCAAAGTGGCTGAAAACAAATATGGCCACTGATAGAAGCTATGCTGCCAGTTGGTGATGTAGAGGAGCTTGTTGCCAGTTGGCCGGAGAATAGTATTAATACTCGTGTTTACAAAATTTAAACTTTATATTATTTCACAAACATTTTGTATGTTTTTTCCTCTTTATTATCACAAACCATTTATTTATGTTAAAGATATGCGAGGCCAGTTAAAAAAATATTAATAACTGAATAAAATACCATTAAATGTAAATTTCACACTATATCTAACTTGTAATTGCCACAAGAGTTAAAAGAAAAACTAGAATGAATTTACTATACTTTTTTTTCTTAAATTTGATTATGGAAAATAAAATTATACTGTAATCCTTGGGGAAGTATTGTTAAAAGTGATTGATAATATTTTTAGTGATAATAATAGTAACACTTAGGAAATAATAATTATTTCCAAATATGTTGACAAAAGTTACTTTCAGACAACGTTGGCATTACTAATAGCTTCTGCTAGCTGTCATGTAAAACCAAAGAAGCGATGGGCATACTGAAGTATCGTTCGTACATCTGCCACTTTCATGTTTGTCAGAGCCATAAGTGAGACCGAGAAAGATTATGAAAGTAACGACTTGCTTCAGCCCATACCAGACTATCTAGTGCATTGTGAACACTATATCTGACTAGAGATGGATCTGGGCTAAATTCATTATATAAAGAAACAAATAATTGCATAATGACTTAGAACCAGGATATGCAAGTGCATAGAAATAAAGAGCAATGTTTATTTGTTTTCTATAAACTTCCTTTCCTCCCTTCCTCATCACACTGCATTGACAGAGTTTCCTCAATGTTTATTTATTAGATTTGGGTTGAATCCACTCCTTAACAAATCCAAATCATTTTACCTTCGAATCTCTAATTTTAATCTGAATCTTGTAAAAAATAATGAACATTAGAAATAGGAATGTAGCACAGTAATATAAATAGTAATATTGTTAACTGCTTCATTGGCTGAACAGGTAGTAAAACACGGTGATTAAAAAACAATAATATTAACTTCAAATGCTCAATAAAGTGTTAAATTAATGGTCTGGGGTTGGTGGTTAAGTTTTTCCCTATAATTATGTTAGGAATGAACTACAAATAAGCAATATTATATAAGCTCTTAAAACAAATTTCACCTGAAAATATTATTAAAAAAAAATTTTTTTTTTTTAAGTAATTTGATTCTTTTATCTGCAATTTTCTCGAATCTCGAATATCCAATGCTCAAACCTTGCTCTGTCCTGTAGAGCTGGCTGTCTCTCCCGCCCAACTTCCCTATCCAGCTCCTGATGGACTCGGTCCTGGATGTCCGGGTGAAGGAGCATGTAGGCCGTAGCGAACCCCAAGGTGTTACTGGTGGTTTCCGAGCCAGCCATAAACAGGTCCAGGCACAACGCCAGCAGTTGCAGCTCTACCAACATCACAATAACAACCTCTTTTGATGCCATGTTTGGTTGCGCGCAAGTGGTCAGCGGTGGAAGGTTTACCTGGCACTCACCGCTGAAAGTGGAGTCGGGCTGTTTGTCTATCTCCACGAGGAACGAGTCTATCAGGTCCCTGGAGAAGTCAGGGTTCAAGGTCGTCCGGTGCTCAGTGATGGTTTCCTGGGAATACAAGCATCTAACAAAATAAGTCGTGCCCATTTTTAAAATGTTTAAAATTCTGGTTTTACTGAAATCAACCCAGAGTTGATACTGGGACCTCGTTATATGAGATTGTGAGTTTGTACAATGCAACTTGAGCTTTATTACTCTAACTCATCACTTATTCTGTACGTTTATAGACACATTGTGAAAAGTCTGCATCGGGCAAGGATTTAAATCATGTTACGTATTCCAACTCTATTTGAGTATTTTTTAGTTAACATATTGTGACTACCTCCTGCATGTAATCTGTCGGGATGCCTGGGACGAAGGGAATTAAGGGGCCATCATGGCAAGGGCAAATAAAGCTTATTTTTCTAGGAAGTTTTACTATACCTTGAACCAATAAAAGTTTTTATATGTACATAATGTCCCCCCCCCACCCCAAACTCTCTTTTTATGTCCTTGCATCACGGCAAGGATACACACACGTACTATTGCTTAGTCAATTTATTGTCACTAGGGCGGTATTTAGTAGTACAACGGAAGAACAAGTTCTTGTTGAGGATAAGGTAATGCCGGTTGTCGCAAGTTTGAGTGTCTACAGTCCTTGGTATTACTCTGGATCATCTTTGGTTTTGTACGACCATCAGAAGACTCCTAAAGGTTAGTTCCGTGTCACCTCGGAGTATATATTAGCCTACTGTATATCAACCAATCACAGCAAGGGTCATGTAATAACACAAAAGAGGTTAGGAGCACAACACATCTAAGCCTCACTGGGTATGAAGGGGGTGCTGTGGGAATAAGTGACCACGAGGCCATCATTTACTCAGGTTACAGCCGTATTACACCACCTTCAAGCTTCCGGCTTGCAATGAGCACAACTAGTGGATACAACTCAAGTTGAGAGCATTACATACAATGTTATATAATAATTGTCTTGTACTTGTTTGTAGAGAATGGGGTTCGTAGCATCAAGGAAGAGATGTTGATGAAAGAGAAGAGAAGGAACTATGTTGATAAGGAGGAACTCAAGATGGTGATAGCTAGGACCAGGACTTGAATGAATTAAATGATCAAAAAATTAGCTCATACAACTAGGAAATTCTAAAAAAATGACTTCAAATTTTAAAAAAATGAACAAAAATTTGTAATTAATGCACACGACTAAGTAAAACTAACAGATGAAAACTAAAATATATCTACACAATGAAAACCCTTTAACAACTAAACTCTTACATTCTGCTAAATATAATATTGATTTACAAATATCTGCTTCAGAAGTAATAGCTACCCCCTCCCAACACAACCCTCTCCAGCCTATTTGCAGTCTCACCAGGAATGTGTATTTTACAACCAAACAAGCAAAGAGGATACAACGTTCAATGCCTACATTATATTTTCATTCCGACAACCGGGTGTTAAAAAATGTTATGTTTTGAGTATTGATGCATTTGTAAAATATCTATAGTATTGAAAATATACTTATTCATCACAAATGTCTATTAATGATTCAAAAATGCTTTTTTTTTCACAAAAGCCAATTAAATATGACCTAAAAATCCAAAATGACCAAAGAATGACTTATACAAAATTGTTTCCTCGACCAGGGTATCATGAACAGAGTTTGTATACACAATGAGCATTGTCTGTGATGCACATAAATAAAAGATGACACATCATCAACATCTGCTGATAAATGGTCTCTATAAAACAAGGCCCATAAAGAACAAATCCTGTAACGATTGATTGGGACGATGTCATTCGTTCCAGGGAGACTAACTGCAACCTCACCCGGAGAAAGTTGAACATCCGCTCCAGGATGTTAATGATGCGCGTGTACCCGGACTTATCCGGAGCCAGGAATCGGAGGAAAGGCATCTGGTTGAGTAGTCCGCCGGACATGTCCAGCATCCGGAAACTGGCGTGGACGATGTCAATCAACTCGGCGAGCCTCTTGTCGTTAAGAGCGAACCTTGGACACGACACAATGACTTGTATCAGTGCAGTCACAGTAGCAGTGTTAGTTTTTGTGTTCTAGGACCTGAATTTATATTATAATCGGGAGATCCTGAGTGCCATGAACTCGAGTTTTAATCAACAAGTGATATTCGTTTTCTGTTTTTAATTGATTGGAGACTATTCCGAGCTTAGTTCATAAACTAATACATGTTTCACAATCAGTGTTATAGACGGAAGAAGGTATGAGAAAGAGGGAACGGAACAGATAAAAAGGAACAGACACAGTATGGCTTTTAAAATTAAAAGAACACATTTGACACTCTACAATGCTGCTACTGGACAAAGAATTATTGGCTGCCTCTTGAATAAAATCAACCGTTATCACCAAGTCCCCCCGGCCTAGGTTTGATTCTATAGGAACTCTTCAGAAGTGAGTGAAAAATGCAACACATCTCACTAAAAGAAGAAACCAAGAAAACAAAAGAGTGAAAAAGGAAGTAGATAATAAATGCTAGGATACGTAGATAGGAATGTGTAAAAGGATTGATTAACATAAAGGACAGTCAAAGGAAATGACCGAATAGGATGTTAATATAAAATATTTAGCTTTTCAAGTAGAACCTTATTGATTAACAAATAAAACCAGAGATGAAATAATTTGTTGGACAAGAACAGCTTTATTTTCACTCTGATTTATTTTTTAAATTTGGGGGATTTAACATGCACTGTATGATATCTACACAACTATCAGACTAACTTAATTCTATAACAGTAACAATGCCTTTTCTCCATGCTTTGAAACCCCATTTTCACCAAAGTTACAATAGAGAAGGCACGTCAAACTTTTGGCTGACCCATGATTTTGTGTGGCCAGCGGAAATCTAATAACTAAGGTTGGTGTGCAGAATGATAACTCTTAATCACCAGAAATCCGGTTCCAAAAAATTGTTAACTTTGCAAACCAAATTATGTAGCCCAAAAGTGTGTGAATGTGGTTTTCTCACATGAAAAAAGGACAAACAGCCGAGAGATTACAGACACAATTGTCATCAATCGTGAAAGTGACTTGATAGCAAGGTTTAAAGCCAAACACACAATTTCCACAAATAAAAAGTTTCCGATTTCTGGAAAAAAAATAGAGGATCAATCTTAAAATTCTATTGAGTCAAAAGTTTATTTTTGTAATAATAAGGATTTTAAAATTGAGGTGTTAAAATATATGGTGACAGTATTACATTTTATTAAATGGAGCCCTTTCAGTATTTTTAAATTTCAATGTGAGCCTTATGACTAAACGAGTATGACATGCCTGCATTAAGGTAATGTGGAAATCAAACCCAGGGCCCTTAGTTTAATAAGTAGACGCAGCCCCTCCTTGTTACGATGTCTAGCTCACCTATGTCCCGCCAGGAGGGCCCACAAGCTGTTGAGTACGCAGATGTCAAAAGCATCGTGCATAACCACCGGCCGGTTGTCAGAGCCCTTGTCCCGTAGTGAGACCACCAGTTCCTCCGCCTCGGCTTGTATCTGCGCCTCCATGGAGGACTTGCCCAACCCCAGGTTCCGCAGGTGCACGAGAGAGAACCTGCGTTGTTCCTGCCACAAGGCCCCTCCGTGAACACCAGACCTACATAACCTCACTTTGTTAGCTACCTTCGTCATGCTTGCTTAAAACAAACACTTCTCATCATCTGGAGGATGTATTTTGGATTAGGATGGTTAGGAGTCGTCCATAAACCATTTTATGTTGTTGAGAGGGGGGAGGGTGGGTACAGCACAGTGTTACATAGCAAAAATCTTATAAAGGCTATTATTTTCTAAATATTTGTTTTATATTGCAGTAACTATGAAAGGAGGGAGAATTTAATTTTGGTAGGAGTGGGGTTCAAAACTGTAAGTTTATAATATGACTTTTAAGACTTTCTAATAAACCCTAAGAAATAAGAACATTGTTGTTTTATTCAGTAGTTGGGGAACTTTATTTATGTAAGAGGGAAAGGGGGGTACTTCAATGTGTTTTTAGAGATTATTTGACATTTAGACATGTTATGAAGTAGAAGGATTTGACACTAGTAACTACCCATCTTGCGCAAAGTCAATAATTTTTATAAATATTATGAGCGTTTCTTCTTGTGATGAAATCAATGAATTACCAGAAACTTGAGAAAAATTACCAGAGAGTGCAGGTTGTGATTTGTTGCCAGGATGAGCAAAACTTGACAATACTACTAGTGAACTGTTCCCTCCAGTACAGTGTCAACTGGCAATATGAAGTCAACACACAAGGGGAATTTGTGGGAGAAGGGAGTTGGGTCTAATTAACCGAGTTCATGTCCAAGGTTAATCTTGAGCAAGGAGGAGTTGGACACTGACTAACTGAGTATGTCCAAGGTGAATATTGAGGCAGGAGGGAGTTGGACACTGACTGAGTATGTGTCCAAGGTGAATCTTGAGGAAAAAGGGAGTTGGACACTAGCTAACCTAGTCTTGTCCAAGGTGAATCTTGAGGAAGGAGGTAGTTGGGCACAATCATGTACAAGTACCTGTCAAAGGTGAATCCTGAGGTTGAAGAGGAGTTGACACTAACATACCTAGTTCTGTCCAAGGTGAAGCTTGAGGAAGAGGGAGTTTGGCACATCATGTACAAGTCTCTGCTCAAAGGCAATCTTGAGGTGGAGGGAGTTGGACACATAACTAACCTAGTTATGTCCAAGGTAATCGTTGAGCAAAGGAGGAGTTTGGACCACTAACTAACCTAGTCTATGTCAAAGGTGAATTTGAGAGAGGAGGGAGTTGGACACTAACTAACCTAGTTTGTCCAAGGTGAATCTTGAGCAAGGAGAGAGTTTGGAACATAATAACCTAGTCTCTGCTCAAAGGTGAATCTTGAGGGAGGGAGTTAGACACTAACTAACCTAGTCTCTGTCAAAGGTGAATCTTGAAGGTGAGGGAGTTGGACACTAACGATACTCTGTTCAATTGATCTTGAGAAAGAGAGAGTTTGCACTAACGAGTCTATGTCAAGGAATCTGAGCAAGAGGAGTTGACACACTAACTTATCTAGTCTCTGTCAAAGGTGAATCTTGAGGGAGGAAGGGAGTTAGACACTAACGTAACCTAGTCTCTGTCAAAGGTGAATCTTGAAGGTGAGGGAGTTGGACACATAACCGATCTCTGTTCAAATTGTCTTGAACAAGAGTTGACACTACCGAGTCTATTCCAGGTGAAGTGAGAGGGAGTTGGACACTAACTACCGAATCTTGTCCAAGGTAAACTTTAATAAGGGGGGAGTTGGACACAATAACGTACCTGTCTTTGCCCAAAGGCCTCAGTTGAGACGAAGGAGTTGGACACAGTAACGTACCTGATCTCTACCCAAAGGTCCTCAGCTTGAGAATAAGGGAGTTGGACACAGTAACGTAGCTAGTTCTGCCCAAAGGCCCTCAGGTTGAAGAAGAAGGGAGTTGGACACAGTAATGTACCTAGTCTCTGTCCAAAGGCCCTCACTTGAATAAGGGAGTTGGACACATAACGTACCTAGATCTCTCCCAAAGGTCCTCAGCTTGAAGAAGAAGGGAGTTGGACACAGTAATGTACCTAGTCCTCTGCCAGAAGATACTCAGTTTGAAGAAGGGAGTTGGACACAGTATCGTACCTAGTCTCTGCCCAAAGGCCCTCAGCTTGGAGAAGAAGGGAGTTGGACACAGTAACGTACCTAGTCTCTGCCCAAAGGCCCTCAGCTTGGAGAAGAAGGGAGTTGGACACAGTATCGTACCTAGTCTCTGCCCGAAGGTCCTTAGTTTGAAGAAGAAGGGAGTTGGACACATTAACGTACCTAGTCTCTACCCAAAGGTCCTCAGCTTGAAGAAGAAGGGAGTTGGACACAGTATCGTACCTAGTCTCTGCCAGAAGATACTCAGTTTGAAGAAGAAGGGAGTTGGACACAGTATCGTACCTAGTCTCTGCCCAAAGGCCCTCAGCTTGGAGAAGAAGGGAGTTGGACACAGTAATGTATCTAGTCTATGCCCAAAGGCCCTCAGCTTGAAGAAGAAGGGAGTTGGACACAGTATCGTACCTAGTCTCTGCCAGAAGATACTCAGCTTGAAGAAGAAGGGGGTTGGACACAGTATCGTACCTAGTCTCTGCCAGAAGATACTCAGTTTGAAGAAGAAGGGAGTTGGACACAGTAATGTACCTAGTCTCTGCCAGAAGATACTCAGCTTGAAGAAGAAGGGGGTTGGACACAGTATCGTACCTAGTCTCTGCCCGAAGGTCCTCAGCTTGAAGAAGAAGGGGGTTGGACACAGTATCGTACCTAGTCTCTGCCCAAAGGCCCTCAGCTTGGAGAAGAAGGGAGTTGGACACAGTATCGTACCTAGTCTCTGCCCGAAGGTCCTTAGTTTGAAGAAGAAGGGAGTTGGACACATTAACGTACCTAGTCTCTACCCAAAGGCCCTCAGCTTGGAGAAGAAGGGAGTTGGACACAGTATCGTACCTAGTCTCTGCCAGAAGATACTCAGTTTGAAGAAGAAGGGAGTTGGACACAGTAATGTACCTAGTCTCTGCCAGAAGATACTCAGCTTGAAGAAGAAGGGGTTGGACACAGTATCGTACCTAGTCTCTGCAAGAAGATACTCAGTTTGAAGAAGAAGGTAGTTGGACACAGTAACGTACCTAGTCTCTGCCAGAAGATACTCAGTTTGAAGAAGAAGGTAGTTGGACACAGTAACGTACCTAGTCTCTGCCCTAAGGTCCTTAGCTTGAAGAAGGGAGTTGGACAAGGTAACATACCTAGTCTCTGCCCGAAGGTCCTCAGCTTGAAGAAGAAGGGGGTTGGACACAGTATCGTACCTAGTCTCTGCCCAAAGGTCCTCAGCTTGAAGAAGAAGCCGTCTGGTCTCCCCTCGAACTCCTCCCTCGTGAGCACAGCTCTGATGGCGGTGTAGCCCGACACTAGCACCACCAGGTCGCGGCCCAGTCTCAGACCCACCACGGGACCGTAGCGGGCTCCCAGATGGGCCCACACCTTGTAGTGGTACTTGAGCCGGGCCAACTCTCGGCGCAGGAGTGGGTAGTTGCCCACCAGGGGCAGCCATGAGGGACCTGGGGAAACTCGAACATAACAGTTCCAAGAACTAGCTAGGTACCGAGTAATATCCTCCTCCAAGAGGTAGACTACCTGTGAGACAAGGAATCCTGTCAAGCACTTGCTAGCTTGGTACTGAGTAATATCCTCCTCCAAGAGGTATACTACATTTGATACAAGGAATTCTGTCAAGCACTTGCTAAGTACTGAGTAATATCCTCCTCTGGGAGGTATACTACATTTGGTACAAGGAATATTGTCAGGCACTTGCTAGGTACTGAGTAATATCCTCTGGGAGGTAGACTACATTTGATACAAGGATTTTTGTCAGTCACTGGCTAGGTGGAGGGTGGAATTTGTAGGAAGTATACCCGCATTTGCATCTAGAGAGAGTGGGACAGTGCTTAGGGTCAAAACTAGCACCAACTCACCCAACCAGTATCCGAACCCTGACCTCCCTGTCACCTGCTATCCAACACAATCAATTTTATTTCTTCAAAAACGGAGAGATACGAATAAAACTCAAAAAGGCAAAATTGTTCCCACGGAAAACTTATATATAAAGCCCCCATTGCTCCATTTTGTTTCTATTTTTTTTTTCTCGAGATCTTACGCTCGTTTTCAAAGGCCATCACTGGACTTGGTAAATCTCTACTTGAAGTTACTGGACATGTTTTTAACCTGGGCTCAGCGGACACAATTTGTGTCTTAACATTTGGATATGTGAGATGGAAAACTTTCTAAGTGTTGCGAAATTGTCTTAAATTACTTTCAGGAAAATTTCCCCCTTATATAAATGTAACGAGCTCGAATTATCAAAAGTTTTCAAGTCCCTTTTTAAGTTTAATTTCTCCCGAGGACGTAAACACCAGACAAATTTTCAAATTAGTTACAATAACTATCTTCTCACATTTACGTGTCTACTACAGCGCTCGGTGGTTGAATGTGTCACTAACGTCGAGTCTGCTGTATACCACATTGTTATTATTATTATTATTATTATTATTATTATTATTATTATTATTATTATTATTAGTACCGCGTCTTACTACCCGTTTGGGTTATACGCACTTACGTTAATGTGCAATGGTAGGGTGATTGTGAGATGAAATGGAGGACCTACAGTTTAACGTGGAATCCGAACCACGGTGGAGGCCTGGCATTCCACACATTCACAAGTTGTGATTAATACACGTCCTGTCAGAGGTGAAGGAAGGGTTTACCACATTGTTAATACTTCAATATTATATTACATCTCCTTCACCAAGATTAAATTATCTGGCATTTTCACCGGAACATTCTCTTTTTTTATACATCAGTACATAATATTTTATTTATTCAACATGCACTTTCTGAACCGACTGATTATATCATCATGCGACTTACAAACCAAAACAGAACAGACTCAACATCCAGCGCTTGGCCGTTAATTTATCACTGTGAAATGGTAAACCCACATTTCACCAGTATTGAATTTTTCGGCCACATCGGGAATCGAACCTGGGATCCTTAGATAGGTGGACATACACGCTACCGACCAAGCTACAAGACGTCGGACAACATTATGATGTCAAAGTAAAACTACATTTTGATATAATCTTCTAATTCAAATTAAAACAAGTGAATGCACTGACCTGGTGGATAATTGTCAGGTCTTCTGGTGTCCACAAAACCGAGAAACAGAACGAGTAGGACCAGGATCACAACCCAGATCATATTGAGAGCAGCTATTCTTTAACACTGAGCTGGTTGTGTAGCGGTCCCAACCAGCTGAACTCAACTCTGACCTCTGGGACAGTGGCGACACTGCTACCATCTATATCTTTACAATACATGGACACTGCTGCCATCTATATCTCTACAATACAGGGACACTGCTGCCATCTATATCTCTACAATACAGGGACACTGCTGCCATCTATATCTCTACAATACATAGACACTGCTGCCATCTATATCTCTACAATACAGGGACCAGTGCTACCACCTATATCTCTACAATATCGGGACACTGCTGCCATCTATATCTCTACAATACAGGTACCTTGCTGCCATCTATATCTCTACAATACATGGACACTGCTGCCATCTATATTTCTACAATACAGGGACACTGCTACCATCTATATCACTACTATACAGGGACATTGCTGCCATTTATATCTCTACAATACGGGTACCAGTGCTGCCATCTATATCTCTACAATACAGGGACCAGTGCTGCCATCTATAACTATACAATACAGGGACCAGTGCTGCCATCTATATCTCTACAATACATGGACACTGCTGCCATCTATATCTCTATAATACAGGGACACTGCTGTCATCTATATCTCTAAAATACAGGGACACTGCTGCCATCTATATCTCTACAATACAGGGACACTGCTGCCATATATATCTCTACAATACAGGGACACTGCTGCCATCTATATCTCTACAATACAGGGACTAGTGCTGCCATCTATATATCTACAATACAGGGACACTGCTGCCATCTATATCTCTACAATACATGGACACTGCTGCAATCTATATCTCTGTAATATAGGGACACTGCTGCCATCTATATCTCTACAATACAGGGACACTGCTACCATCTATATCTCTACAATACAGGGACACTGCTGCCATCTATATCTCTACAATACATGGACACTGCTGCCATCTATATCTCTACAATACAGGGACACTGCTGCCATCTATATTTCAACAATACAGGGACACTGCTGCTCTTTATATCTCTACAATATAGGGACCAGTGCTATCATCTATATCTCTACAGTACAGGGACACTGCTGCCATCCATATCTCTACAATACAGGGACACTGCTGCCATCTATATTTCTACAATACAGGGACACTGCTGCCGTCTATATCTCTACAATACATGGACACTGCTACTGTCTATATCTCTACAATACATGGACACTGCTGCAATCTATATCTCTGTAATATAGGGACACTGCTACCATCTATATCTCTACAATACAGGGACCAGTGCTGCCATTTATATCTCTACAATACAGGTACTAGTGCTGCCATCTATATTTCTACAATACATGGACACTGCTGCCATCTATATCTCTACAATACAGGTACCAGTGCTGCAATCTATATCTCTGTAATATAGGGACACTGCTGCCATCTATATCTCTAAAATACAGGGACACTGCTACAGTCTATATCTCTACTATACAGGGACTAGTGCTGCCATCTATATCTCTACAATATCGGGACACTGCTGCCATCTATATCTCTACAATACAGGTACCTTGCTGCCATCTATATCTCTACAATACAGGGACACTGCTGCCATCTATATTTCTACAATACAGGGACACTGCTACCATCTATATCTCTACTATACAGGGACATTGCTGCCATTTATATCTCTACAATACGGGTACCAGTGCTGCCATCTATATCTCTATTATACAGGGACACTGCTGCCATATATATCTCTACAATACATAGACACTGCTACCGTCTATATCTTTACTATACAAGGACTAGTGCTGCCATCTATATTTCTACAATACAGGGACACTGCTGCCATCTATATTTCTACAATACAGGGACACTGCTGCCATCTATATCTCTACAATACAGGGACACTGCTACTATCTATATCTCTACAATACAGGGACACTGCTGTCATCTATATCTCTACAATACAGGGACACTGCTACTGTCTATATCTCTATTATACAGGGACACTGCTGCCATCTATATCTCTACAATACATGGACACTGCTGCCATCTAGATCTCTACAATACATGGACACTGCTGCCATCTATATCTCTACAATACAGAGACCAGTGCTCAAATCTATATCTCTGTAATATAGGGACACTGCTATCATCTATATCTCTGTAATATAGGGACACTGCTATCATCTATATCTCTACAATACAGGGACACTGCTACCGTCTATATATCTACAGTACAGGGACACTGCTACTGTCTATATCTCTACAATACATGGACACTGCTGGCATCTATATCTCTGTAATAAGGGACACTGGTACCATCTATATTCATACAAAACATTGACCAATGCTGGTGGAGCCTTGGGTAAAAGGGGCCATTAACCCTCCCACTATAAACGTGCCACTTCTAGATTTAGTTCACTCTCATCTGATATTCACGAGTCTGAAGATCAAAGATATTATTGCATCTAACTACAAAGAACTTGTAGAGGCATCCGGTTTCCTCAAATTTTCCAAGGGAAGACCAAAACAAATATTTTCTAGAGGGATTTCATTGTCAAACATTTACTGGGGGGGGGATTCATGATACTTCCTTTTTGGCTTGAGAGGCATATCTTTCTTTCAAAATCCTCTCTTTTCGCTAATTGTCACTCCAGAGTCAGTTAATTGGTGGCTATAGTGTCTATATGGAAGGATCACCAGTGATGAGCAGTTGGTTTGAGTACCATCACTATAGCAGCCAGCTGTTGTCTGGTAGGTGAAGGGTTATCTGCTTCTCTCAACCAATAATAGGACAAAGTCTTTTATCTTTCAACAAATGCTGAGGGTCACAAAGTTCAACTTCTCCAAAGAGATCTCACCTGATTGCTGACCAATGACACTGGCTCTTTTGTTCCAAATACTAGGTTGGAAGGAAGTTGAAAGACAAGTGCATGGAAGAAATACTAAGACTAAAAATAAAAATGAGATAATCAGTCTGAAGACAGAGGTTCGAATCCAGGTCAAATTAATTATAGTGCTGTTTCCTGGATGGTTGAAAAATTGGTAATGTGACACTAGGCCTAAAATAATATAATGGTCTAATTATTATTTTGTTATAGCACCTATTATTAGGAGATAAAGACTTGAAAAGAAAACTTAGGATGTATTAGGTCTCAAAAATATGAGGATAAATAGTAGTTAGACAATAATGTAAGGATTGACAATTGAAATATGATGTAAAATTGAAAATATTAAAGTTGTTTGAAAATATATTAACTAAAATATTAAGTTGTTTCAAATTATACTCTTTAAACTGGCGTCACCACCTTCAGATGATTGGTGGGGACAAATATATAGCCTACCTTCCATTACCTTCCCAACGCGCTTGTTCGTATCACTATAAAATAATGTATTATTTTTATTATGAGCCCCCCCCTTCCCCCATCCTGTCACTGTATCCTCCTTTAGATACTTTAAGATAATGCAATCACCAGAATTTATGTCAGCTGTGTTACAATTAGGGTTAAAATTATCACATTGAACTGCTTAAAGGAGTGTCAACAATGGTATTTAACCAGTTAAAGTACATTTTTTAAACTATACTTCAATGACATTTAATATGTAGGCCTAGTTTATAGAATTAAATCTTGCTCTACTCAAACTTGATTTGAAGGCAGAATCACAATAAGTATATAGTTTCCATTTAATTACAAACTAATCCATAAACGCTCCTCCACCTCCTGTCCCTGTTTGATAAGAAAATCTTTGCTATTTTGTCCTGGTCAACAATATCAAGTATATTCTGGAAGTCATTTCCCAACGCTACATGGTTAAGCCCTGTTTCTGTGTAATTGTTGACCGCACGCATGAATTCAGAGAACTAAAGCTGCTCTCTGCTTCATAGCTGAATGCTGGAGTTACTAGCAAAAATGCTAACAAGGTTTTCAACATTTCCAGATACTTATAGTTCCCTTTTTAATTTCCCTTAAGGCTCCCCTAACATCATCCAAGCATGCAACCTGATCTTGAATTTTCTGCATGAAAAGTCACAATTCTATTTCCAATATCAAAAGAGTCGATTTCAGGGTATTTTTCTAGAACTTGCAAGTTTTCTCCTTTAATGAATATATTCTTCAACTCAACCTGTTTCAGGACACCTATCTGATGGAGTGTATAGTTCTGGAGTCCCGCCATTGATGTATCCAGCGCTTAAAAGTATTGCTGCCTGTAAAACTCTTCACATGAATTGAATTCATGTGGCTCCGCTGGTCTGTCAAGTCATTTTGGAGGTTGCCTGGCTTTTGGAAGTTTTATAGGTTCCAGACCAAAGTCTTCTATATTTTCCTCACAGTCTGTGTGGATAGAAGAAAACCATTCATTAGTCCTTAGTCCATCCAGCCCATCAACGACCGAGAAGTTTCAAATGACCTAACAAGTCCTGCTTTTTCTTCCCTGAAAAGACTTGTTCAATAGCTAGCGAAGATTGATTGCCTGTCCCAAGTATGTTGCTTCATTTTTGAAAAAGTTGAGAAGACTGCTGTCGCCTTCATAGCGTCTTCAGACATTTGTCTCAAAGTGGGATTTGTTTAGTTCATTCTGGCTTCTCGCACGGGAATATTTTTGTAGAATTTAATACCGATAGACCTACTGTATTCAGTAACGGTACAGTAATAAGAAATTCTCAATGTTTTAATTTATTTGTAAAATCTATTCTTAATATTTTAATTGACTTGTAAAAATGATCAAATTATCATATAATCGTGTTTTTTCTCAAGTCAATGCAACCTATCCCTCAGTTCCCCATTTGGCAAAATATTGGGGAGCGTTGTACAGGGACGTATCCCCAAATCCCTATAGGCTGTGAAGTCGGTGTTATATAACAGGGCTGTCCACAAGACATGGCCTGCACAGCGATTTTGTGCGGCCCTCTGGTGGGTTCATTTGATTTTCACCCACGAAAAAATAAAACTCTTGTCACAGGCACAACTTCAAGCACATTTTATTGAGTCAATGCTAGATGTTTTGTTTTAATTGCATGTTCAGCATTGAATCTCACCTTCGAATGAAATTGTGTGATTTGCAATCAAACCCTTTTTATACTGGCAGAATGGGAAAAATTTTTTTTTTTAAATTTATTACCAAGAGAGCGCTCTCTGAAATTGGAAAATGAGGTACTTTGGTCTTGAGATATGCTCAATGCTCAGTAGCACATATATTTGTGAAAGCACTTTTTCAACGAGGAAATTCATAAAATTCAAATACAGATATTCATTGACTGATAAATAACTTTCACATTTACTGCGATTAGCAACTATGAGCGTCAATATTGCTATAGCTACTTCAGTAAATGAAAACAATCACAAAGCAAATATTAAAATGAAATAAAAATTTATAAACGATTGAATCTTGTATAATGTTACAGTAAGAACTTTTATAAGCAACACAACTTTTCTTTATTGTGAGATTCTGGAAGTACTTGCTTAACTTAACATCGTCAGACTCTTCATATATTTTAATATCTGAATTATATTTATAATTCTTGGTGCAGCCCTTGGGTTGATATTTTTTTAACGTGGTCCTCGGATTACCCAAAGTTGGACAGCATTGTTTATTATATTCACTTCATTAAAAATAAATTAACTTTTTTCAAATATAATTTTCTCAATTTTTTTTATATTGTCTGATATAGGCCTTTATGACTAAAGTTTATCCTCGTTTGCAGGGAGGGAGAGTGAAAAATCATTTATTTAAAACTATCCACAGTCCACCAGACTGGGATTCAAACCTCGATCTCGTCATCGGCAGTCCAGTCTATTGTGAGAGTAACACCTTAGACCAGAGTTAGGCAACATATTTTAAAGGACAAAGAATGCCTACTGCACCAAGGAAATTAGGTCGAGGATCGCCTTGGCCAAAGAAGCTTTCAAAAAGAGGTTATTGCTAATCAGCAAGATGAGTTTGGAACTGAGGAAATGTTACATTTGGAGCATTGCACTGTATGGAGCAGAAACTAGGTCTCTCAGGAAGATGGAAAAGAAATACTTGGAGAGCTTTGTAATGTGGTGCTGGAGAAGACTTGAGAATATCAGGTGGACAGACAGGGAGACAAATAAAGACATTTTAAGAATAGTGGTTGAGAAGAGAACTATTTTGGATGTGATTCCTCAGTATAAAGCAAACAGGATCAGACACGTCTTTAGGATTCAAATATTGGAATACTTGAAGGAAAGAAGACAATTCTGGGAGCTGAAGAAGGCGGCAGAGGGCAGGGTGCATTGGCGGTCTTATGCCGAGGTCACGATCAACTTAATGTTTACTTAAGGTTAACTTAACATAACTTAACATAAAGGTTCTCATGTTTTTAAATGGAAGCGATCACGATGCAGTTAACTTAAGTTAATAATATCCTGGGAAGTCTTTCACATTAAGTCAACGTTACATGAAGGGTATCACGTGATCTGGCCAGCCAATCATTGTGCGAGTGAGGTCCATAGAGCTATTTTGTAATTCATCTGTTGGTTTTATGACCAACTATAATATACATTATATTTCACAACTTGTGGTATTATTAGGCTAAAGTATATTTAAGATAAAACTAAAATAGGAAAGCCAAATTTATCGAAAAAGTTTAATGATAAATGTGTATTATATCGATATAAAATAGTATTATCTATGAGTAAGCATTCACAGATCATAAACACTTTACAAATAGTATAAATCAGAGATCAAAATACATACTCTAAGAATGCAGATGTTTGGTTTGAGTTGTTAAGTTACGTGAACCGTGATCACACATATGTTTTATTAAGTTAAGTGAACCTGAAGTGAGCGCTACGTTAAGTTATTGATCGTGATCCCGGCATAAGTTCACTGACAAAAGGAATGGTCCTATCATAAAACAGAAAACAACAACAATAATAATAAAAATAAATATCATTATCATGATATACAGATGATTTAGTTTTATTGGATAATAGTAAGGAAGCTGTTGAAAGAAATGCAGACATTTATTAGGGTTATAGGAGTTTCCAACTTAAAAAGTGCCCGAGTGCCACAAATGAATCCACGAGTTTAGTGGCAGCCGCATCATAATCAAATAATTTTCGTCAAGATAAAGTCCCCACATACGGTCATTCCCGGCTGATGCCAGGATTTCCCACATGGTCATTCCCGGCTTGATGCCAGGATTCCCCACATGGTCATTCCCGGCTTGATGCCAGAATTCCCCACACGGTCATTCCCGGCTTGATGACAGAATTCCCCACATGGTCATTCCCGGCTTGATGCCAGGATTCCCCACAGGTCATTCCCGGCTTGATGCCAGGATTCCCCACATGGTCATTCCCGGCTTGATGCCAGGATTCCCCACATGGTCATTCCGGCTTGATGCCAGGATTCCCCACATGGTCATTCCCGGCTTGATGCCAGGATTCCCCACAGGTCATTCCTGGCTTGATGCCAGGATTCCCCACATGGTCATTCCGGCTTGATGCCAGGATTCCCCACATGGTCATTCCCGGCTTGATGCCAGGATTCCCCACACGGTCATTCCTGGCTTGATGCCAGGATTCCCCACATGGTCATTCCTGGCTTGATGCCAGGATTCCCCACATGGTCATTCCCGGCTTGATGCCAGGATTCCCCACATGGTCATTCCTGGCTTGATGCCAGGATTCCCCACATGGTCATTCCGGCTTGATGCCAGGATTCCCCACATGGTCATTCCCGGCTTGATGCCAGGATTCCCCACACGGTCATTCCTGGCTTGATGCCAGGATTCCCCACACGGTCATTCCTGGCTTGATGCCAGGATTCCCCACACGGTCATTCCCGGCTTGATTTACCATGCACCGTCATCCGGGACTATCATACCGTACTATGAACAGCAATTTGAATTCACAGAATTCATTCAGAGGAAGCGTTGCAGTGCAGAATTCCTGTGTGCGTTTACAGTGTGTTGCATTCCTGGTGTGCAGAAACGTGCTACAGCGGTTATTGTGTTGTTGTTAGAAGAAGAAGAAAATGATGTGCATAAAAATAAGATATAATCTTTAGTGTGAAAACATTGGCTGAAATAAAGAGACCAATTTTCAGATATGAATCTCTGGTGTGAACTCGAAGTTAATGTGAAGGGCGGCTACTTGAACTATTTATAAATAAGTCTGAAATCGTATCAAAAATTTCCATCGCTAGTTGCTCCTGCCATATCCAAAAAGGACACAAATATGAGACAATCTAGCTCAGCAGAAGAAAGATCAATATCAATTCTTAGGTTTCTAGCAACCGAGAGAACATTGGAAGACTTGTAGAGTTCAACAGCAATATCCCTACAGGCCCTTGGGACAATCATTCCAGAAACAGGCTCAGTAAGCGCATTGCGCATGTGCCAGTCATTCCAGGATTGACAACAAAAATCAAACAAATCTGATTATTCAATCCCAGCTTGACAAGTTGTCATTCCTGGAATGAATGGCCCACACACGACCAGTTTTAGAACGGGAAGCCCGGCATCAAGCCAGGAATGACCTTGTGTGGGGACGTTAATTCAAAAATAAAATCATTTTTTTTATATGTGAATAAAATTAAAAGTGGTGAACATCAGTTGGAGCTTTCAATTGTAAACCATTAGAGGTGATGTTGGCAAGAAAATGTATCTAATCTATCAATAAAAATATTTAAAACTGAAAAATAGCTATAATCTATCTATAAAATAATAGACAAAAATTAAAGAAAATAGGCTTGTTACATATCAATAGTAGGTCTTGCACAGAATTACACTATCAGAACAGTGTAGATCTACCCAATTGATTTCTTCTTCTTAAGTCAACATCCAGAAGGTTTGTTTGATGAGATTTTTTTCCCCATGCGGGGCTAGGCATGCACTTAGCCCTTGACCCGGTTAGTGTTGCCTGCACCATCTGGTAGAAACCTCAGGTACTAGGGGAATTCAGGAAGAGAGGTGGTTCTTTGTTGCCTTCCACATTGAATTTCTATTAGCGAGCGCTAAAGGGCCTACCAAATTTGCCATGAAAGGTATTTTCACACGCCTTCCAGTGTTCTTTTACATATCACAATCGACACGGGACAAACGGCTTTACTTCCCCTCCAAAGGAAGTTGTGCTAGTGATTTTTATTGCTCAATAAAAATTCGTTTACTTCAGCTAGGTTTGAACCCACAACCATCGGGGTCCTGAAACAAGCACTTTACCTCAAGACCAACGAGGTCAACCAATTTAATTTAAATCTAAATTATCAGACATTCAATTTGCAAACTTTGAGGCAACAAATTTTCCAATATTCTGTCAGCCTCCTCTTGGTGCGGCTCTTAGCGTTGAGAAGGTGTGAGGGGACAGGGTTTGTGGAAATAACAGTTGCAAAACAAATAAAAAACAAACTATTGGAAAAAAAAGTGTAGGTTCTTTTTTTATTCTATACACTGCTGCCAACTGTAATAATCACAATTCGTGGCAGGCGAATATTGAACAAAAACAGATGACTTCCCTCAAAAAAACTTTCCACATAAAAAAATATCCATTTCTTTAAAGAAATCTAGTATGGTACATAACAAATTCAACACTAAAAATATATGTAAAATTGTAACTTCCGAGAACAACTGTATAATTCTTCCATAACAAATCGTGGAACAAGAAACTTTATATATATATTATATATATATATATATATATATATATATATATATATATATATATATATAATATATCTATATTGAGAAAAGCCATCTGTGCAAGGACAACATTCTACAAATATTACAGATTTATGTGGTTTTTTAATACAACATATTAATATATTTTTTTTGTACAAACAATATTTTCAAATACAGAATGGTCCACATGTTCTATGTACATCAGGCGTGACAACTTGACAGAAATATTGGGCGTGCATGAGGTATCTGAGAAAAACAATCCTACTTACAATGTACAAACTGGTAAAGATTTTGAAAAAATATGTAATCAAAATAAACCCAGAATAGACAAGTGGTGCATGATGGGATGCAGCCAGCAAAGTGCGACATTCACACCGTGCAGTTAAGACTTAATTTGAAACTGGAGTCTCATCTACTTTTAAAGCACTTTTTCTTGCAGCCACCCAAAAGTCTTTAACAAAAGGGTATTTTATTTTTTTTCAAAAGAAGTTCTAATATATTCCAATACAAAAGATATGGGATCACACTTTTTTTTTAAATCTTTTTATATTAAATAAATGTTTAATTCTCTTTTATAAAGTTTGTCTGTGTACATCACAAGCTATCAGGATCAACGTTGACACATTGTCAACAGGCGGACATCGTATTATATATATATACAATTTCATTCAAATAGTTATTACAAAATAAAAATTAATAAAAATCGAACAAGCATCATAAAAATATCGGTTCATCGACCAACAATAATTCTTTTTCCTTATTTCATTTAGTCAACAGCCGATGAGAAACGAACGAATGCATGCCAAGGATGCCAACAACTTTGGATCGGATCGCGGTGTGATTTGTAATTTAGGAAATGTGTGTTAATGAACCCAGGACTTGTAGAAAGAGACCGGAAAATGGTAACATGCACAGACAACAAAGTAATTGTAGTATCAATAGTAAGTGTGGTGAAGCATCCCTGACATCATTGTGTTATTTCCCTAAAGGTTCATATCGTAACAAGCGAATAACAACCAACTAACACAGTTTTTGTTGGTTTCATAACAATCATCAAGTACACGCAGACCACAGCAGCCTTGCTCTAGAAAACAATTAACAACTACCTTAAACAAGATTTAAAAAAATACAACTAGTGTTAGCCCGACACCAGACCCCGCATTATTTGTAGAAAATAATATTGTTAATGAAACAAAGGAGGGATGATATTCTTTTCGTTTTCAACATTTATTTTAGAAGAAGATAAAGGAAAGAATAAAATAAATAAATAAAATATGTATTTAACAGTAAAAAGAGGAACACAATTCACATTAAATAATGCTGCTAATGGACAAAGAGGAACACCATTCACACTTTACACTGCTGTCACTGGAAAGAGCGGAACACAATTCACACTCAACAGTGCCACCACTGGACAGAGGAGAACATAGTTGACACTCAACAGTGCTGTCACTGGACAGAGGGGAACATAGTTCACACTCAACAGTGCTGTCACTGGACAGAGAGGAACACAGTTCACACTCAACAGTGCTGTCATTGGACAGAGAGGAACACAGTTCACACTCAACAATGCCACCACTGGACAGAGAGGAACACAGTTCACACTCAACAGTGATGTCAATGGACAGAGAGGAACATAGTTCACACTCAACAGTGCCACCACTGGACAGAGAGGAACATAGTTGACACTCAACAGTGCTGTCACTGGACAGAGAGGAACACAGTTTCACACTCAACAGTGATGTCAATGGACAGAGAGGAACACAGTTCACACTCAACAGTGCTGTCATTGGACAGAGAGGAACACAGTTCACACTCAACAATGCCACCACTGGACAGAGAGGAACACAGTTCACACTCAACAGTGCCACCACTGGACAGAGAGGAACATAGTTCACACTCAACAGTGCCACCACTGGACTGAGAGGAACATAGTTCACACTCAACAGTGATGTCAATGGACAGAGAGGAACACAGTTCACACTCAACAGTGATGTCAATGGACAGAGAGGAACACAGTTCACACTCAACAGTGATGTCAATGGACAGAGAGGAACATAGTTCACACTCAACAGTGCCACCACTGGACAGAGAGGAACATAGTTCACACTCAACAGTGCTGTCACTGGACAGAGAGGAACACAGTTCACACTCAACAGTGATGTCAATGGACAGAGAGGAACACAGTTCACACTCAACAGTGCCACCAGTGGACAGAGAGGAACACAGTTCACACTCAACAGTGCCACCAGTGGACAGAGAGGAACACAGTTCACACTCAACAATGCCACCACTGGACAGAGAGGAACACAGTTCACACTCAACAGTGCCACCACTGGACAGAGAGGTTGTCTAGTACTGTTTTGTTCTATCAAAGTTCTTCAGGAAAGGAATGAGAAACACAGATGTGTACATTTTTTAAAAAGAAACATTTTTGATAAATGACTGTGTCTCCCCCTCAAATGACCCCACCTTCCCCAAAAAAACAAATAGTATAGCGGTAAAAAAAAATTACATCTAGATTTGCTGTGAACTCAAATGATTAATTTCCCTATTTCGGACCGAATCATAAAAAAATCATGTGGAATGTTGGGTAATGTTCATTCATTCGACCTCTTGAGTTAAGAAACTGTGATAGCAAAAACAAACATTCAAATTAGATTGAAATTATTATTTTTAAATAAGAAAGAAAATTACATAGAAAAACAACAACTTAAAATCTAGGAAGGGCTGCAAGCAGTCCCCAACAAGATGCCAATTTCTCTTTAAAAAAAAAGAAAAAAAAAACTCTTTTATAAAACAAAGAAACGAAAAAGTTGTGATGCCCTCGTATCCCCTTCCAGGTCAAAGCAAATAAAAAGTTAAGCTCATTTTCTTCTGGAATGTTTTAATGCACAAAACACGTTCACGATTAATCAACTAATTAATAACAACATCCAATGAGTCAGGAGCAAGGATATTGTGGTCAGATAACTTTTTTTTATCTATATATATAATAAATTCATAGATTTTTTGTTTTAAATATAAAAAAATGCATAAACTTGTCGCAAAAAGCCGTTGCCCATTCGACCAAGAGCCCCCTCTTCGCCTCTTAATAGCTCCATTACGAGTCGCTCCTACTCGATAAAGCGACCCCCAACCAATTCATCCTGAGTGAACAACTCTAATAACAACAACAAAAGTGCCTTTATGACTTTTTTTTTTTAATTCATTTTTTAACTTTGTACTTATTTAAAGGCAAATATATATTTCTTCGGTTAAAAAAAAAATGAGTCAACATTTTAATTAAAATATTACATCACTTCGTCAATGAGATTTTCAACACCTAGTGTCACCATAAATTCATTTAATACACTTTTTTTAAAAGTACAAAATTAGGTGAAAACATATATTTGTTTAAAACGACAATACTTTTATTTAAAAATATTAATTCTTGTTTGTCCTCTCATTTTACTATGAAGATATTGCACAAGCCAGGTGTCTGTGATTGCATGGTTGAGTCTCTCTGTTACAACAGTGGGTAGCTTTGCAAGGTTAATGCCCATCTTCACGGGCGGCAATGTTGAACAACGCGCCCGTTTAGGTAACTAGACCCTTAACACTCGGTCGTCCAATTTATGAGGTAAACAAATTGAATAAAGCTCACTGGGTCAGTTTTTCAAAAAATACTTCCCTCAAACCCTAAAAAAAATACAGATAAACTGAGACGTTCCCCTTCAGCCGTCAACAGGACCGTCAACTGCTCCCCCTTCTGATGGCTCCTACATTGTAAGAGACATCGGCACAGCCACATTTTGTTGAAGAAATCACCCGATTCACTTAAATAAGCACAACTTCAATATAAGATAGAGCATCATGTCGTGGGCAACATTGCCGGCCGAGACTTGCTCGCAATACGAGTCCCAAAAGATGAGATGCTTGCCCTGTAGTGATTGAGACTTGCTTGCTCTGTGACTCCCGCGAGACGAGATTTTGCACTGTTGCAACTGAGACTTGCTCGTTCTGCAGGGCCCGCGAAATGAGATGCTTGCGTGTACTGTAGCAACTGAGACTTGCTCGCTCTGCAAGTCCCACGAGACGAGACACATGCACTGTAGCAACTGAGACCAGACGTTCCACCCCCTCGCCACTTCACGTTGGCCTTAACTGCAGAACAAACAAACATTTGGCTTAGTTTCAAGGTTACAGAGGGAATAAAGTCTAGGGGTGGGATTCACCCTTCCCGGTTAATTGTAGTTACCACAGTTCAATATAAACCCCCCCCCCCCCCCCCCAAGTAGTTTTCAGGTTACAACAAACCCCTGCTTCACTTCGAGACACGCTTTCTGAATTTTTATGAGATTTAATTATGCGACGAATAAGAATTTTCAATATAAAAAAAAATCAACAAAGTTATATCCAAGCCAAAATGGTGGAATAAATTATGATTTGATATCACCTGCATCTTGGTTCATTGCATGGCCTGATGTTGGTTGGTGCCAGGTGAACCAAAATGTTTCAGAGATCAGGGGGATGTTTGCAGGAGTTGGAGTACATTAGATAGTGGAGGAAGCAAGGGTGAGATGGTACGGACAGGTAATGAGGATGTTGGAGTACATGGATAGTTGAGGAAGCAAGGGTGAGATGGTATGGACATGTAATGAGGATGTTGGAGTACACGAGATAGTAGAGGAAGCAAGGGTGAGATTATATGGTCATGTAACGGTAATTAGGATGTTGGAGTACATGAGTAATAGAGGAGATTGAAGAAGGGGACTGATGTATCCCAAAAATTTCCTAATTATGTGTTTTGTTATGTTTTTAATTGTCAACTTTGAGGCCTGCAATTTTATGGTGTGTAGGTCTTGCCTTTCTATACTCTCTTCAATGCTTCATTAAATATGTTTAGTTTAATTTTCTAATTGTAATTTTAACAGTTTTTGAATATTGTAATGGTCATAATATAATTTAAAGAGAAACTTTATAAATTAAGAGTAAATTAAGAGAAGAAGTTCTCATCAAATGCCCCACTATGCTCAAGACAAATATACAAGAACCATTTTTTTTACAAGTACTGCATCTTGGGGTTGTACGTTTATGTAATTAGTTCACTAAGGGCTGGTATTATGATTACCGGATACATATTGTTATTGGGAGGCTAAAATTAGCAACTAGATAAAGGTTATCAGCCACTTTAATAATTTACACATTTTATGAACTGAATTTATCTGCTGGATAGATATGTTTTTATGTAGAAAACGCAAGGTTGGTACTGTGTTTACTGGTGAGCGCATGCGTATAAACTCTGCTGCTAACACTACACCTGGCTAGTGGCTACAATGCTAAATATTTGTTAAATAATGGCAGCTAAACGAGTGCGAGGAAGCAGATGGCGTCACTTGGGTGCAGAAGCTAGTTCGTCTTGCAAGTATTAATTTCTGTGTCTGCCAAAACGTGGTCAATATTTTGGTACAACATTTACAAAATTTCATTTATTGTACTCATATTTAAATTATTTATTCTTATATAACTATAACCTTACAAATAGCTTGTCAGTTTTTATTAAAGTGTGAATTAAATGTTCTAACTATATATATAGTTAGAGCCTGGGCCTGTAACTACTAAACATGTGAACCAAGATTTTAACCTAAAAACAGATTATGACAGTCAAAACCTCATAAAAAAACGCGTCACTATGGCAACACCCATTTTAACTTTCAGATAAAAGTTATCAGATACCTCTCGATAAAAATGTAATGGATAGATACATTTTATCTGGCGGTCATAAGACGCACTTTTAACTTATGACCAGATAGAAATATTTATTGGCCGATTAATATTTAGCCAGGAGTCATAAGACCGGCCCTAATAGGTTGGGGATGAGGAAGATTGAGTTTAGAGGAAGTGTGGAGAGAGTGGGAAACCATTTAAAGAAAACCACCCTCAGTACACTCGACAGGGATCGAACCATGACCTCCCCGTCATCGGAAGAATAGTCTATAGCGAGTCTAGCGCCTTAGACCATATGGCCACTGAAGGGGTTAAAAAACTGTTGAGATTACTGTCTTTAGAAACTTAAACTAAACATATCTATCTACTTAAGTAATAATTTATTTACTGTGTCAAAAAATTGTTGTTATGAAAAGTGCAAAAATACTGGCCTGAGTTAGCGTTCCCTTCCATCCACCAAGTTCCAGATCTGATAATATAGCAGGATGCTATAGTATGTAGCAACATCATGATTCTGGTTGTCAATATCATTGAGGTTTGTAATTTACATAGACTCTCGCCTTAGAACAAACAATATCTCTGGACACTTATTCCAGCATGGTCTCACCCTGAGCACTGCGGTATCTCTCGAGGGGCCCAAGGAATGCTATTTCCTCTTGGCGTGTAACATCTCCATGAGCAGGGTCTGCGTGGGGGCGCTGCCGTCACAGTGCTTGTGGTAAAGATGGTCCTCCCCTCTGCTGGCCATCTGGTGAATCTCTGGCATCACCATCAGCAGTTTGGTAAACTTGTCCTGGCACACAATACACACCACACATTATACTAGTTACACAAGACCACCGAGAGGACAGCAGAGAAACCTTAGAGCTAGAGTTGGGTCGGATCCACTATTTTACACTTCAGAACCTTAAATCCGAATCTACAATTTACCTTCAAATCTGAGTTCCAATCTTGGAAAAAATTACGAACATAGGAGGAAATATAAATATAATATAATAATATAAAATACAAATAGTAACTGAATGTTAACATTCTATCTTATAATCGATTATTTATAACATTCATACATTCAATCAAGTGTTAAATTACTGGTCTGGGGCCTGGTTGTTGAGTTTATCCTATAGTTATAATTTGTTCTGAACCATCCATAAGCAGTATTAGAGCTTCAAAAATTGATATTTTTTTAAAAGTATTTGAGTCACAAATTGAAAAAAAATTTGAATTCTGGAATATCCTTAAGGATTCGTGGATGGGAGGGTCCCACCCCAACTTATAAGTTTACCATAGTGTAAGCGGTCAAGGTAAGCTCGCTACCTTTCAGGGTAAGCTTAGTGTACATGGTTAAGGGTTGCCACCAGGTTATTTATCCAAAATTCCCAGTTTTTCAGATGCTTGGAAACCACGATGGTTGATACACATCTGGGAAATAAAGATTACCGGGACAGATTGGAGAAAATTTAAAAAGTCACTGGACTTTTTTTTTTTAGATATTTAAAAATAATTTTCAAGATACAAGAATGTGGCCCAGTGTAAATTAAAAGTTTTTATTCCCAATTCATATGATTTGTTTAAATATAACCAAGATATTTGTTTTTAATATATCTTTTTCACTGCATCTTGGTTCCCATTTGGGTTTTACATAAAATATTGTAATTGAGTTAATAGTAGGTAGTCGGGGGGGTTCAATTGTAGCGGGGCTAATAAGTAAAGGTATTAATAGTAGCTATGGCTACTATTAGGTCAAATATGGCTCATTAATTAATCTAATCAAGTAGGAATGAGGAAGCCAGAATTTTAGAGGAAATGTATTCACATTTTGTGTGGAGGTAGAGTGGTAAAACATTTATGAAAACCACCTTCTGCACAACTGACAGGGAATCAAACCCCTATTCGCCCTGCAATCCAGTCCCAAGTCGAGATTAAATCGTTAGACCATGCGACTTCTAATAATTCTTGTGTCGCCCCGCATATAAAATACTTTTTTTTTCTGTGCACTCTGGAAAACCTGGAAAAGTCAGGGAATTTACAAACTTACAAAGTGAAGCATGAAAAACTTGAATTAAAATCACAATTTTATGCAAATGAAAGGAATTATCTAAACTTGTATACATGGGAAAATAGACATTTTAGCTTCCTTTAGCAAAAAAAAAATTAACAAAAGAAGCCAAATTGTATATGAAAATTAAAATATATTCCAAAAACATCCCATTTTATTCTTCATAACATGATAGATCCAACAAATAAATAGAATAACAAGTGTCAATGCTGTCAAAAGTTGGAGAAAAAATTTGTTTTGTTTGTGATACTAATTTCCTTTGCAAAAACATGTTTATTTTTTTCCTATTAATTAATGCGACTGACCTTGACCTAGCCATTCTTTAGTCCACATTGGCTCCTGATAATTAAAGAAGATATTGTTAAATACATTTTTAAATATTTTAGGATTTGAATTTGGATTCGGGATGCAGAAGACATTATTTAATTTGGTGTCCATAAATAAATAATTGGGCACACCTCTACGGATAGATGAATATACATTTGTGAATGGATAATCATGCATCTACTGAAATATTAGTCGAAAGGATTATTCCAACCAATCGTGGAAGTGACGACCTCAGTGGTCTTGGGGTAAAGTGTTCGCCTCAGGACCCAACGTTCATTGGTTCAAACCCAGTCGGGGTTGACGGATTTGTATTGAGCGATAAAAATCCTTAGCACAAATTCCTTCAGAGGGGAAGTAGAGCCGTCAGTCCCATGTAGATTGTTGACGTGTAAGAGAAACTTGGAAGGTATGTGAAAATACCTTTCCAGGAAAATTGGTAGGCCCTTTTGCGCTCGTTCATAGAAACAATCGTGTGCTGATATAATCAGTAGGTTCAGAAAGTGCAAATTAAATACCTCAAATAAATAAAAATAAATAGAAAATTGTGGACGTATAAAACTGAGCGATTAATTATCGTGCGCACCTCAGTGTAAACAATGAATCAAAGTTTGTGATGGATACTAAGTCGCAGACAAACTTATACAGCCATTACAGACTCTGCCTTAAACTAAGAGCGAAGATCGACTCTGAACATGGGACAAATCCTGGATAGTTGTGGTAGAACATTGGCATATTAAACCAAAGGTACTGGGTTTTATTACCGTATCTAGCTGTAATTTTCAAGTCTATCTAATACATAATATGAACTGTTACCAAAGAGTGTACTCCCCAATCTTTTTATCTGGTTAAATACTCAAAATTATGATCTAATTTTATTTCAAATATAGATTTATTTAACATGCATTTTGATACATGGTATACATCTATAATTATATCTATAATGGAAGTTTAAATATAGTTTTAAACTTTTAAAGGGTTTCCAACTGTACTATTTAAAAGTGATGTTATTGAAGTTTTTACCGGCACTATAGTGGTGTTGTTAGCACCTGGGACTACATCTAGCCTACTGGGCTCTGACCTGTATGTGAGGGTAGCAGTTGACGGTGTAGTCCAGCAGGGCTTGTTGGACCTGTTCGTAGCCTTCCTGGACATGTTTCCTGTTCATGATACCTCTGACATCTAGAACAATATTACAGCACGTTACAACATGTTACAACACGTCTCCTGACTCTAGGGGAGTGGGGCACTTGTCAATTATAGTACTCGCTCTAGACTAGCTCCTTGGTACTATGGCAAGAGTAGGCCCCACTTCAGAACAAAATTTTGTTAATGTATCATAAACTAATAAATTCAAATTTCTATAATAAATTCGTGTTATTTATAGAAGTGAACCATTTGAACAAAATATGAATATCAGTAGGTTATAAATTTAGTAATAAATCATTGTTTTTGTAAAAAATCAACACTCAAAGCAAGACAAATAACTATTTGTTTCAATAGACTGGGCAAGTTAAATGCTGGTGGTTCAGTAGACTGAGCAATATAAGAGCTGGTAGTTCTATAGACTGAGCAATATAAGAGCTGGTAGTTCTATAGACTGTGCAATATAAGAGCTGGTGGTTCAATAGACTGAGCAATATAAGAGCTGGTGGTTCTATAGACTGAGCAATATAAGAGCTGTGGTTCTATAGACTGAGCAATATAAGAGCTGGTGGTTCAATAGACTGAGCAATATAAGAGCTGATGGTTCAATAGACTGAGCAATATAAGAGCTGGTGGTTCAATAGACTGAGCAATATAAGAGCTGGTGGTTCAATAGACTGATCAATATAGAGCTGATGGTTCAATAGACTGAGCAATATAAGAGCTGGTGGTTCAATAGACTGAGCAATATAAGAGCTGGTAGTTCTATAGACTGAGCAATATAAGAGCTGGTGGTTCTATAGACTGAGCAATATAAGAGCTGGTGGTTCTATAGACTGAGCAATATAAGAGCTGGTGGTTCAATAGACTGAGCAATATAAGAGCTGGTGGTTCAATAGACTGAGCAATATAAGAGCTGGTAGTTCTATAGACTGAGCAATATAAGAGCTGGTGGTTCTATAGACTGAGCAATATAAGAGCTGGTGGTTCAATAGACTGAGCAATATCAGAGTGGTGGTTCAATAGACTGAGCAATATAAGAGCTGGTGTTCAATAGACTGAGCAATATAAGAGCTGGTGGTTCAATAGACTGAGCAATATAAGAGCTGGTAGTTCTATAGACTGAGCAATATAAGAGCTGGTAGTTCAATAGACTAAGCAATATAAGAGCTGGTGGTTCTATAGACTGAGCAATATAAGAGCTGGTGGTTCTATAGACTGAGCAATATAAGAGCTGGTGGTTCAATAGACTGAGCAATATAAGAGCTGGTGGTTCAAATAGACTGAGCAATATAAGAGCTGGTAGTTCTATAGACTGAGCAATATAAGAGCTGGTGGTTCTATAGACTGAGCAATATAATAGCTGGTGGTTCAATAGACTGAGCAATATAAGAGCTGGTGGTTCAATAGACTGAGCAATATAAGAGCTAGTCTTCAATAAGACTCGTAGCGACCTCTGAAGATCTAATTATTTCAAAATGATAATTGAAAAACTATGAGTATATCCCACATCTGATACATGACTTTGCAACCAAAGATGGTTTGGTTCAACTGGCAGTTCTCGTGCCTGTCTTCAGAGGAACTACACCGCTTGAAAGCAGCTCATTCACCAAACAACAAGACATTACATCACTTGGAGGCATGTTGGACCGTCTCAAGGTCACCAGGAATGCACAACCACTTTCACTAAGATTGGACTGTTACTAAACACATGCACACTTCCCCCTCCTCATCCTGGTCAGGTACAGCCACGACTAGGATACAGCAACAAGAACTCCAGGATATGAGTCCGAATACTAGGTGGGAGGGTTTAACCAGGACAATTGCTATGGGGAAGGGTTCACAAATGTGTGAAGTAGACAGAGCATAACAAACAAGGACCAGCCTTCTGTCCTCTAAGGGAGGGTTCACACATGTGTGAAGTAGACAGGGCATAACAAACAAGGACCAGCCTTCTGTCCTCTAAGGGAGGGTTCACACATGTGCTGAACAGACAGATCATAGCAAATAGGACAATATTTATATTATATTTTTATTTCACGAGAACGGTTTCTGTTCTGTCCCATTAGGCTGTGAGCAGAAGGTTTATTATGTTGGTAGCATGCTCAGTGTTTATTAATAACTAACAAACAAGTGATTAGTAGCAATTCAGATAGAAAGATACAAGCCAGTAAACACTTGCCAGCTATCTGAAAAAAGAATACTTTTGATATTTAAATTTAAATCATTAAATTAATTCTAAGACATGGAATACTATACTATGATCACCGAACCAAGGCGCTCCTGAAAAAACGCACGCAGTGGCGGGCGCGACGTTGCCACATTGTGCGCGGTCTCAGAACCCTTGGTCCCGCGATTAAACTATAGATAAGAGTTGGTTCCCGATTGTTCCGCTGAGCGCTGCAGTCGAGGAGCCACTCGAGACGTGTGTGTCTCCGCGCATGCGCACGCCGCAGCGTCCCAGCCGGGAAGTTTGTTGTGTTTGCTGACCATGTTGAGGGTAGTTACCCGGGTTGAGGAGTAACAGGAACTTGAGGCAGATGTAGTCGGACACATCGAACTTGAGCTCTTGCAACTTGGCGGTGAGCTCGTTGAAGTGCGAGGTGAGGGTGGGCACCCCGAGCAAACCCAGACCCAGCAGGTCGAACTTCTGACCGTTAGGGAGGGTCGTCTCGTCGGGTAGGTTGTTGTGCATCCGCTGGTGGAGGTGGTCCAGGACTAGCATGTCTGACCAGGAGTGCTGCAGGAGCTTCATCTGGTCATCCACCTGTAACAATGAGCACTTTGCTGTAGCACTAGCATGTCTGACCAGGAGTGCTGCAGGAGCTTCATCTGGTCATCCACCTGTAACAATGAGCACTTTGCTGTAGCACTAGCATGTCTGACCAGGAGTGCTGCAGGAGCTTCATCTGGTCATCCACCTGTAACAACGAACACTCTATTGTAGCACTAGCATGTCTGACCAGGAGTGCTGCAGGAGCTTCATCTGGTCATCCACCTGTAACAATGAGCACTTTGCTGTAGCACTAGCATGTCTGACCAGGAGTGCTGCAGGAGCTTCATCTGGTCATCCACCTGTAACAATGAGCACTTTGCTGTAGCACTAGCATGTCTGACCAGGAGTGCTGCAGGAGCTTCATCTGGTCATCCACCTGTAACAATGAGCACTTTGCTGTAGCACTAGCATGTCTGACCAGGAGTGCTGCAGGAGCTTCATCTGGTCATCCACCTGTAACAACGAACACTCTATTGTAGCACTAGCATGTCTGACCAGGAGTGCTGCAGGAGCTTCATTTGGTCATCCACCTGTAACAATGAGCACTTTGCTGTAGCACTAGCATGTCTGACCAGGAGTGCTGCAGGAGCTTCATCTGGTCATCCACCTGTAACAATGAGCACTTTGCTGTAGCACTAGCATGTCTGACCAGGAGTGCTGCAGGAGCTTCATCTGGTCATCCACCTGTAACAATGAGCACTTTGCTGTAGCACTAGCATGTCTGACCAGGAGTGCTGCAGGAGCTTCATCTGTAACAACAAGCACTCTAGCTCATCATCATATTGAATTCCTACCTGTTGGGCACAATACCCGTGTGACCATCCAATGCACCGAGAAGTCATCAGCCCAGAGAATAAAACTGATGTTCTGTTATTAATAACATCCACCAGGATCGCTAGTGTTTCCTAAACCTATTCATGGTTTCTCTACCTGTCTCTAGGCTTCTCCTTTCCCTTTTCCTTCCATCCCAACCAACAGGTGACCTTGAAGGGGAGAGAGAGCGAGAAAGAACCCACCCACCTCAGTGACACAATCCTTCCAGTGCTTATTAGCGGTGAGTTATGGAACAAATTGGAACATTACACCCAAGAGTATAAATGAGATACTTTCCAAGAGATAGAGAAAGACAAAGAGAAGAGTGATAGAGAATAAAAGAGAAATGGAAAAGAAAATAGTGATGGAAAAAGGGAGAGAAAGACAAAGAGAAGACGAGAAAAATGGAGAAAAGGAGAGAAAAATGGAGAAAAGGAGAGAAAGATATGGATAGAAGAAGAGAGAAAATGAGAAAGAGACGGATAAGTTATAGAAGAGAAGGGGAAAGAGACGTAGAGGAAAGAAAGAAAGAAAACATGAGAGCTAAGGAGAAAAGGAATAACCAATGGAGAGAAAGAAAGACGAAGAGAACATGAGAAGGAAAGAAAGAGAGATGTAAAGAACATGAGAGTTAAGGAGATAAGGAAAGAGAGATGAACAGAAAGATGGAAAGAGAGATAGAAAGAACATGAGAGCTAAGGAGAGATGAAAAAAGAGATGGAAAGAACATGAGAACTAAGGAGAGATGAAAAAAGAGATGGAAAGACCATGAGAGCTAAGGAGATATGGAAAAAGAGATGGAATGAACATGAGAACTAAGGAGATATGGAAAAAGAGATGGAATGAACATGAGAACTAAGGAGAGATGAAAAAAGAGATGGAAAGAACATGAGAACTAAGGAGAGAAGGAAAGAGAGATAGAAAGAACATGAGAGCTAAGGAGAGAAGGAAAGAGAGATGGAAAGAGAGAGGAGAGAAAGCGACACACACCAAGGCCAATCACTCCCTCCCCAAACTACCGGTTACGTAGCCGAAGAGCGCGCGTGCGTTACGTCCCAAGGTCACTCTCCCACCTGACGTAACACAGCCTGTCAATTGGTACAGTCGCGAGCGGAGATCTAGTCAACTACTGCTCGAGGACAACGAACGAGTCCCGGGCCGGATACCCGACTCGTCTAGTCTGGTTTGCCGGTCGCGAGGAGGTCGGGGTTCGAATTACGGCCAGGTTACCAAGCTTTTCTTGCCTAAATTATTTCCTAATTTCCCTCCACACAAATTCAAATACATTTTTTCTAAAATTATACTTACTTATCCCTTTCCAAATAGCGTAATTAACGTCTGCGTATAGCCATGAGTCGTGTAATCCCCTCCCAAAGCCCTAGAGAACTGGGTTCAGACCCAGACTTCTTGTTCGGTGGCTATTAATTCTTCGACATACGTTGGCTGCGACATCAGTGCAGTATAAATGGCAGGTAACAGTCACTGCTGTGATACGTACAAAAAGCAGGAGCTAGTCACTTGTCTGTATCACTGGTCACATACAGCATGGCCGAGTCAAACATCCACTCTCTCACTGTGATCACTGGTTTGGACACTGCTTACAGCATGGCCGAGTCAAACATCCAGCTCTCTCACTGTATCACTGGTTTGGACCACATGCTTTACAGCATGCGCGAGTCAAACATCCAGCTCTCTCACTGTATCACTGGTTTGGACACTGCTTACAGCATGACCGAGTCAAACATCCAGCTCTCTCACTGTATCACTGGTTTGGACACTGCTTACAGCATCAGTCAACACAGTATCACTGATCACGGGTTGGAACTGTTCAGCATACGAGTCAACATCCAGCTCTCTCACTGTATCACTGGTTTGGAACACTGCTTACAGCATGACCGAGTCAAACATCCAGCTCTCTCACTGTATCAATGGTTTGGACACTGCTTACAGCATGACCGAGTCAAACATCCAGCTCTCTCACTGTATCAATGGTTTGAACACTGCTTACAGCATGGCCGAGTCAAACATCCAGCTCTCTCACTGTATCACTGGTTTGGACACTGCTTACATCATGACCGAGTCAAACATCCAGCTCTCTCACTGTATCAATGGTTTGGACACTGCTTACAGCATGACCGAGTCAAACATCCAGCTCTCAGCATATTAGGTCTACAGGAGACCCACGTTAGTGACACATTCAACCACCAAGCGCTGTGGTAGATACGTGTAATAAGAGAACTGTAATCACTGTTATTGCTGTTATTGTAACTAATTTGATAATGTTTCTCTTGGACGTCCTCGGGATAAATTGAACTGAAGAGGAAACTTTTAGAGCTTAAGTGCATTTTTTTCATAGAAAAAAAAGCTAAATATTTTTCAACGGAAAATTAATGGAAAAATCTCCATCTCCCATTTCTAAATAATATATTCGGTCGTGTAGTACCTGTAATATCGACTCGGCCGTGTAGTACCAACCGGGAAGTGTGTACTAAAAAATTCTCCGCCCCGCCCCTCGACCTTCGACCGTACACGACCAATGACGTCACACCCTTGGAACCAGTCATCCTGGTCTCTCGATTGACGGGCTATTTGCACCTGGGAGCTTCCGCAACAACAACAACATGAAGATCATACTTAGCAAATAGGTCTGTGACAATTACTACTCACCCAACAACTGTTTATAGCGACACAACCAATCACAAGCCAGATGACCCGGCCCGAAATTGATCTGTTTGCTTAGTTCGACATCTTAACTCGATCGATAACGTGTCTGCCCTGATATACGGGTCCCGGGCTCGATTTCCGGCAATGGCCGAAACATTTATCATTATGAAATATGCCGGATGTTGTGTCTGTTATAAATTTTAAGTTGGTTTATAAGTCTTGTGCTAATATAATCATTCGGTTCATAAAGTACACGATAAACATCTCAAATAATAATAATAATCTATAATCGCCGCTAGATGTACAGACAAGGGTGTGGGAGTTACCTGTCCGCCGTGCAAGTTAGACTACCTGCGAGACGAGGCTGTATTGCGGGTTCCTGGCGACACTCTTGCAGGCGTGCCCGGCACACGACTTGTATGGCATTATGTAGGTACTAGCGGCGCGCAGAGCTGCTTGTAAATATGGAGTCCCGCCTTCGTATCCTCGGATATATTTCATGGCGATCATATCCGCAACACAAGTTAATGTATGACAGAATATTTTAATGTAATACACACAATTTACAATTAATAATGATCGTTTAATGATTTTATTTAATTTAATGTGCATTTTAAGAACCGACTGATTATATCAGCACACGACTTATAAACTAAATTAAATCTAAAACAGACACAACATCCAGCCCCCAGCTGTTAAATCATCACTGTGAAAGAGTGAACCCATATTTCACCAATGATACAGTTTTCGGCCATGCCTGGAATCGGACTCGGGACCCTTATTTCAGTAGGCAGACACGCTTCCAACTAAGATAAAGTATCGAAATATAATTAAATTGATTGTTCGAACGCGTAAAGGGAATATTATAAAATAATATCGCTAGGTGAGCATAGTTATAATTTAATTAGTTTTAAAATGTGTTCCAGAGGAACCCGTAACAATGATCACGCGGATATGTCAAGCTCATAGCCTAATCTGTCAGTGACTTGAGGATCAGGGTTCAATTCCCATCCGGATGTATTTAGGTTGGTTTATATGGTTTCTCACGCTTCCTTACCTTAAATTTGGGTACATTTCTTATAAATTCTACCTTACTTTCTCTTACCCTATTAGTGTAGCATTCCACAGCAAATGCGCACCCAAATTTGTGTTTTAAGATTATTTTTTAATGCTTTTAAAAACATTTAAGTCGTTTCCAGCCATAAACCGCGCACATCTTACCGTAAATTATACGTCTGACAAAGGCCTATTGTATTTATAGAGAAATTATTATAATATTAACAATCTGACTCGATATTTTAACGATAATTTATTTTTAATGTGGTCTACCCCGATGGTATTGGGGGTAAAGTACTCGCCTCAGAGCCCGATGTTCGTGGGTTCAAATCCAGCCAGGGTCGACGAGTTTTTCTTGAGGGATGAAAAACCCGTAGCACAACTTCCTTCGGAGGGGAAGTAAAAACGTCAGTCCCATGTCGATAGCGGTATGTGAACCGAGCCCTGGAGGTCTGGGAAAATACCTTTCCCAGCGAAATTGGTCGGTCCTTTTGCCCTCACTCATAGAAATTCTCGTGTACTGATATAATTAGTCGGTTTAGAAATTGCATGTTAAATACCATAAATAAATTTAAAAAAAAATTTGATGTGCCTCTGATTCCAAAATAGTAATTTCTGGACGTCTAAATGCTCTGTGGGCCAGAATAACTTCTTGTTTACATTATATTCTGAAGATGAATGCTCCGAGGTCCAGAATAGCTTGTTGTTTATGTTATGTTCCAAGAATGAATGTTTTGAGGGACCAGAATAGCTTGTTTACATTATATTCTGAGGATGAATGCTCCGAGGTCCAGAATAGCTCCTTGTTTACAATATATTCTGAAGATGAATGCTCCGAGGCCCAGAATCGCTCCTTGTTTACAATATGTTCTGAAGATGAGTGCTCTGAGGTCCAGAATAGCTCCTTGTTTACAATATATTCTGAAGATGAATGCTCCAAGGTCCAGAATAGCTCCTTGTTTACAATATATCCTGAAGATGAATGCTCCGAGGCCCAGAATAGCTCCTTGTTTACAATATATTTTGAAGATGAGTGCTCCGAGGTCCAGAATAGCTCCTTGTTTACAATATATTTTGAAGATGAATGCTCCAAGGTCCAGAATAGCTCCTTGTTTACAATATATCCTGAAGATGAATGCTCCGAGGCCCAGAATAGCTCCTTGTTACAATATGTTCTGAAGATGAATGCTCCGAGGCCCAGAATAGCTCCTTGTTTACAATATATTCTGAAGATGAATGCTCCGAGGCCCAGAATAGCTCCTTGTTTACATTTACATTAAGTTCTAAAATGAATGCTGACAGACAAACCACAGCTCTCCAAACCTCGCTCGCCCACCCGTGCCCTGTCGTGAGTGTGACAATATCCCAAGGTCACGAGCTTGAGAGCGTGACAACACAACGACAGTTTAGCAACACAAGAGAGTCTGTTGCGTTGTCCGACCTCGGCAGATACAACGAACGCAGCCTTACATTGTTTATTCAGACAGGAGGTTTCAAAACAACACTTTGGGGGAAACTTACACACACACAAACGTGGCGAAATTAATACTTCTCTATCACCGAGGAGGGAGGGAGAGGTGGGGGGAGGGGGGCGTCCTAACGGCCCTATAACCGAAGGGGTCATGTCTCCCGACCCAGTTTGGACACATGCCGCGAATGTAGGGAGTGGGGAAAGGTTGTTAACAGCTCCACACCAGGACAAAACTATTTGGACTGCAAGAGATTTATGAGCCATAAAAAAAACCGTAACAAAAACGTAACAAAAACTGTGGGAGACTTTCCCTTTCCACTTAGATTTTGGGGAAGGGGGGTTACGGATCCTAACAGTCCCCTCACCCTCCTCTTTTTGGTTCAAACACTGGACCAATAAAGCAGAACAAAACTGACCACCAGAGACAGGACGGGTCGAAGAATGACGCGACCTCGGTAAAGATTTGGGTCAATAGGAAACATGGTCGTTCTCCTTTGAAGGTCGCGGGAAATTGCCTTCATCTTTTTTTATATATAACTGAAATGTAAATATTGTAAAACACACGTCAAACATTTTTATATTTTTACTACCGACCTTCTCTATTCTTTATACATCCCATAACCAGCCCGTTTCGAAACTGCTCGAGCTTTGTTCCGGAGTGATTCACGGACTGCCATGCCTAACTTGAACAGAGCGCCACGCGGACAGACTAAGAAACTACAGGAACAAAAGAGATAGATAGATAGAGAAGTGGTTAGTTGTGTGAACTTGGCCCAGATTGCTGCATCAATGGACGCGCAACACCAGTTTCACTTTCATTGAGAGGAGCGAGGATTACATTCCCTGAACAATTAGTGTGGTTGGTTACATTTCATCGGCTCTGTTCTTGGTCGGTATGGGGGGTCGGCGGGGGGATCTGTGGTACAAATATGTCCAAAGCTTGATAAATTAAAGGGTTGGGTTTCAAAAAACAGTATATGGTTTTTAAATTCACAGACAATTCGATAGTTTATTGTGAAGATGTTACGAAGTATTACGTTCCCTTGATGTGACCTTGGCCCGGAGCGTCTGTAAGTAACACAGACCTCTCCGAGACAAATTATTGGGTTCAATTTCTAGTCGGGATCAACATTATTTTAGTTTGTTTGTGGTGTGAACACGTGGTTTGGGTCCGAGTGACCGATAGTTATCAAATTGAATTTACCTTTGGTTTAACGCCTTTCTCAAATACACGTGTGACCAGTCAGTGGCGGTGGAACCGGGGTGGAGGGGGAATGGGGAATACCCCCTCCATTTATAGATTCATTTCACTTTTCTCTGACATTATCGCGTATAAAGCTGAAAAATGACCTTACATAAACTCCAAAATTAATAACTTTAATTGGTTTTCTATTTTTTTTTAAATTGCTGGAGGACAACTACAAATATCTTCTAGAAGAGTCTAATTTTGAAACATTTTTGCCAGCCCTTACCCCCCCTTTAAAAATAAATATATAATCGCCCCCTCCCCCTAGAAATAGTGTTCCACCGCCACTCCAAGACGGGTGGCCTACCACCCACACAGGTATAGCCGAATATCCTAGTTCCCCCAGTGGCCGCTAGATAACACTGATCTCCCTAACCACTCGGCCACGATAGACGTGGCAACACCGCCTGACCCAGTCAATGTTACGTAAAAGGCCCGACGCTGGGAGGAACCACGTGCAGCGATGCCAGATGTACCGCCGGCGCGCGGAACTACGCAGAATTAGTCCCGTCCCATGTCCGCTATTATTACTATTATTATTACTTGTCGCGACCGGCAGTGGCTGTACATGTAGCTCGTGTATGTCCACGATCTGTTCGAGAGTTTGGTTGGTTGGAAGGAAACATGTTCAACCTGCAAGATGGAGTCCAGGTGTGATTGTTGCAATATTTAGTGTAGGTTTGTGTGGCGTTATTGCCCTACAGTCGGGATCACAACCACGACGTTGCTGAAACACAAGTGTCTATCGAACAAAAACTTTCTAGAGAAACTCTTTCCGCTAGAACAAATCCTTCTTCAGGGTATATAGTCCTACTTCTTAGAGTGTTATAGTCATACTTCAGGGCAAATAGTTCTACTTCAGGGTATATAGTCCTACTTCAGGGTATATAGTCCTACTTCAGGGTATATCGTCCTACTTCAGGGTATATTGTCCTACTTCTTTGAGGGTTATAGTCATACTTCAGGGTATATAGTCTTACTTCAGGGTATATAGTCCTACTTCTTTGAGTGTTATAGTCCTAATTCAGGGTATATAGTCCTACTTCAGGGTATATAGTCCTACTTCAGGGTATATCGTCCTACTTCAGGGTATATTGTCCTACTTCTTTGAGGGTTATAGTCATACTTCAGGGTATATAGTCTTACTTCAGGGTATATAGTCCTACTTCAGGGTATATAGTCCTACTTCAGGGTATATAGTTCTACTTCAGGGTATATAGTTCTACTTCAGGGTATATCGTCCTACTTCTTAGAGGGTTATAGTCATACTTCAGGGTATATAGTCCTACTTCAGGGTATATAGTCCTACTTCAGGGTATATAGTTCTACTTAAGGATATATCGTCCTACTTCTTAGAGGGTTATAGTCATACTTCAGGGTATATAGTCCTACTTCAGGGTATATAGTTCTACTTAAGGGTATATAGTCATACTTCAGGGTATATAGTCCTACTTCAGGGTATATAGTTCTACTTAAGGGTATATCTTCCTACTTCTTAGAGGGTTATAGTCCTACTTCTTAAAGGGTTATAGTACGACATCTTAGTTTAGTCGGTAGCGTGTCCTTCTATTACTGAGTTAAGGGCACCGGGTTTGATTCCTGTCTTGGCTGAAAACTTTATAAATGGTGACATGTGGATTTAGTGATGAATTAATGGCTGGGAGCTAGATGTTGTGTTTGTTCTAGATTTAAGTTAATTTATAAGTCGTATGCTGATATAATCATTCGGTTCCCAGTCTCGCTCCAAGAGGATCCTAGAGCAGTTGTTCTTTATATTTAAAGTCCATTCCTCTCATCCTGTTATCCTAAACTACCTCGAAACAAAGAGAGGATTTTAATATAACAATAATCAGTGGGTCCAGGTATTTCCCACGGCCGTGACCTCCATCCTGTGACGTCACCTGTAACAACTCGCACAGAGAAAGCGAAAGTGGACCGCGAACAAATTTACAAACTAAACAAGAAGCAGAATAAATGTCAACATTCTCGATCGCAAACCGGTAACTCTTCTGTCTGGTTCAGACCTGGGAGAACAGGACACATGTTACACCATGTTACAATACCTTGAGGTCCTTGAAGAAGACGGAGTTCCTCACTCAGTCCTTCTGTCTGGTTCACACCTGGGAAAACAGGACACATGTTACAATACCTTGAGGTCCTTGAAGAAGACGGAGTTCCTCGCCCAGTCCTTCTGTCTGGTTCAGACCTGGGAGAACAGGACACATGTTACACCATGTTACAATACCTTGAGGTCCTTGAAGAAGACGGAGTTCCTCACCCAGTCCTTCTGTCTGGTTCACACCTGGGAAAACAGGACACATGTTACAATACCTTGAGGTCCTTGAAGAAGACGGAGTTCCTCACTCAGTCCTTCTGTCTGGTTCACACCTGGGAAAACAGGACACATGTTACAATACCTTGAGGTCCTTGAAGAAGACGGAGTTCCTCGCCCAGTCCTTCTGTCTGGTTCAGACCTGGGAGAACAGGACACATGTTACAATACCTTGAGGTCCTTGAAGAAGACAAGAGTTCCTCACCCAGTCCTTCTGTCTGGTTCAGACCTGGGAGAACAGGACACATGTTACAACATGTTACAATACCTTGAGGTCCTTGAAGAAGACAGAGTTCCTTGCCCAGTCCTTCTGTCTGGTTCAGACCTGGGAGAACAGGACACATGTTACAACATGTTACAATACCTTGAGGTCCTTGAAGAAGACAAGAGTTCCTCACCCAGTCCTTCTGTCTGGTTCAGACCTGGGAGAACAGGACACATGTTACAACATGTTACAATACCTTGAGGTCCTTGAAGAAGACAGAGTTCCTTGCCCAGTCCTTCTGTCTGGTTCAGACCTGGGAGAACAGGACACATGTTACAACATGTTACAATACCTTGAGGTCCTTGAAGAAGACGGAGTTCCTCGCCCAGTCCTTCTGTCTGGTTCAGACCTAGGAGAACAGAACACATGTTACACCATGTTACAATACCTTGAGGTCCTTGAAGAAGACGGAGTTCCTCGCCCAGTCCACCTGAGAGAACAGATTCTGGTCCAGCACTTTACACATCAGTTCGAACAAGTCCACCTCACACTGGTTGTACGTCTGGTTCTGAAGCAACCCGAACAAGGAATTCTGCCACTCCCGGTCGTCGAGCGCCTGCACGAACTCGCGAATCATCGGCGACCCTTTGGGCGGCGTCGAACCCACCCCTCCTCCAGGCGTTGCCCCCGCCGCACCGCTGGGCAGGGAAGAAACCCCTTCGAAGTGGAAGGTCTTGGGGGACAGCGAGTGAGGGGAAGGCGTTGTCGAGTTGGCCGCCCCCCAGCCGAGCTTGTGATCCGAGCCGGAGCCGGCCCCCGCGGCCGTCGTCACTTGCAGTGTTCCGGCCCCAGACGACGAGCTAGCGGCCGACACGGACACCTGCCCCAAGGCCACGGCGATGGGTGAGGGGGACGAGTCTGGGGAGGAGGTGAGGGACGACACTTGCGGGATCTGGATCTCCTGCTTGATGTGCAAGCTGCCGAACGCCGCCCCCTGCTGCGGAGAGTAGGTGAGAGTGACGCCTCCATCCCCTAGCGTCGCGTGATGGGAGCCTCTCAGCGTCTGGATCGCAATCTGCCTCTGTCGCATCATCTGCAGCTTCCGGGCGCGGTCCCGCTTGTACATGGGACCGAACTTGTTGCGGCCCCCCCTCATGCGGTCCGCACGAACAGCTGTAACAAGAACAATACTGGGGTGAACCTCCTGCTGTTAGGTTAAACAACAATATTTCGGAGCCTGTCTCAGAAGATCGGGGTTGAATGGTCGTCTTACATAACCTGAAAAAGGAATTATCTAGGTGTAGGGTAGGGCCGTCAAATGACATGTTTCAATCAGTTGAAAAATGATCCCTGGTCTCGGCAATCAAACCCGAGACCCTAGAATTAGCGCACCGATATTAAACAGGGGTATTAATTCCCTCGCACTGTCTCTAGCGGGAATATGTCCATGCATGTTGTGACATGGTGGGCTCTAGGGTTGCTAGTCCACACTGTCTCACATCCTTACATTTTGTTCAATCGACACACACACACACGTGTGTGGGATGAGGGGGTCCTTTAAACATGTCTACTGTTGACACAACATTAGAGACCTGTAGATAAATTGTCACCAACACAATTAGAGGCATGTAGAGGATATTGTTAACACAACATTAGAGACCTGTAGAGAAGCGATTCTAAGCCGGGGAGGTCACGAAAGGTTTTTTCGGGGCCTCGAAAAAATAAATTAAAATGTTATTGGCTTGTTACTGAAATCATTTATCTTAAATTGTTTTGGAAGAAAGACTCGATTTTCCGGGGCAATGGAGGGGAAGGGAAGCACGGATAATATAGTTCACGGATAGTTCAAATAATCCCCATCTGTTTACCATTGTCATTCAAAATTTGCTACACTTTGTTTCTACTTATTTATGTGAAAAGGGATGTTACACAATTGTAAATATTAAAACGAAGCAGCGAAATCGACTCCTGCGTGCGAATAGCATTAAGTAATACAATTGAAACAAGAATGGACAAATTTTTGAAAAGTGTTCAACAGCAGAGGTCCCATTAGATACATGCAGGAAAGTTAGTTTGTTTTGTTTGATATTATAATCATTAAATAAAGCCACTATTTTAGAATATATCTTAATGATAAGGCCTAATATGTTAGTAAAAATTAAGGGGCCGCGAAAATATTTTTACGATATTTAGGGGGCCGCGAGTAATAAAATGTTATAAACCACTGCTGTGAGGATCTTCTTCTTCTTATTATTATTATTATTACCACCACGTCTTACTACCCATTCGGGTTGTACACACGCTAATGTGTAATGGTAGGGTGATTGTGAGATGAAATGGAGGACCTACAGCTTAACGTGGGATCCGAACCACGGTGGAGGGCTGGTATTCAACACATTCACAAGTTGTGATTAATACACGTCTTGTCAGAAGTGAAGGAAGGGTTTGGCAATCAGATAAATCCGTGCCAAGACCGAGGAGAGGATATTGTTAACACAACATTAAATACCTGCTAAGGATATTGTTAACACAACATTAGAGAGGCGTAGAGGATATTGTTAACACAACATTAAAAACACGTAGAGGATATTGTCAACGCAACATTAAAGACACGTAGAGGATATTGTCAACGCAACATTAAAGACGTGTAGAGGATATTGTCAACGCAACATTAAAGACACGTAGAGGATATTGTCAACGCAACATTAAAGACACGTAGAGGATATTGTCAACGCAACATTAAAGACTCGTAGAGGATATTGTCAACGCAACATTAAAGACACGTAGAGGATATTGTCAACGCAACATTAAAGACACGTAGATGATATTGTCAACGCAACAATAAAGACACGTAGAGGATATTGTCAACGCAACATTAAAGACACGTAGAGGATATTGTCAACGCAACATTAAAGACATGTAGAGGATATTGTCAACGCAACATTAAAGACACGTAGAGGATATTGTCAACGCAACATTAAAGACCTACAGAGAATGTCCTGTCCCAGAGTAGTCACAGTCGGTTTGACACGGTTCGTTACCTGACGTAATTACAGCTTACAGCAGAAGTAGCTAGAGATTGCTATCGCCGCTAGGCTCGAGTAAAGTTTGCAACACCGCATTACACATGTGAGTGACTGTGAGAAAATAAGTGCCTCTCCGGACCAGTGGGCTTCACATGTGCCGCTGTAGCACGGAGAGTTATCGTACTGTGGAGGTGGAGGGGAGTGCAACAGTCCAGGATCAAACCAGGAGCTATCCGGCAACAATAGTTCCTGAGGAACAGTCAGCAGTGTTACAATGCCCTCCGTCTGGTTACTGGATAGTGCCACACCGGGTAGAACATGAGGGGAGTGCAACAGTCCAGGATCAAACCAGGAGCTATCCGGCAACAATAGTTCCTGAGGAACAGTCAGCAGTGTTACAATGCCCTCCGTCTGGTTACTGGATAATGGCACCCCGGGGAGAACATGAAACAGATGAGCAGTGTCGCAAGGAATGGAGGAGGCCCGTGAACAGTTGAGTTCTGAAATACACGACTATATGGTGGACTGCACTATTACACGGTGGTTACTGTTTCTAGAGCTCTAGTGTAAGAGGGGGCAGAGGGTGAGGTGGGTTACATGGTGGACTATTGCCCCCAGAGTTATATTCTAGCGTCAGAAGGGGCAGAGGGTGTGGTGGACTGCATGGTGGACTATTGCCTCCAGAGTTATATTCTAGCGTCAGAAGGGGCAGAGGGTGTGGTGGACTGCATGGTGGACTATTGCCCCCAGAGTTATATTCTAGCGTCAGAAGGGGCAGAGGGTGTGGTGGACTGCATGGTGGACTATTGCCTCCAGAGTTATATTCTAGCGTCAGAAGGGACAGAGGGTGTGGTGGACTACATGGTGGACTATTGCCCCCAGAGTTCTATTCTAGCGTCAGAAGGGGTAGAGGGTGTGGTGGACTACATGGTGGGGTATTGCCCCCAGAGTTCTATTCTAGGGGCAGAAGGGGTAGAGGGTGTGGTGGACTACATGGTGGACCATTGCCTCCAGAGTTCTATTCTAGCGTTAGAGGGGACAGAGGGTGTGGTGGACTACATGGTGGACTATTGCCCCCAGAGTTCTATTCTAGCGTCAGAAGGGGCAGAGGGTGTGGTAGACTACATGGTGGACTACATGGTGGACTATTGCCCCCAGAGTTCTATTCTAGCGTCAGAAGGGGTAGAGGGTGTGGTGGACTACATGGTGGGGTATTGCCCCAGAGTTCTATTCTAGGGGCAGAAGGGGTAGAGGGTGTGGTGGACTACATGGTGGACCATTGCCTCCAGAGTTCTATTCTAGCGTTAGAGGGGACAGAGGGTGTGGTGGACTACATGGTGGACTATTGCCCCCAGAGTTCTATTCTAGCGTCAGAAGGGGTAGAGGGTGTGGTGGACTACATGGTGGGGTATTGCCCCCAGAGTTCTATTCTAGGGGCAGAAGGGGTAGAGGGTGTGGTGGACTACATGGTGGACCATTGCCTCCAGAGTTCTATTCTAGCGTTAGAGGGGACAGAGGGTGTGGTGGACTACATGGTGGACTATTGCCCCCAGAGTTCTATTCTAGCGTCAGAAGGGGTAGAGGGTGTGGTGGACTACATGGTGGACCATTGCCCCCAGAGTTCTATTCTAGGGGCAGAAGGGGTAGAGGGTGTGGTGGACTACATGGTGGACCATTGCCTCCAGAGTTCTATTCTAGCGTCAGAAGGGGCAGAGGGTGTGGTGGACTACATGGTGGACCATTGCCTCCAGAGTTCTATTCTAGCGTCAGAAGGGGTAGAGGGTGTGGTGGACTACATGGTGGACCATTGCCTCCAGAGTTCTATTCTAGCGTCAGAAGGGGTAGAGGGTGTGGTGGACTACATGGTGGACTATTGCCCCCAGAGTTCTATTCTAGGGGCAGAAGGGGTAGAGGGTGTGGTGGACTACATGGTGGACCATTGCCTCCAGAGTTCTATTCTAGCGTTAGAGGGGACAGAGGGTGTGGTGGACTACATGGTGGACTATTGCCTCCAGAGTTCTATTCTAGGGGCAGAAGGGGTAGAGGGTGCGGTGGACTACATGGTGGACCATTGCCTCCAGAGTTCTATTCTAGCGTCAGAAGGGGTAGAGGGTGTGGTGGACTACATGGTGGACCATTGCCTCCAGAGTTCTATTCTAGCGTCAGAAGGGGCGGAGGGTGTGGTGGACACTCACGTTTGGCACACGGCCCCATTGGTCTGCAGGCCATGTTCCAAGTGGTGTAATACTACCTTGTGGGAAACTCGAGGTCAGCCGATGGCGCCTTTGCTTTGAACTTGCGATGTATTTAGTGCTCTAACGCCAGAATAGTCTATCCACATCAGCCTGAAGAGAGGGTGGGGAACAAATCTGTGAATAAGTGCGGAGATTCCCCCTTACTATTGGAACCGGTGGTTCGTCCTCCTGGCGGGGTTGTGTTGTAGATGTGTCGTCAACCAGACATTCAAAAGGACTTAGCCTATGTGTGTCATGATGCGGGTCCACCTGAGATATCTGACACAAGGTAAAAAAGCACTACTTTTTGAACTACATAAGACACTACTTTGTGAACTACAACAAACTCATATCCTTTCTTCCTCTTAGTGAAAGAAAAAGTGGCTCTACCAAGATTCGAAGAAAAGTTGGTGAATTACTGAGCCCGACTTGACGCTCTTGCGTCTAGGTGCCGGTGAAGTTCCTGTGACTGACGAAATATCAGCAGTTAGAACACGGGGAGCAACGAGAGCTTTCCTGCTGGCCCGCCGGACGAGACGTCAAGCACACAGGTTACGTTTAGACGAGCATTGCGGGCCGGCAAGCAACAGGATGTGTTTACACTTTGTGCTTTATGCTCTTGTTTACGAGTTGAGCAACTTGCACCATTGTGTTCCTTATATCGAGTTAGACAACCTATCCTTTTATGCTATTTCGCTCTCTTTCTATCAAGTTAGACGACCTACATATTTATTCTCTTTCCATCAAGTTAGACAACCTACTCTTTATGTTTTTCCATCGATTAGACAACTACATCTTTATGCTCTTTCCATCGAGTTAGACAATCGCATTAGTATTTCCATCAGTTCTAGGTTTATATGTTATTTCTACCAAGTTAGACAACCTACCTCTTTATGCTCTCTCTATCGAGTTAGACAACCTACACCTTTATGCTCTTTTTATCAAGTTAGACAACCTACCTCTTTATGCTCTTTCCATCGAGTTAGACAACCTACCTCTTTATATTCTATCGAGTTTGACAACTTGCCCCTTTGGCTCTTGCTTTCCAGTAGTGTAGAATTAGAGAAAAACTAGGATGTATATATTTGAGTGTTTCTAAACGCGGTTTCTTGATAAACGAACGAGGAAAACATAAATAGTTATTAGATTAAAAGATCCAGTAAATCTATAAATATCAGTGGTGGGCACTAATTTTTTCCCCCAAAGATCTACTTCTCAAATATAACTAACTACGATCTACTTTTAATAAATATTAGTGTAAAAAACATGACAGCGGTTCTTGCACTAGAATCACTTGGGATGGAAGCTATAAAATAAGTTGATGGAAAAGCAATAACTGGAGAACTATTGGTCAGATCATAAAATATATCCATATTATTTACGTAGTTTAGTAAATTAAAGTCAGCCCTTAATATATTAATAAATTAATGTAATATTACAATTAAAATGAATCAATATCTTTTACTAAAGGTAAATAATAAAAAGTGGTACATAGTAATTTCATCTTGCCATAATATTTTAAGTTGTTCAACCCGTTAATTTTTCTCAAATTTATTTATCTCTCCGAGTACTTAATTTAAGGTGGGGTGCTAGTGAGAGCAAGTTTAGTGCATTAATTTTGCAGTTTTTATAGCATAAACATTTTTTGGCCAAAATAAATCAAATATTTCTTCTATAGAAACATAAGAGTTTAGTTTTTGTACACGCTAATCTCAACATTTCTTGAATATTTGTCATGATCATAGCGGCATTTGGTGACAAACTTTTTAAATAAAGACATTCTAGAACACCCTTGACAGATATTCAAGAACAGCTGTTGAGATTAGCATGTGCAGAAAACTAAACTCTTATGTTTCTATAGAAGAAATCTTTGATTTTTTTGGCCAAAAAATGTTTATGCTATAAAAACTTCAAAAATACTGCCCTAATCTCACGTTCCCTAGCACCACACCTTAAGTAAACAAAACATATTTTTAACATATTCACTGGCGATCGCCCTTATGGGCACCACTGCTATAGTACCAATACTAAGATTAACATCTTGCGTATTATCAATATTATGAATCAAGGCGCTGAATTGTGAGAGTTAAAATGATTACGCATCTAACTTTATGTGAACAAATTATTAGGGAAGAACTGTCAAATTCCAAGCGGCACGGGACTATAAATTAATTATGATGGCACTTGGAATACATTCATATCTACCACTGAAGCTATATTTCTGTGTGAGTTGAAGTATTTATATCTTTATTATTAGTTAATTTAATTCCCATGGCCACTTCAGCTACATTATTGATTTTAATTTAATTTATTTGAGGTGTTTAAGGTGCCTTTCTGAACCAAATGATTATATCAACACACGACTTGGAGATTAACTAAAATCTAGAACAGACACAACATTCAGGCCCCTGCTTAAGTTAATTCATCACTGTGAAAGAGTAAGCCCAAAATTTATCCAAAGATACATTTTTCGCCCATGTCGGGAATCGAAGCCGGGATCCTTAGATCAATAGATAGATAGGCTACCGACTTAGCTAAGGTGTCGGACTACATTATAGATGAACAGTTTCTACTTTCTACTGACATAGCATAAATGCTTCTAAATCCTTGGACAATAGCTGGGTGTCTTTAATGATGTATTTCAGTTTGTAAAACGATCCTCACTCACTACTTGGGTAAATCACTAAACAGATGATGTTATATCTGTTTATAAACAACAGAAACAACAAACGGGAATGTTTTAATTTGACGTCATCATATATGTTTACAAATGATATATTCTGGGCACTTCAAACTTACTCACTGGAACTTTTTATTCAAATTTAATAAAAACAATACCCACTTCGGTGGCTGCGTGGTCTAACGCGCTACTCTCGCAGTAAACTAGACTGCCGATGACGGGGAGATCCAAGGTTCGAATATCGGTAGGGTGTACTGGGGTGGGGTTAAAATAGTTTTCTGCTCTCCCTCCACGCAAATGCGGGTACACTCCCTATTAATATAACCATCCTAGTCCCTAAAACCATTAGCGTAATTAGTACATAAGTGTATAACCCGAACGGGTAGTAAGACGCGGCGCTAGAAAAATAATAATTTAGAATTGAATTAATTAATTTATTTTAATACAAATAGTTGTGTCAGCCCGGGGTATCTTCCGGTGTCCTAGTCCACCCCCGGGAGTCAAACCGAAATATGTGTCGGTTCTGGTTCTTGTTCCAGTTATTCCAGTAAATATTTTAAGATTACAGTTCTGGTTCTTTTAATTTTTTTTAATAGCCATACTACCTTTATAAAATTCGTAACTAGACAAATACATTTAAAGAAATTACAACAAATTAAAAGTTATCTATGTAAAATAAAATACAAAATAGCACTTTCGACGTTGACAAAAAAAATCCCTAGAAAAGGAAAATTAGAGAATTTTTAAATATGATTAAGTTAAAGAAAGGCATGAAATGCAATCTTAAAAAATAATAATTTAAGAACTGATAAGAACCTTTACTAACCTATATCGATCCGGGTTCTTGTTCCTTAAAAATAACTGTTAATTTCGGTTATCGATTATAGTCCCAGTTCGACTCCCTGCAAATGATAATAGAAAAGTAAAAAAAAGCCCAACCAATCCGATCATAAGAATGTAGTGCGCTTAGAAAATGACAAAAAAAAACTCTGAAATCCCTGGATAATTTAGAGCCTGCAAGCATGGTGAAGGCAACCCGATCGTCTGTTAGGTGTTGAGGGGAAGCTACCCTTACTGGCGCTGAGAGACACAGAGCAACAGTTACATAACAACCATTCTGATAAACAAATCGGACGGCAATCAAAGTTCAAAGGCTTCGTGGAATAGTGGTCATAGGGCTGCTGACCTAGAGGTCCCGGGCTTGATTCTAGGCTGGTACCGTGGGAGTTTTCTCGAAAGGGGGATAGTTCCCATGGTCACCCGGATTTATATAATTGGGGTTAAGTATAGGTTATGATTTACATTGGCCTCGTCCCCGTCATATTCACTATCATCATCCCCTAACTAATCGGGACATGGAAAGAGTCTCCACGGACAGGATGTACGATTAGTACTCTCGGGCTTCTCCTTGGCAACGGTACATTAGTAATGGCTTATCTTTCCTAAAATTGCGCTACATATAGATGTAGCAAGATATGTCATTATTATACTCATATGTCAATTGGTTAAGCAGTTATTTACATGAAAGATATTTCACCAATGAAATATATTCTCACTCCTCCAATACATTTTTATCTCCTTGTGGTACACCTCAAGGTTCTAATTTAGGTCCTCTTCTCTTTAATGTGTTCATTGATGATATTGGCAAATATTTAACTTCATCTAGTTATTTACTCTTTGCGGATGATGTGGAAATATTTAAAATTATCACATCAACTAAGGATTGTGTATACTTACAAAACGACATAAATGGTGTTTTACAGTGGTCTCTTGATAATGGAATGTCTATTAATAAATCTAAGACCAAATATATATCTTTCACTAGGAAAACTAATCCCATATTTTTTTATTAATAATTTGGACAGTGATAACATAGTTCGCTCCATTTATATAAATGATCTAGATGTTCTCCTGGACAATAAACTCTACTTCCACTATCATGTTGACCATGCAATTGAATCAATGCAATACACTTTCCCAATCATTGAAATTACTTGGAATTATTAAATTTATTACCTCATCATTTAAGAAAGTTGACTGTTTTTTTTATATCTGTACTATGCCCTGGTTAAATCCAGGCTAGAATATGCTACTGTTGCTTGGAATTCCATCACCTTAACTGACTCTCTCAGGTTAGAAAACGTTTAATTTTTTTTTGTCGCTGTGTACTTTGATAAATTCGTTACTAACCAGATTTATTATGATTATGACAGAATTCGAAACCTCTTAGGGCTCCAAACTCTCTACTCGCGTAGACGCCCTTTTTGTTTTTAATATTTTCAATAGCTTAATTTCTTGTAAATTTGCCCTCGATCACGTAGGTATTCTTGTCCCTTCTGGGGCCTCTCGCTATACTAAATTATTTTTTTTCAATAACTCTTACAAGATAAGCCCTATAGGCCGTTGTATACACAGCGCTAACTCCAGATTTGTTGAATTCGACTTTTATCACAAAAGAAAAGCAAAACTCAAGAAAGTTTATCCAAGGACCTCCCTTATAACTAATTTACTTTGTAGAGGCTCTGCCTCGAGTACTTTAATTTACATTTTTCTGTTTTATTAATGGCTTATTGTTACCGTTTTTTAAATACTTATCCTTTGACTACTCTCATGTTTGTTATTTATTATTTTTGTCATTTATCATTAGTATGTCCTATTTTTTTTTGTAATTATTCATCAGTATGTATCATTATTTAGCTACTATCGATTATTTAATTGTATTATTACACGTGCTTTTATGGTACTTGTGTACTTTTTAGTGCTGACCTGTCATAGGTCTCACGACTGTTAGCCAGCACTACAATAAAGGAAATTGAAATAATAATAATAATAATTATTAAAAGCTTGAGACCTACTGACCATAGCCATCCAAAACAACTACCTCGAGGTGTTTAGGTAGCATCTTAACAGCAATCCTAAGATATCATTTAGGGACAGGTTTATACAAATATACAAACATTGTGTGATTTTACGAATAGAACAATTACCGGCCTGCACCAAATTTCCCGGGCGAGTCTCCGCAGTGGCGGATTGTGAACTACTAATTAGGTGAAGGGGCTGGGCTAAGGTAGGGAGTAGCTGTAGTTCATTACATAGGTGCATAAAAACATCAAATAGTGGAGTTGGGGAACTTAAGTAAGATTGTCAGATGATTGAATCTCATGTGTGGGGGTGTATTATTATTATTATTATTATTATTATTATTATTATTATTATTATTATAATAATATTGAAGTACTAACATATCTTGTTCAAACGTTTCAAGACTACTCAGAGCGAGTGTCCTAGTTTCTGTGACAAAATGAGCAGGAATGTTTCCATGCATTTATTTATATTTTCTTGTGTCCAAGATTAACACTTTATTTATTACTTGTTCGGAAACTTGGCATGGAACAGCCGATAGCGGCTGACCTATTTAGAGGGAATAGGTAAGTATACTCAATATGTTTGTCCCTCTGTGAACCTGTAGTTTCTCTGTGAACCTGTATGTTTCTCTGTGAACCTGTCTACCCCCCTGTGAACCTGTCTGTCCCTATGTGAACCTGTCTACCCCTCTGTGAACCTGTCTACCCCTCTGTGAACCTGTCTGTCCCTCTGTGAACCTGTCTGTCCCTCTGTGAACCTGTCTGTCCCTCTGTGAACCTGTCTGTCCCTCTGTGAACCTGTCTGTCCCTCTGTGAACTTGTATATCCCTCTGTGAACCTGTCTGTCCCTTTGTGAACCTGTCTGTCCCTCTGTGAACCTGTCTGCCCCTCTGCGAACTTGTATGCCCCTCTGTGAACCTGTCTGCCCCTCTGTGAACCTGTCTGTCCCTCTGTGAACCTGTCTGTCCCTCTGTGAACCTGTCTGCCCTCTGTGAACCTGTCTGTCCCTCTGTGAACCTGTCTGTCCCTCTGTGAACCTGTCTGCCCCTCTGCGAACTTGTATGCCCCTCTGTGAACCTGTCTGCCCCTCTGTGAACCTGTCTGTCCCTCTGTGAACCTGTCTGTCCCTCTGTGAACCTGTCTGCCCCTCTGTGAACCTGTCTGTCCCTCTGTGAACCTGTCTGTCCCTCTGTGAACTTGTATATCCCTCTGTGAACCTGTCTGCCCCTCTGTGAACCTGTCTGTCCCTTTGTGAACCTGTCTGTCCCTCTGTGAACCTGTCTGCCCCTCTGCGAACTTGTATGCCCCTCTGTGAACTGTCTGCCCCTCTGTGAACCTGTCTGTCCCTCTGTGAACCTGTCTGTCCCTCTGTGAACCTGTCTGTCCCTCTGTGAACCTATCTATCCCTCTGTGAACCTGTCTGTCCCTCTGTGAACCTGTTTGTCCCTCTGTGAGCCTGTAAACCTGTCAGGCTGTCTGCCCCTGCGTGAGCCTGTCTAAGCGCTTAATTCTCCTCTACATGTATGATACAATAATACAAGCTCTAACTCTCCAAGATCCGACGTGGATATTAACACAGTTATTTGTTCCAACACTCGACTTTCTCAAACCAGTGCAACGAGGGTCGTGCCCTCCCTCCCTCCAGTTTCTCTGGTAGAGAGACTCAACTCTCCTCACCCTTTTTTCACTTTCTAAACACATTTATAAATTATAGTTGGTTTTTTAAAAAAAATCTCCTCCAATGAAAAGTTGGAGGATGTCCTCTTGCCCCGACATCTCTCAAAAACAATAACAATTACCTTCCCCCTATTCACCTTCGGGCGGATGACCAGACACACACACGTGTGAGTGGAGGAGGGGTTATAAGTAGTACATCGTCCGCCGCAGCGCTAGTGCAGTTCCGCCGGAGCATACAGAGAGCACAATAGCCAGGTTGGGTAACCGCACGGAGAATAAAACAAAAGTGAAAGTTGTGAGTGAGAAGATTCCAGCATTAGCTCACAAATGGAGGGGGGGAGATGATCTTGACCTAAAAAAACACAATCACATTCCCTCTCTCCTGTTTTAGACAGAGAGGATGATGGGAGGTTCAGTGGTATGGTCGCTGGATAAAGATCCAAGGAGACCAGGAAGTGACGAATTTTCTGACCGGTATAATCGTCTGGTAGAAACTTGGCCATCCTAAATACGGAGGATCTACAATCGCACGACTTACCGCTCATGAAAGGAGCAACCATTTTGTCGGTCTATCTTTCTTGCTCCAGGCAGTGGTTCTAAAACTGTGGTCCGCGGTGGTGGAAAATAAATGGTATGATTCAATAATATTTGCTTTCTCAAATAATCTTTTAGAGTTTAACACTCAAGTTTAAAAAAAATAGCTACCGTAATTAGTAATATAACCTCCATTATTTAAGCATCGCCTCTTACTACCCGTTCGGGTTATACGCTTATGTACTAATTACGCTAGTTAGTTAGTTAGGAATGAGGAAGGTTCTATTGAGAGGAAGTGTACCCTCATCTGAATTCAGGACTAGTTTGCTGCGAGAGTAGCGCTTTAGATCATTATTATTATTATTATTATTTATTATCATGTAAAGACTTCCCAAATATCCATTTTAAACAAAATCGTTATGTCAATTCTCGAAAATTACCAAACATCAAATTATTAGTTATTTGAGGCCTTCAATCATACCCCGCTACCCCGAGAACAGAAAAAATTGATTTTGGGTTATGGGTCACATAAACACCCTTCATAATCTCGAGGTCGAATTTTTTACAATATTTTTTCTCTCTATTAGAAATTAAAAAGTGAAATAAATGAAAAGCGTACTGTACAATATTGACTGGCTAGCTCCGTACGCTAAGTAAACTATACTTTGTTAAGAAGTAGAGTCTAATTTTCATAGGAAGAGCCGACATTCTTAAATATTTTACTAGGTACATTATCAGTACCGGCTTCAATGGCCAAAAAAGTCTAAGGTAGGCGTGCCAAATTCGTTTGATGGTAAGGGCCACGTTAAACATTAAAAATATTGAGGGAACCCATTTAAAAAAAATCAATGGTGCCATTATCTTGAATAAAATAATTCCAACTTAGTACCTTATTATTTGTTACAAAAAAGAAAAGAATGTCCCCTGTATAAGACAGCAAGAATAACTTTTCTATACAGAAAATGTATAACTTTTATTTGCCACAATATTGTGAGTTTAGGTATTTAAATCTTGTGCCGAAATCTCTTTCATAATGTCGAAAAATGTGTGTTCGCAGGCCAAAATCTCTCGTGTGTTTGGTTCCGTTCCATGAGAGAATACAACCTGGTAACATACGTATGAGCCGCAACAGACTGGACTGCTAAAAACTGGAGATCGGGGTTCGATCCCAGTCGGATGTACCGAGGGTGGTTTCCACCCTAAATGGTTCTACATACTCTTCCAAGTACTTCTAAAATATATTTAAGGGTTATTTAATTTATTGTTTTAACACCACGTCTTACTATCCGTTCGGGTTGTACGCCTATGTACTAATTACACTAATGTATTAGGGATGAGGAAGGTTTAATTTAGAGGAAGTGCACCCGAATTTGCGTGGAGGGAGAGTGGATTTTTTTAGGAAAACCCTCCTTAGTGCACCCGACTGGGATCGAGCCCCGATATTACCGTTTTCGGCAGTCTAGTCCAACAAGAGTGTAGCGCGTTAGACAAGGCGTCCATCTAAGCGGGTTGTTATTTAATTAATGATATATATCAAGAATAGCTGATAATATGACTTGGAAGTAGATTTAGTATAGTTTCTATGAAAATTGGACAGTAAAATGTGTATCGTAACAAAGTTGTATAGATATGCTCTCTTGACTGCTTGATAAACACTTTCGTTAGAAAATGTCCTGTCTCGGAAAGTAACAGGTAGGTGGTATATTAAGGTGGGTGGTCCGCTATTGGGAAAAAAGTTCGAGAAAGTCTAGAGGCAGTAGTGATCATCACTCAAGCCAGTGGTCACACGGGCAGAAGCGTCGGTCTCGCCTCGTCTGAGTTGCCAGTGACTGAAAGGTCAGGGTTGGAAACCCGGGAGCGTGTCCTGAGAATATGTTTCCTCTTTCCCTCCATTCAAATGTGGTTACATAAGAATTTACCATATAAATTCTACCTTACTCATTTGTACCCCATTTGGACCACATGCAGATTACTTTCTTGGTTTTTTTTATCACTGCATTTTACTACCGATTCGGGTTACACACATATATACTAATTACATTAACCTGTTGGGGGATGCGGAAGGTCTAATTAAGAGAAGGTGTATCCACATTTGCTTAAAAGAAGAGTGGGGGGGGGGGGGAACACCCTCAGTACATCCGACCGGGATTCGAACCACAATATCCCCGTCCCCAGTTTATTGCGAGTGTGACAACTTAGCCACCTATCTTAGATCCACGACAAACAGCTCAACCAGGGTGAGGAGGGTGAAGAACATTTTACTATAAAATGTCAGATGAGTGAATTCCGGGGGAAGGGGATGGTAATAAAGAATTGACATATTATCTGGTGTACATCAGACCCGATGTTAGTGACACACTCAACCACCAAGCGCTGTAGTAGATACTTGAGTGTGAGAAGAGAATTACTGTAATAACTGTTATTGCTGTTATTGTACCCCATTTGATTATGTTTCTGGTGTTGACGTCATCGGGAGAAATTAAAATGAAGAGGAAATGAATTTTGGACATATCGAGTGCATTCGTTATATTTAAATAGGGGGAACATTCTCCGTGAAATTTATTTTATTTTAATTTATTTGAGGTATTTAACGTGCACTTTCTGACACGACTGATTATATCAGCACAGGATAATTTCTATGAGCGAGAGCGAATGGGCCTATCAATTTTGCCGGGAAAGGTATTTTCACCTACCTCCCACGGTTATTTTACATGCCACTAATCTACATGGGACCGATGGCTTTACTTACCCTCCGAAGGAAGTTGTGCTACGGATTTTCATCGCTCAATAAAAATACGTCGACCCCGGCTGAGTTTTAGCCCACGAACATCGGTTCGTGAGACGAGCGCACTTTACCCCAAGACCACTGAGGTCAACTTCCGGACAAATGTTGAATTAAAGTGTACCATTGTTCTACTAACCACACTCGATGGAGGCGATCCACTCTAGAATAAATACTCAGTTACCCTTAGCTCTACCGATTAGTAAAGAAACCATGTAAATGTAGTGATCTAACGGAGAGGGCGGGGGGGGGGAAATAGCACAAACCTTCCCTGCCCCCAAATAAAAAAAATAATAATAATAATAATAATAATAATAATAATAATATTTAGCACCGCGTCTTACTACCGTTCGGGTTATACGCTTAAGTACTAATTACGCTAATGGATTAGGAATTGGGAGGGTTGCATTTAGAGGAAGTGAACCCGCATTTGCGTGGAGGGAGAGTGGAAAACCATTTAGGAAAAACCAACCCCAGTTCACCCGACCGAGATTCGAACCTCGATCTCCCCGTTCTCGGCGGTCGAGCTCAACACGACTAGCGCGTTAGCCAACTACGCCACCGAGGCAATGCCCCCATATGTTGAGAGAATTAAATTTACAGTAAAATGTTATTTCATAGCAGTTTTTTTATTTACTTTTTATTGCCCCTTGAATCGTGTACCGGGTCTTTAGACTAAAGGAACTCGCGTCGACCCCAGCCGAACATTCAGCAATAACATTCTGTTAGTTAACTATTCGGTCACTGATGCGCCCTTTTGCCGCATCAAACCACTCCAAATAGCATCCGATAATCAACGAACCAGAGGCCGTGTGCTTCCCAACTCCTAACGAGGCCGTGTTCACACCGCGAGCTGCGTGACGTGGATTACCGCACACACACGGCTCCTTACCTGCGCGTAGGATGGATTTATAACACACTTTCATTTGGTTGCACGCGGTGTAGTGACCTTGACCTCGTTGGCCCACCACAACCAGTCCTATCCGCGAACACTCACGGCCTCTTAATTATCCTTGCGCACGTTTACACCTCGGTTTCATCGGCCGTCCTCGTTTCTATACTCTCCGTGGTGCAACTCTGACAGGTCTCTTTACGTCTCTTATCTACTCTGGGAGGTATATTTACACCTTCTATTACTCTGGAGGTATATTTACACCTTCTATCTACTCTGGAGGTAATTACACTTTATTACTATGGGAGGTATATTTACACCTTCTATCTACTCTGGGAGGTATTTTACACCTTTATCCATTCTGGAGGTATATTTACACCTCTATCTACTATGGAGGTATATTTACACCTTCTATCTACTCTGGGAGGTATATTTACACCTTTATCTACTCTGGAGGTATATTTACACTTTTATCTATATGGGAGGTATATTTACACTCTATCTACTTGGAGTAATTACACCTTTACTACCTGGAGGTATTTTACACTTTATTACTCTGGAGGTTATTACACCTTCATCTACTGCTGGGGGTATATTACACCTTTATCCATTCTGGGAGGTTATTCACTTTTACTACTCTGGAGGTATATTACACCTTCTATCTACTCTGAGAGGTATATTTACACCTTTATCTACTGTGGAGGCATATTACACCTTATCTACTGTGGGAGGCATATCTACAACTATTGGGCGGCCAGACTGAGCGAGCGACTAAATATAAAATAAAATACATTGGTTGTAATGAGAGGTGGCAGACGGAGCGCGCGACTGAACGCGCGGGCTTGAAAGATAGAACTGGTTCTATTTTTCAAGCGCGCTCGCTCGACCCAGTACAGTCTAGTTTACAGGCGCTAGGCAATATTATTATATGTTGGTTCATTGAGTGCTAGGAAAACTTCTCATTTTGACATTTTTATTATTATCGATTGGTTTAGCACACTTGCTACTAACGGCCTAATTTAATTGGTAAGATCATAAACCATACCTGTATGTGTGTGTGTAAAATATATTATATAACTGATATGTTAAAATACTTCAATATTATCAAAGTAGGCCTTTACAAATAAGAATCACCATTAGCGTGGAGAGATGATGAGAAAACCACAACAATAAATCACTTGTTAAAACCCCCCTCAGTTCACTGAGCCAAGATTAGGAGCCTCCTCGTCAACAACTATCGAGAGCTATCTGCTAATCCCGCGCACGCTCGCCAGTCTGGCCACACAGTCGCTTGCGCGCTCGCTCGCACGCTTGTCAGTCTGGCCGAACCCTTATCCACCTAGGAGTATCTTTACATCTCTTGTCAGCTTTGGGCTAGGTATGTTTAAATCTCCTGTTAAAGGAGATATATATTTCCACCTTGTTGGGTAGTTGTCACTGCTCTAGACGAGAGACCTCTTGCTCTTGACCTTAGCAGAACTTAAACATTATTTTAGAGAAAATACCTAACCTTTCTTCAAGACCACTTTTGTGTGTGCAAAAAGCAGCGAATGAATGTGTCGATAACGTGAGGAAGTTGAGTAATTCACGCAACACTAGGAAGTGTGTGTGTGTGTGGGGGGGGGGGGGGGGGGGTAGTGAGGAGGTTTGGGGGGCAACCTTGTCGATCAAGCGGAGTAAGCAGATTCTCAGATTGTGACGAAAGAGAAGCGTACGAACGACTTCCTGGTTCTAGTAGCAAGGTTATTATACACCGTGTGGAGGATTGTGCTGGCTTTACAAACAAACAAACAAACAAACAACAAACTAACCAGGTAGCCAACCACGTACGAAAAACGTCAAGAGATTTTCGTACTTAATTCAATAAAGAAAACTACATTCGAATAATGATGGTGGCTGTCATGAACAAACCTGAAAAGTAGTCACAACGAAAGCTACCAAAAACTTTTTAACAAGGTTATCATTGTTTTATCCTATATTTTGGGATTAGTCGATGCAACCAACGAAAATATATATATATATATTTATTTCAGATTTGTATGAATAAAAAGTTAAATATCTATTTTGGAGCAAAGTGGTGAACCAATTCCTTCAAACCTTTTCTAACAAACATGTTTTGTTATGAGTTACTTTTGTTTACAAGACAAGGAACTCATAGTCCAACCTGCTTGTGTCTCTTCTGCGCATGCGTCTGTACTAACATCGCTGAGAACTAGGAGCTGCTCAATCTGCGACTGTAAGACAATTCGTGTCTCTTCTGCGCATGCGTCTGTACTAACATCGCCGAGAACTAGGACCTTTCAATCTGCTACTGTAAAACAACTTGTGTCTCTTGTGCGCATGCGTCTGTATAACATCGCTGGAACTAGGAGCTGCTCAATCTGCGACTGTAACAATTCGTGTCTCTTCTGCGCATGCGTCTGTACTAACATTGCCGAGAACTAGGACCTGTTAAATCTGCTAACTGTAAGACAACTTGTGTCTCTTGTGCGCATGCGTCTGTACTAACATCGCCGAGAACTAGGACCCGCGCTACTACCAAAATTACGTACGCGCTTCCATAATCACTTTTACTGCCCTGCATCGCGTCTTACTACCTGTAGAGCTTATATGAACATCGACTAATTATGCTAATGGCTTAAGGATATGTACGGCTGATTTAGAGGAAGTGTAACCACACTTGCACGGAGGAAGAGAGTAAAATTATTATTATTATTATTATTATTATTATTATATTATTATTAGCACCGCGTCTTACTACCCGTTCGGGTTATACGCACTTACGTTAATGTGTAATGGTAGGGTGATTGTGAGATGAAATGGAGGACCTACAGTTTAACGTGGAATCCGAACCACGGTAGAGGCCTGGCATTCCTCACATTCACAAGTTGTGATTAATACACGTCTTGTCAGAGGTGAAGGAAGGGTTTGGCAATCAGATAAATCTGTGCCGGGACCGAGGAAAGAGAGTAAAAACTTTAGGGGGAAAACCACCATTAGTACACCTAACCGGGATGCGAGCCCCGGTCTTCACGTCATCTGCGGTCTAATCTATTGCGAAAGCTACACCTTGGACGATGATAACTTGTTTTGCCAATCGTAGTCATGATGGTTGGTCCCTCACATGATAATTGTTGATTTGTACTTAATTATGTACGGGGTGTGTATGAACAACTCAAGATTGCGAGCCCAAGTGAGAATTCTGAAGTGTTAGAGAAATCAACACGTGGCGAGATTTGCCCGCGTCCATAGCTGCACATTTAGTACTGTCTCGTCACGATTCAAGTCGCACGTACTCATAGTTTTCCGTCTGGAATGCGCCCGAAAACCTTCATTAAGTTTATCTTTAAAAAATAATGGTACGGAACTCCGCACGGATTTTCTCGCTCTAGTGTTTAAAAATGGAGATATTTACTCAAAACTAGTAATATCTGTGAAACGAGTTAATATACACTAGCAAACCCAAGCATAAATTGCACTACATATTTATGTAAAACATTTTTTGAGTTCCGGTTTTAAATGTTATAGTTTTATTTTTAAAGAATTAATGTCCTCATTTGTATGTTTGGACCGATAAAAAAGATCAATATTGGGTCCACAAGGGTCAACACTTCGTATTAAAATTTCAACTTCCGGTTAATATTTTCGATATTTTATAAGGTGTTGCACATATTCATGTCATCGCATTGCTATTAAATTCCTCATTTATAAATTTTGACCAATACAAAATGTAAATACTGACTAATGAGTCTAAACTGGAGATAAATCATTGTTGTACAAACATTTCTCCTAAGAGGTTTAAGGAAAAATAACTAACTTTTTGAGAGACTTACTTAATTTAATTACTCTATGGCATTGGAGAATTATTGCGTTAAAACTAAAGAAGTATCTCTTTACAACTAAAGCTCACAAAATTGTATTAATATATTTGCCAGTATCTCAGAAACGGTTGGTTTTATAAAAATATATTTCATATAAGAGTTTTTTTTTATTTTTGATAGTAATACAATTTTGGAACTATAAGTTCAGGTTCTGGAAGGTACCCTAAAAGTAATTTTTATGGGAAAATGAAAATAGCCAGTTTATTTATAATCTTAATCAACACCTAGATACGAATTTTAATCAAAATCGTTTGAGCTTATTTCGAGAAGATCGATTTTTTTCTCTTTTTGCCCTTTATTAAACTACTCTTAATTTTAAGTTTAAACTGGCATTGCAAAGACTACTTTTTAGTGTTCGGGGGGGTGGGGGTCATGAGACGTCGACATCCATAAACGTATCAGGTTAGATTTTTTTACGGTCGCAATACTTTACCTTTTGTGTTCGAAAAGTTAAAAAATATAAATATATGCGTATAGCTTGAATGTTAGTGGTTTTATAAAAATATGCTTCAAATGAAATATTTGTATTACAAATAGATCTACATATTTGTAATGATAATTTCATATCTCAAATAGTTTCGGAGATATGATAAAAAAAAATATAATTTACGCATCAGACCGGAGCCCTTAAAGTAATTTTGCCGAAATATTGAGAGTAGTCATTTTGTTTGAAATATTTTTAAATGTTTAGAAATTACATTTAATCAAAACCGTTAGAGCCGATTTTGAGAAAATCGACTTTTTCTCTTTTTGCCCTTCAGTAAACTACCCTTAATTTAAGGTTAGATATCCAATTTCAAAAATCCCTCGGGGCAACCCTAAGAAAACCCTAGATACCAAGTTTCAGCCCAATCGGTAAAATAGTTTAAGCTTTAGTTGGAGGTACAGACAGACAGACGGAAATTCAAAAACCACCTTTTCGGATTCGGGGGGTCATGAAACGTCGAGATTCATCAAAATCTCGAGTCCAATTTTTTTTTTACGATCACAATACTTTCTCTAGCTGTAAGATAGCGAGTAAATATAAAAGTTATTTGGGCCTAATTCTGCACTTGACTATATTGGCCAAAATGCGCTCCCTCGGTGGCTGAAAAGTGAAGTTCTTCTCGCCAAGAAATAGTTTCCTGGTTTGTAAAAAGTGTTTGATACGGTCCATCGCGAACTTGATCAAAAGAGGGCCAGACAAACTTCTGTCAAAGATCTCAGGATCAACCTAGTTTTGGTCACTTTTTTCATTCAGACGGACAAAATACAAAATGGCTGTTAATAGTTTGTCATTTTCTTTTCTCCAAACGGACAAAATGGCTGTCATTATTTCTGGTCACTTCCTTTCCTCCAAACATATAACATGCTCTTCTCTGGACCAAATAATGTTAGTATAGGTCAGGGTCAAGGACGTTGGGACTGCACTCCATGGTGCGGATACTACTTGGTCCCAACTCTCACCCAAGTGTTGTACACTCCTCCTCGTGGCGTTTATTCTGTTCCTCCTTCCAACACTACCCTAGTGACGTTTAGTTTGTTCCTCCTTCCAACACTACCCTAGTGACGTTTAGTTTGTTCCTCCTTCCAACACTCCCTTAGTGACGTTTAGTCTGTTCCTCCTTCCAACACTACCCTAGTGACGTTTAGTCTGTTCCTCCCTCCAACAATACCCTAGTGACGTTTAGTCTGTTCCTCCTTCCAACACTACCCTAGTGACGTTTAGTCTGTTCCTCCTTCCAACACTACCCTAATGACGTTTAGTCTGTTCCTCCTTCCAACACTACCCTAGTGACGTTTAGTCTGTTCCTCCTTCCAACACTCCCCCTAGTGACGTTTAGTCTGTTCCTCCTTCCAACACTCCCCTAGTGACGTTTAGTCTGTTCCTCCTTCCAACACTCCCCTAGTGACGTTTAGTCTGTTCCTCCTTCCAACACTTCCCTAGAGACGTTTAGTCTGTTCCTCCTTCCAACACTACCCTAATGACGTTTAGTCTGTTCCTCCTTCCAACACTCCCCTAGTGACGTTTAGTCTGTTCCTCCTTCCAACACTCCCCTAGTGACGTTTAGTCTGTTCCTCCTTCCAACACTTCCTAGAGACGTTTAGTCTGTTCCTCCTTCCAACACTACCCTAATGACGTTTAGTCTGTTCCTCCTTCCAACAATACCCTAGTGACGTTTAGTTTGTTCCTCCTTCCAACACTCCCCCTAGTGACGTTTAGTCTGTTCCTCCTTCCAACACTACCCTAATAACGTTTAGTCTGTTCCTCCTTCCAACACTACCCTAGTGACGTTTAGTCTGTTCCTCCTTCCAACACTCCCCCTAGTGACGTTTAGTCTGTTCCTCCTTCCAACACTACCCTAGTGACGTTTAGTCTGTTCCTCCTTCCAACACTCCCCTAGTGACGTTTAGTCTGTTCCTCCTTCCAACACTTCCCTAGTGACGTTTAGTCTGTTCCTCCCTCCAACACTCCCCTAGTGACGTTTAGTTTGTTCCTCCTTCCAACACTACCCTAATGACGTTTAGTCTATTCCTCCTTCCAACACTACCCTAGTGTCGTTTAGTCTGTTCCTCCTTCCAACACTCCCCTAGTGACGTTTAGTCTGTTCCTCCTTCCAACACTCCCCTAGTGACGTTTAGTCTGTTCCTCCTTCCAACACTCCCCTAGTGACGTTTAGTCTGTTCCTCCTTCCAACACTTCCCTAGTGACGTTTAGTCTGTTCCTCCTTCCAACACTACCCTAATGACGTTTAGTCTGTTCCTCCTTCCAACAATACCCTAGTGACGTTTAGTCTGTTCCTCCTTCCAACACTACCCTAATGACGTTTAGTCTGTTCCTCCTTCCAACACTTCCCTAGTGACGTTTAGTCTGTTCCTCCCTCCAACACTCCCCTAGTGACGTTTAGTTTGTTCCTCCTTCCAACACTACCCTAATGACGTTTAGTCTGTTCCTCCTTCCAACACTACCCTAGTGACGTTTAGTCTGTTCCTCCTTCCAACACTCCCCCTAGTGACGTTTAGTCTGTTCCTCCTTCCAACACTCCCCTAGTGACGTTTAGTCTGTTCCTCCTTCCAACACTCCCCTAGTGACGTTTAGTCTGTTCCTCCTTCCAACACTTCCCTAGTGACGTTTAGTCTGTTCCTCCTTCCAACACTACCCTAATGACGTTTAGTCTGGTCCTCCTTCCAACAATACCCTAGTGACGTTTAGTTTGTTCCTCCTTCCAACACTCCCCCTAGTGACGTTTAGTCTGTTTATCCTTCCAACACTCCCCCTAGTGACGTTTAGTCTGTTCCTCCTTCCAACACTACCCTAATGACGTTTAGTCTGTTCCTCCTTCCAACAATACCCTAGTGACGTTTAGTTTGTTCCTCCTTCCAACACTCCCCCTAGTGACGTTTAGTCTGTTCCTCCTTCCAACACTACCCTAATGACGTTTAGTCTGTTCCTCCTTCCAACACTACCCTAGTGACGTTTAGTCTGTTCCTCCTTCCAACACTCCCCCTAGTGACGTTTAGTCTGTTCCTCCTTCCAACACTCCCCTAGTGACGTTTAGTCTGTTCCTCCTTCCAACACTCCCCTAGTGACGTTTAGTCTGTTCCTCCTTCCAACACTTCCCTAGTGACGTTTAGTCTGTTCCTCCTTCCAACACTACCCTAATGACGTTTAGTCTGTTCCTCCTTCCAACACTACCCTAATGACGTTTAGTCTGTTCCTCCTTCCAACAATACCCTAGTGACGTTTAGTTTGTTCCTCCTTCCAACACTCCCCCTAGTGACGTTTAGTCTGTTCCTCCTTCCAACACTACCCTAATGACATTTAGTCTGTTCCTCCTTCCAACACTCCCCCTAGTGACGTTTAGTCTGTTCCTCCTTCCAACACTCCCCTAGTGACGTTTAGTCTGTTCCTCCTTCCAACACTCCCCTAGTGACGTTTAGTCTGTTCCTCCTTCCAACACTTCCCTAGTGACGTTTAGTCTGTTCCTCCCTCCAACACTCCCCTAGTGACGTTTAGTCTGTTCCTCCTTCCAAAACTTCCCACAGTGGCATTTAGTCTGTTCCTCCTTCCAACACTACCCTAGTGACGTTTAGTCTGTTCCTCCTTCCAACACTACCCTAGTGACGTTTAGTCTGTTCCTCCTTCCAACACTCCCCTAGTGACGTTTAGTCTGTTCCTCCTTCCAACACTCCCCCTAGTGACGTTTAGTCTGTTCCTCCTTCCAACACTCCCCCTAGTGACGTTTAGTCTGTTCCTCCTTCCAACAATACTCTAGTGACGTTTAGTCTGTTCCTCCTTCCAACACTACCCTAGTGACGTTTAGTCTGTTCCTCCCTCAAACAATACCCTAGTGACGTTTAGTCTGTTCCTCCTTCCAACACTTCCCACAGTGGCATTTAGTCTGTTCCTCCTTCCAACACTCCCCCTAGTGACGTTTAGTCTGTTCCTCCTTCCAACACTCCCCCTAGTGACGTTTAGTCTGTTCCTCCTTCCAACACTCCCCCTAGTGTCGTTTAGTCTGTTCCTCCTTCCAAAACTCCTGTTCATGACGTTTCGTCTGTTGTACTAGCTCTTTTCTTCAGTTTTGACGTCATCAAAGTCCGGATGTTGTGATTCTCAAACAGTTATACATATTTAACTACGAAGCGGAAGTTGTTTCTGATACATCCAAACACCCCCGGGATTCAAACCAATAAACTACGTCAGAGTGAACAATCTTGAGCACGGCTCTAGGCCCAGTATAGAGATGCAAATTTTCCGTGAAGTTAAGTTGCGGTTAAATTGTAGAGGTGGTACCTTTCAAAATATATTGTGTTAAGAGACGAATGGGTTATCATAAGGGGGCACGGGACTGGGTAAGGGGTAGTTAGGAAGCACAGAGGATAGGGGGTGGGAGACAAATGTCAGGCCAACCTTAAAATTATTTTAATTATTGATGATAAAAAATTGAGGTATCATTTATGAACATAACGGGTCTATAAAGGCTCGCATTCATTTGTTTCTTTACTACTTTTTTTTTAGCACCGCATCTTACTATACCGTTCGGGTTGTACTCCTATGTACTAATTACGTCAGTGTGGTAGGGATGAGGAAGGTTGAATTTAGAGGAATTGTACCCGTGAGAGTGTAAAACTATTTAGGAAAAACCGCCATCAGTGCAACCAACCGGGCTCGAACACCGATCTCCCTGTTATCGGTAGTCTAGTTTATTGCGAGAGTAGCGCGTTAGACCGTTAGGGCACCGAAGCTCGTTTGATGATGTTTCTGGTGTTAACGCCCTTTGGAGAAATTAATCTTAAGTATAAACGTTGACATTTGGTATACCTACATCTCAATTACATTAGTTCCATTTAACCAGTTGAAATTATTTTACAGAAATAATAAATAAACATTTTCCGTCTCACATCTCTAGACCAGTATGTTAAGTGCTGCGCAGGCCCGGAGAAGGTTCACCGAACTGGACAGTGAACATCATGGATGAATACAACAACCGCTCATATTTTTGCAAATGCCGACACGGCCCGATGAATAAATAAAACAGTGCCGCAGTCTGATATAATTAAACACGCAAAAAAAAAAAAACTGTCGACATTTCCGGAGCGAGCAGACACGAAGGAAAGGAAGTGACACTATGTTTTATTTCATTCGAACGTGTAGCGGCATCGGTCACTAAGCTACGTTAATATATTACAGATCTCTTCAATTTGGAGCCAGTGATACCAGCGCTAGTACAGGTAACTAATAATACCTGAGCCAGTGATACCAGCGCTATTACAGGTAGCTAATAATACCTGGGCCAGTGATACCAGCGCTATTACAGGCAGCCAATAATACCTGGTCCAGTGATACCAGCGCTATTACAGGTAGCTAATAATACCTGGTCCAACGATACCAGCGCTAGTACAGGTAGCCTGTGATTCCGCGCTATTACAGGTAACTAATAATACCGGGTTCAGTGATACCAGCGCTATTACAGGTAGCTAATAATACCTGGGCCAGTGATACCAGCGCTATTACAGGTAGCTAATAATACCTGAGCCAGTGATACCAGCGCTATTACAGGTAGCTAATAATACCTGAGCCAGTGATACCAGCGCTATTACAGGTAGCTAATAATACCTGGGCCAGTGATACCAGCGCTATTACAGGCAGCCAATAATACCGGGTCCAGTGATACCAGCGCTATTACAGGTAGCTAATAATACCTGGTCCAACGATACCAGCGCTAGTACAGGTAGCCTGTGATTCCGCGCTATTACAGGTAGCTAATAATACCTGAGCCAGTGATACCAGCGCTATTACAGGTAGCTAATAATACCTGGGCCAGTGATACCAGCGCTATTACAGGCAGCCAATAATACCGGGTCCAGTGATACCGAGCTAGTACAGGTAACTAATAATATCTGGTCCAACGATACCAGCGCTAGTACAGGTAGCTAATAATACCTGGTCCAGTGATACCAGCGCTATTACAGATAGCTAATAATACCTGGTCCAACGATACCAGCGCTAGTACAGGTAACTAATAATACCGGGTTCAGTGATACCAGCGCTATTACAGGCAGCCAATAATACCGGGTCCAGTGATACCGAGCTAGTACAGGTAACTAATAATACCTGGTCCAACGATACCAGCGCTAGTACAGGTAACTAATAATACCTGGTCCAGTGATACCAGCGCTATTACAGGCAGCCAATAATACCGGGTCCAGTGATACCAGCGCTATTACAGGCAGCCAATAATACCGGGTCCAGTGATACCGAGCTAGTACAGGTAACTAATAATACCTGGTCCAACGATACCAGCGCTAGTACAGGTAGCTAATAATACCTGGGCCAGTGATACCAGCGCTATTACAGGCAGCCAATAATACCTGGTCCAGTGATATCAGAGCTAGTACAAGCGTGTAACTCACAACAGCCTTCTAACTGTCCTTTCGAGTGCAATGTTGCCAGATCTAAACAAGCGAGGCTCGTACGACCTCGTCCTACTTCGACCCACGATCCACGCTACACGAGGTAGAGCAGACATCCTCGAACACTTCTACAACTCGGTGGGCTTCCACGAGATCAGTTGATCAGAAGTAGAGAAAGTTGTTGGGTCTCGTGCATAAAAGTTGATAAGATTCTGTCAATTTCTGATATCGGTACGCTGAATACATGCAATTCTTTAGTGTAGAATGCTCACTCAGAGCTAGATGTGAGCTAATGTTTGTACAAATTGAAAGGAAAAGTAAGCCTCGTGTAACATGGTCACTAAGAGCTAGATGTGAGCTAATGTATGTACAAATTGAAAGGAAAAGTAAGCCTCGTGTAGCATGGTCACTCAGAGCTAGATGTGAGCTAATGTATGTACAAATTGAAAGGAAAAGTAAGCCTCGTGTAGCATGGTCACTCAGAGCTAGATGTGAGCTAATGTATGTACAAATTGAAAGGAAAAGTAAGCCTCGTGTAGCATGGTCACTAAGAGCTAGATGTGAGCTAATCTTTGTACAAATTAAAAGGAAAAGTAAGCCTCATGTAGCATGGTCACAAAGAGCTAAATGTGAGCTAATGTTTGTACAAATTGAAAGGAAAAGTAAGCCTCGTGTAACATGGGGCACCCAAAGCTAGATGTGAGCTAATGTTTGTAAAAATTGAAAGGAAAAGTAAGCCTCGTGTAGCATGGGGCACCCAGAGCTAAATGTGAGCTAATGTATGTACAAATTGAAAGGAAAAGTAAGCCTCGTGTAGCATGGTTACTCAGAGCTAGATGTGAGCTAATGTATGTACAAATTGAAAGGAAAAGTAAGCCTCGTGTAGCATGGTCACTAAGAGCTAGATGTGAGCTAATGTTTGTACAAATTGAAAGGACCACACCAACTAGACAATTTAACATGAGTCAAATTGTTCAACCACGAAGAAAGATAATATGGAACCATGGTATACTAGACCTGTAGTCAGTCTCCCTGAACAGTCACAGTATGGAACCATGGTATACTAGACCTGTAGTCAGTCTCCCTGAACACTCAGTTACAGACAGTATGGGACCATGGTATACTAGACCTGTAGTCAGTCTCCCTGAACACTCAGTTACAGTATGGAACCATGGTATATAGACCTGTAGTCAGTCTCCCTGAACACTCAGTTACAGACAACATGGAACCATGGTATACTAGACCTGTAGTCAGTCTCCCTGAACACTCAGTTACAGTATGGAACCATGGTATACTAGGCCTGTAGTCAGTCTCCCTGAACACTCAGTTACAGTATGGAACCAGGTATACTAGACCTGTAGTCAGTCTCCCTGAACACTCAGTTACAGACAACATGGAACCATGGTATACTAGGCCTGTAGTCAGTCTCCCTGAACAGTCAGTTACAGTATGGAACCAGGTATACTAGACCTGTAGTCAGTCTCCCTGAACACTCAGTTACAGACAGGATGGAACCATGATATACTAGACCTGTAGTCAGTCTCCCTGAAGACTCAGTTACAGACAACATGGAACCATGGTATACTAGACCTGTAGTCAGTCTCCCTGAACACTCAGTTACAGACAACATGGAACCATGGTATACTAGACCTGTAGTCAGTCTCCCTGAAGACTCAGTTACAGACAGGATGGAACCATGATATACTAGACCTGTAGTCAGTCTCCCTGAACACTCAGTTACAGACAACATGGAACCATGATATACTAGACCTGTAGTCAGTCTCCCTGAACACTCAGTTACAGACAACATGGAACCATGGTATACTAGACCTGTAGTCAGTCTCCCTGAACACTCAGTTACAGACAACATGGAACCATGGTATACTAGACCTGTAGTCAGTCTCCCTGAACACTCAGTTAAAGACAGGATGGAACCATGGTATACTAGACCTGTAGTCAGTCTCCCTGAACACTCAGTTACAGACAACATGGAACCATGGTATACTAGACCTGTAGTCAGTCTCCCTGAAGACTCAGTTACAGACAGGATGGAACCATGGTATACTAGACCTGTAGTCAGTCTCCCTGAACACTCAGTTAAAGACAGGATGGAACCATGGTATACTAGACCTGTAGTCAGTCTCCCTGAACACTCAGTTACAGACAACATGGAACCATGGTATACTAGACCTGTAGTCAGTCTCCCTGAACACTCAGTTAAAGACAGGATGGAACCATGGTATACTAGACCTGTAGTCAGTCTCCCTGAAGACTCAGTTACAGACAGGATGGAACCATGATATACTAGACCTGTAGTCAGTCTCCCTGAACACTCAGTCACAGACAACATGGAACCATGGTATACTAGACCTGTAGTCAGTCTCCCTGAACACTCAGTTACAGACAACATGGAACCATGGTATACTAGACCTGTAGTCAGTCTCCCTGAAGACTCAGTTACAGACAGGATGGAACCATGATATACTAGACCTGTAGTCAGTCTCCCTGAACACTCAGTCACAGACAACATGGAACCATGGTATACTAGACCTGTAGTCAGTCTCCCTGAACACTCAGTCACAGACAACATGGAACCATGGTATACTAGACCTGTAGTCAGTCTCCCTGAAGACTCAGTTACAGACAACATGTAACCATGGTATACTAGACCTGTAGTCAGTCTCCCTGAAGACTCACGTCACTAGGACAGACATGATATTAGCAAAGTTTGCTTTGTAAAACTATGTGGACAGGATAGCAATAATAATCTGCTGTATTTGTGTGTGTGTGCATGAAGAACAGTAAGGCTGAAATTATCATAATGTGTGCGTTATTTTGAAAGGTTTCCCAAACCAAGGTTTGCATAACAATAGTACCGACTGGTGGTTTGTCTCAGCTGAGTGGCTCATGTTGAAACTGTGTGACTCTTAAGACACGCTACACTTCAGATGTACTGTTTTGGTTGCTATGTAATAATAACCTGATCACTTCCAGAGCCAATCAACAGATATTAATTCATATCACACCATAGCAGTTTATGTCAGGGAAAAGATGGACTTTCACACTCGTTATAGACATGATAGTATTTTTTTTTCTATGTCAGGGAAAATGTGGACTATCACTCGTGGCGGGCAGTATAGCAGTTGTTTATGCCAGGGAAGAGTGGACTATCATTCGAGGTGGGCAGTATAGCAGTTGTTTATGCCAGGGAAAGAGGTGGACTATCATTCGAGGTGGGCAGTATAGCAGTTGTTTATGCCAGGGAAGAGGTGGACTATCACTCGTAGAGGGCAGTATAGCAGTTGTTTATGCCAGGGAAGAGGTGGACTATCACTCGTAGAGGGCAGTATAACAGTTGTTTATACCAGGGAAGAGGTGGACTATCATTGAGGTGGGCAGTATAGCAGTTGTTTATGCCAGGGAAGCGGTGGACTATCATTCGAGGTGGGCAGTATAGCAGTTGTTTATGCCAGGGAAGAGGTGGACTATCATTTGAGGTGGGCAATATAGCAGTTGTTTATGCCAGGGAAGAGGTGGACTATCATTTGAGGTGGGCAGTATAGCAGTTGTTTATGCCAGGGAAGAGGTGGACTATCATTCGAGGTGGGCAATATAGCAGTTGTTTTAGCCAGGGAAGAGATGGACTATCATTTGAGGTGGGCAGTATAGCAGTTGTTTATGCCAGGGAAGAGGTGGACTATCACTCGTAGAGGGCAGTATAACAGTTGTTTATGCCAGGGAAGAGGTGGACTATCACTCGTAGAGGGCAGTATAACAGTTGTTTATACCAGGGAAGAGGTGGACTATCATTTGAGGTGGGCAGTATAGCAGTTGTTTATGCCAGGGAAGAGGTGGACTATCACTCGTAGAGGGCAGTATAACAGTTGTTTATACCAGGAAGAGGTGGACTATCATTTGAGGTGGGCAGTATAGCAGTTGTTTATGCCAGGGGAGAGGTGGACTATCACTCGTAGAGGGCAGTATAGCAGTTGTTTATGCCAGGGAAGAGGTGGACTATCACTCGTGGCGGCAGTATAGCAGTTGTTTATGCCAGGGAAGAGGTGGACTATCATTCGAGGTGGGCAGTATAGCAGTTGTTTATGCCAGGAAGAGGTGGACTATCATTCGAGGTGGGCAATATAGCAGTTGTTTATGCCAGGGAAGAGATGGACTATCATTTGAGGTGGGCAGTATAGCAGTTGTTTATGCCAGGAAGAGGTGGACTATCACTCGTAGAGGGCAGTATAACAGTTGTTTATGCCAGGGAAGAGGTGGACTATCACTCGTAGAGGGCAGTATAACAGTTGTTTATACCAGGGAAGAGGTGGACTATCATTTGAGGTGGGCAGTATAGCAGTTGTTTATGCCAGGGAAGAGGTGGACTATCATTTGAGATGGGCAGTATAGCAATTTTTTATGCCAGGGAAGAGGTGGACTATCATTTGAGGTGGGCAATATAGCAGTTGTTTATGCTAGGGAAGAGGTGGACTATCACTCGTAGAGGGCAGTATAACAGTTGTTTATGCCAGGGAAGAGGTGGACTATCACTCGTAGAGGGCAGTAAAACAGTTGTGTATGCCAGGGAAGAGGTGGACTATCATTTGAGGTGGGCAGTATAGCAGTTGTTTATACCAGGGGAGAGGTGGACTATCATTTGAGGTGGGCAGTATAAGCAGTTGTTTATGCCAGGGGAGAGGTGGACTATGACTCGTTGAGGGCAGTATAGAAGTTGTTTATGCCAGGGAGAGGTGGACTATCATTTGAGGTGGGCAGTATAGCAGTTGTTTATGCCAGGGAGAGGTGGACTATCATTTGAGGTGGGCAGTATAGCAGTTGTTTATGCCAGGGAAGAGGTGGACTATCACTCGTAGAGGGCAGTAAAACAGTTGTGTATGCCAGGGAAGAGGTGGACTATCATTCGAGGTGGGCAATATAGCAGTTGTTTATGCCAGGGAAGAGGTGGACTATCATTTGAGGTGGGCAGTATAGCAGTTGTTTATGCCAGGGAAGAGGTGGACTATCACTCGTAGAGGGCAGTATAACAGTTGTTTATGCCAGGGAAGAGGTGGACTATCACTCGTAGAGGCAGTATAACAGTTGTTTATACCAGGGAAGAGGTGGACTATCATTTGAGGTGGGCAGTATAGCAGTTGTTTATGCCAGGGAAGAGGTGGACTATCATTTGAGATGGCAGTATAGCAATTTTTTATGCCAGGGAAGAGGTGGACTATCATTTGAGGTGGGCAATATAGCAGTTGTTTATGCTAGGGAAGAGGTGGACTATCACTCGTAGAGGGCAGTATAACAGTTGTTTATGCCAGGGAAGAGGTGGACTATCACTCGTAGAGGGCAGTAAAACAGTTGTGTATGCCAGGGAAGAGGTGGACTATCATTTGAGGTGGGCAGTATAGCAGTTGTTTATACCAGGGAGAGGTGGACTATCATTTGAGGTGGGAGTATAGCAGTTGTTTATGCCAGGGAGAGGTGGACTATGACTCGTTGAGGGCAGTATAGAAGTTGTTTATGCCAGGGAGAGGTGGACTATCATTTGAGGTGGGCAGTATAGCAGTTGTTTATGCCAGGGGAGAGGTGGACTATCATTTGAGGTGGGCAGTATAGCAGTTGTTTATGCCAGGGAAGAGGTGACAGAAACCTGCCCCGGGAGACAAGGGTTGGTGAAAGTAAGGGTTGCACGCCACAACAAAGGAGGATGGACACCCCCAGGGCTAAAAACATCGACAAACACAGGAAAAAAAGGGGGGGGATCGGATCTTTATTTATCGTAGGAAGATTTCAGGAATTAATTAGGAAAGCTCGCACCGGTGTGCCGGCAAACTGAGGTGTCAGTCTCGACTAGTGTCAGCCACTAGGTCAAGGTTCAAATCCCGGAATGGTGGGAGGACGAGGTAAACATACAACTATTGTTGTGAACGCGCCCATACATAATAATGAAAGATATATTTTGGGAAGGAAATTTTTACAACACAGATTCTATTCTCACAAGTTATAATTTTTTGTTGTTGTTAATGAGGCTGCCGTGGTTTCCGCCCCAACATGACATGATTCAAGCCATATCATCATCATCATGTTAGACTACTATTATCATGAATACAGTGTTGCCAGACGGGAACTAGGAGCCTGGCTGAAGGTTTGCGGGTTATAAAACCTCCAAGTTGGACCGAGATGGATCGTAGTAACATCACCCTGGACAGAGAGGCCTGCACCTAGGGCTATCAGAGACTATCTAGCTCAGCTTACAACACTATCAGGGACTATCTAGATCAGCTTACAATATTATCAGAGACTATCTAGCTCAGCTTACAACACTATCAGGGACTATCTAGATCAGCTTACAACATTATCAGGGACTATCTAGATCAGCTTACAACACTATCAGGGACTATCTAGATCAGCTTACAACATTTTCCGAGACTATCTAGCTCAGCTTACAACACTATCAGGGACTATCTAGATCAGCTTACAACATTATCAGAGACTATCTAGCTCAGCTTACAACACTATCAGGGACTATCTAGATCAGCTTACAACACTATCAGGGACTATCTAGCTCAGCTTACAACACTATCAGGGACTATCTAGATCAGCTTACAACATTATCAGGGACTATCTAGTTTAGCTTACAAAACTATCCGGGACTATATAGTTTAGCTTACAACATTTTCCGGGACTATCTAGTTCAGCTTACAACACTATCAGGGACTATCTAACTAATAATCGCGTAAACAATAAGCTAGTGGCAAAAACAATCAGCTAGTGGTATAAACAATCAGTTATCTAATCCTATTAGTAATCAGCTAATCACATAGGCAACTAGCTAGTCGTATAAAATCAACTAGTCGCATAAACAATAATCTAGTGGCAAAAAAATCAGATAGTGGTATAAACAATCAGTTATCTAATACCATTAGCAATCAGCTAATCACAGAGGCAACTAGCTAATCGTATAAAATCAACTAGTCGCATAAACAATCAGCTAGTGGCACACACAATACACTAGTCGCATTAACAATCGACTCGTCTTATAAATAATCATCTTATCGCCTAAATAATCAGCTAGTCCCATATATAATAGACTAATCGTATAAAGAATAAGCTTGTCATATAAACAATCAGCTAATCACATAAACAATCAGCTAGTCGCACAAACAATCTGTTTAGTCACATAAACAATCAGTTAATAGCTAAAACAATCAGCTAATAACATAAACAATTCGTTAATAACATAAACAAACAGCTAGTCGCATAAACAGTAAGCTAATAGCTTAAGCAATCAGCTAGTCATGTTAACAATCAGTGGCTTGAGGTGTCCAACAGATACCAAAGAAGCACTTATGTCCAGAGCTAATAATGTCCCAGAGTGTTGAAGATGAATCCAGGTAGAACTAAGGCCTAGTGAATACTCGACCGGATCTAAGAGAATTGTTCCCAACATTCCCCGACACGAGGTGAGTCAATGCTCTCAATCTGGCAACACCGCCCTGTGGTAGCGGCGGTCCGTGACGACAGTCTCACTCGACCAGAACAAGTCCGGATAACTAGAGGACTCTCCACACGCATGGGGCTATCTGCCAACGCTATGATACCTCCACACCTGGCACATAGGGACCAACACCTCCACCCTTGGCACATAGGGACCAACACCACCACCGCTGGCACATATGGACCAACACCTCCACACCTGGCACATAGGGACCAACACCTCCACCCCTGGCACATAGGGACCAACACCACAACCCCTGGCACATAGAAACCAACACCTCCACACCTGGCACATAGGGACCAACACCTCCACCCTTGGCACATAGGGACCAACACCTCCACCCTTGGCAGATAGGGACCAACACCTCCACCCCTGGCAAATAGGGACCAACACCTCCACCCCTAGCACATAGGGACCAACACCTCCACCCTTGGCACATAGAGACCAACACCACCACACCTGACACATAGAAACCAACACCTCCACCCCTGGCACATAGGGACCAACACCTCCACCCCTGGCACATAGGGACCAACACCTCCACCCTTGGCACATAGAGACCAACACCACCACCCCTGACACATAGAAACCAACACATCCACCCCTGGCACATAGGGACCAACACCTCCACCCCTGGCACATAGGGACCAACACCTCCACCTCTGGCACATAGGGACCAACACCTCCACCCCTGGCACATAGGGACCAACACCACAACCCCTGGCATAAAGAGACCAACACTTCCACCCCTGGCACATAGAGACCAACACCTCCACCTCTGGCACATAGGGACCAACACCTCCACCTCTGGCACATAGGGACCAACACCTCCACCCCTGGCACATAGGGACCAACACCACAACCCCTGGCATAAAGAGACCAACACTTCCACCCCTGGCACATAGGGACCAACACCACAACCCCTGGCATAAAGAGACCAACACTTCCACCCCTGGCACATAGGGACCAACACCTCCACATCTGGCACATAGGGACCAACACCTCCACCCCTGGCACATAGGGACCAACACCACAACCCCTGGCATAAAGAGACCAACACTTCCACCCTCGGCACATAAGAACCAACATATACACCCCCGGTACATAGGAACTAACACCTGCAGATCAAGGCCAAGACCAACAATTCCACGTCCACCTATTGTGTACATTACGATATCCTCAGAACAGTTTATTGTGAATATAATGAGACTTGATCCCTTTTAATCTGGAGTGATCAAAATCATTATCACGTGACCTCAAAGCCAGCTCCATTCATACGAGATATGACCCACATGCTACATATCACATTCTAGCAGAGGTCTATCGTGACAGTGATAGGGCGACTACAAGTCTAGAGGGCCCATGTTCTAGGGATTACTAGTGACAGTGATAGGGCGACTACAAGTCTAGAGGATCTAGGATATAGGAGCTATAGTGAAAGTGATAGGGCGACTACAAGTCTAGAGGATCTAGGATATAGGAACTATAGTGACAGTGATAGGGCGACTACAAGTCTAGAGGATCTAGGATATAGGAACTATAGTGACAGTGATAGGGCGACTACAAGTCTAGAGGATCTAGGATCTAGGAGCTATAGTGACAGTGATAGGGCGACTACAAGTCTAGAGGATCTAGGATCTAGGAGCTATAGTGACAGTGATAGGGCGCCTACAGATTTAGAGGAGGGCCCTTGTCCCTGTATTGAAGTCACAAAGTCAGGACAGAGCACCATTATAAACACAACCCAGTAGGTCCCAGTTGCACTGCACCCACCAGTTGTAGCCGGGAGATGGAAAAAAGAGCCTGCACTAAGTTAGTCAGTCACATTGCCGACTATTGTTCTTTTGTCCAATAGTTTGTGCTCATAATATGTGGCCGAACATTAACACTTGCGCTTTAAAACTAAGCATGTTATGAAACATTTAATGTGGCTGGCCAACTCGAGTTCTAGCTAGCCCACCGTACGTTGAAAAACACAACGTAGCACAATTGCGTTAGTGCTAGAACTCAAAGGTTGTTTTACGTGATACGGAATATGGAGAACTCATGTCCAACCACATTAAGGTGGGAGTGTTAGGGACATGAGAAAAGGACAGTTTTAAAGTTTTCACAGCAAACAACTTTTTTAACCAAAATAAATAAAATATTTCTATAGTAGAAGCATGAGTTTGATTTTCCTAGCATGGGGATATCAACAGTTGTCGAATATCTTTCTCAAGGGTGTCCTATAATTGATTAAATAACTTTTTCACTTCATTTAAAAAGTTTCTCATCGATTCCCACAATGCTCTTGACTGATATTCAACAAATGTTGATATCAACATGTTAGGAAAATAAAACTCTTTGTTTCTATTGCAGCAATAATTAATTTCATCTAAAAAAAAGGTTTGATTTGAAAACTCCAAAAACAATGCCCTTTTCTAGTGCCTCATACACTCCACGTTAAACGTTCTTTCTAAAAAAAACCTAATTCAACAGTATTTATGTTCATGTTCAGAAACATAAGAGCACAAATAAAGCATAAATTAATGGACGAAAAAATAAACTTGGCAATGTGGTCAACTTGAGTAACGTAGAAAGAGATTCAACTAATATTGCACAACCAGCCAAAACACACTTCAAACACAGCTCATTAAACTAAAACTACTTTTAACCGTAATTAAATATATTAAAAGTAATAAAATATATTTTCTAACCCCTTGGTCTGGTGTTTGTTTTGGTTTTTTTTAAAATGAAAAGCGTATTATGTTACACAGAACACGACCCATTCAATACATTTTTATTCTCGTGTTTAGTCTAACGGCCGTAAGGTCGAGAGGTATAGCCCGTGGCATAGGGAATATAGTCCTTGCTGGATATGCTCATTTATCTTGACGTGTTCAGCCTCTCTATAGCTCACGAAGGAGCCGTGGTCAGTCTATATAGGTCACAAGGGAGCTACAGTAGCCCCATGGCTTCTTTGGTGCTGACTGACAGTTCACAGCTGACTTCTGACAGTCAACAGGTAGGTATATACCTAAATTTTGACTGTCAGCAGTGACAGCTGCTGAACACATGTTTTTTTGCAGGTCATATGGTTCGGCGTAGGGATACATAATTTGGTCTGGTAGCTTTTCAAAGCCGTCAGCTGTGAGCTGTCAGTCAGCACCAAAGAAGCCAGGTGGCTACTGTAGTAGTGACCAACCTCTATAACTCACAAGGTAGCAGGCAGTGACCAGCCTCTATAACTCACAAGGTAGCAGGCAGTGACCAGCCTCTATAACTCACAAGGTAGCAGGCAGTGACCAGCCTCTATAACTCACAAGGTAGCAGGCAGTGACCAGCCTCTATAACTCACAAGGTAGCAGGCAGTGACCCGCCTCTATAACTCACAAGGTAGCAGGCAGTGACCAGCCTCTATAACTCACAAGGTAGCAGGCAGTGACCAGCCTCTATAACTCACAAGGTAGCAGGCAGTGACCAGCCTCTATAACTCACAAGGTAGCAGGCAGTGACCAGTCTATATAGGTCACAAGGAGCTAGCAGTGACCAGCCTCTATAACTCACAAGGTAGCAGGAAGTGACCAGCCTCTATAACTCACAAGGTAGCAGGAAGTGACCAGCCTCTATAACTCACAAGGTAGCAGGCAGTGACCAGCCTCTATAACTCACAAGGTAGCAGGCAGTGACCAGTCTATATAGGTCACAAGGAGCTAGCAGTGACCAGCCTCTATAACTCACAAGGTAGCAGGCAGTGACCAGTCTATATAGGTCACAAGGAGCTAGCAGTGACCAGCCTCTATAACTCACAAGGTAGCAGGAAGTGACTAGCCTCTATAACTCATAAGGTAGCAGGCAGTGACCAGCCTCTATAACTCACAAGGTAGCAGGCAGTGACCAGTCTATATAGGTCACAAGGAGCTAGCAGTGACCAGCCTCTATAACTCACAAGGTAGCAGGAAGTGACTAGCCTCTATAACTCATAAGGTAGCAGGCAGTGACCAGCCTCTATAACTCACAAGGTAGCAGGCAGTGACCAGCCTCTATAACTCACAAGGTAGCAGGCAGTGACCCGCCTCTATAACTCACAAGGTAGCAGGCAGTGACCAGCCTCTATAACTCACAAGGTAGCAGGCAGTGACCAGCCTCTATAACTCACAAGGTAGCAGGCAGTGACCAGTCTATATAGGTCACAAGGAGCTAGCAGTGACCAGCCTCTATAACTCACAAGGTAGCAGGAAGTGACTAGCCTCTATAACTCATAAGGTAGCAGGCAGTGACCAGCCTCTATAACTCACAAGGTAGCAGGAAGTGACTAGCCTCTATAACTCACAAGGTAGCAGGCAGTGACCAGCCTCTATAACTCACAAGGTAGCAGGCAGTGACCAGCCTCTATAACTCACAAGGTAGCAGGCAGTGACCAGCCTCTATAACTCACAAGGTAGCAGGCAGTGACCAGCCTCTATAACTCACAAGGTAGCAGGCAGTGACCAGCCTCTATAACTCACAAGGGAGCTAGCAGTGACCAGCCTCTATAACTCACAAGGTAGCAGGCAGTGACTAGCCTCTATAACTCACAAGGTAGCAGGCAGTGACCAGCCTCTATAACTCACAAGGTAGCAGGCAGTGACCAGCCTCTATAACTCACAAGGTAGCAGGCAGTGACCAGCCTCTATAACTCACAAGGTAGCAGGCAGTGACCAGCCTCTATAACTCACAAGGTAGCAGGCAGTGACCAGCCTCTATAACTCACAAGGTAGCAGGCAGTGACTAGCCTCTATAACTCACAAGGTAGCAGGCAGTGACTAGCCTCTATAACTCACAAGGTAGCAGGCAGTGACCAGCCTCTATAACTCACAAGGTAGCAGGCAGTGACCAGCCTCTATAACTCACAAGGTAGCAGGCAGTGACCAGCCTCTATAACTCACAAGGTAGCAGGCAGTGACCAGCCTCTATAACTCACAAGGTAGCAGGCAGTGACCAGCCTCTATAACTCACAAGGTAGCAGGCAGTGACCAGCCTCTATAACTCACAAGGTAGCAGGCAGTGACTAGCCTCTATAACTCACAAGGTAGCAGGCAGTGACTAGCCTCTATAACTCACAAGGTAGCAGGCAGTGACCAGCCTCTATAACTCACAAGGTAGCAGGCAGTGACCAGCCTCTATAACTCACAAGGTAGCAGGCAGTGACCAGCCTCTATAACTCACAAGGTAGCAGGCAGTGACTAGCCTCTATAACTCACAAGGTAGCAGGCAGTGACTAGCCTCTATAACTCACAAGGTAGCAGGCAGTGACCAGCCTCTATAACTCACAAGGTAGCAGGCAGTGACTAGCCTCTATAACTCACAAGGTAGCAGGCAGTGAGGCGCATCTTGACTAAATTAATCTGTCTCGTGTTATCAGCTGTGATAATTTCGGTAGCCGAGTGGCTGAAGTGACCGGCCAGAGATGTCCCAAGTGAGCTAGAGGGGACAGGATAATTGAGACTCACAGTTTCCCTCTCAAACAAGACATTCAAATTGCCGGAGAAGTGCAACATCCTACACTACCAGTGGAAATGTCAACCATTAAAAAGAGAATGTACCTCCCTCCCCCTCATCCAAGGTTGTAAGAACGGTTACATGGGTGGCCTTTTATGATGGGTGTAAATATTAGTCTCGATTTGCTGAGACGTTCAGAGAACTATCGGTATGGTCAAGATGGAACAATGATATACCAAACCTGTAGTCGACCCCCTGACCACTCTGTCGGTGTCAGATAGGCGAGTCGTGGGAGGAGCCTAACATTATAGCCATCAGCTCGTGATGAACCAACATTCTAGTCTTTCAAACACTGGAGGATAGAGGATTACTGGAGGATAGAGGGCAGGGGAACACTGGAGAATATAGGAGACAGGGGAACACTGGAGGATAGAGGACGGGGGAACACTGGAGTATATAGGAGATAGGGGAACACTGGAGGATAGAGGAGATAGGGGAACACTGGAGGATAGAGGACAGGAGAACACTGGAGGATAGAGCACGGGGGAACACTGGAGGATATAGGAGACAGGGGAACACTGGAGGATATAGGAGACAGGGGAACACTGGAGGATAGAGGACAGGAGAACACTGGAGGATAGAGGACGGGGGAACACTGGAGGATAGAGGACGGGGAACACTGGAGGATATAGGACGGGGGAACACTGGAGTATATAGGAGATAGGGGAACACTGGAGGATATAGGAGACAGGGGAACACTGGAGGATAGAGGACAGGAGAACACTGGAGGATAGAGCACGGGGGAACACTGGAGGATATAGGAGACAGGGGAACACTGGAGGATAGAGGACGGGGGAACACTGGAGGATAGAGGATGGGGGAACACTGGAGGATAGAGGACGGGGGAACACTGGAGGATAGAGGACGGGGGAACACTGGAAGATAGAGGACAGGAGAACACTGGAGGATAGAGGACGGGGGAACACTGGAGGATAGAGGACGGGGAACACTGGAGGATAGAGGACGGGGGAACACTGGAAGATAGAGGACAGGAGAACACTGGAGGATAGAGGACGGGGGAACACTGGAGGATAGAGGACGGGGGAACACTGGAGGATAGAGGACGGGGGAACACTGGAGGATAGAGGACGGGGGAACACTGGAGGATAGAGGACGGGGGAACACTGGAGGATAGAGGACGGGGGAACACTGGAGGATAGAGGACGGGGGAACACTGGAGGATAGAGGACGGGGGAACACTGGAAGATAGAGGACAGGAGAACACTGGAGGATAGAGGACGGGGGAACACTGGAGGATAGAGGACGGGGAACACTGGAGGATATAGGAGAGGGGAACTCTTGCAGAGCACATGTGAAGCACGAACATACTTCTGAGGGAGATAGTTCCAAGCACTATAGTACTACTACCCAGGGCCGGTAGAGACATAGTTCCAGGCACTATAGTACACCTCAACTACGATACGAGTGTAGGAGAGTGACATCCAGCAGAAGGTTTTTTTATTTCAAACATTTACTTAAAATAACTAAAGTAAATCTATTGGAAATAATTATTGATAATATAGTATCACTATACAAGTCAGACACCTTTGATCAGTCGGTAGCGTGTCAGTCTACTGAGCTAGGGCCCCGGGTTCAATTCTCAACATGTGAAGGACAACACGTGGGAATATATCTCATGAATAGTTGATCAATCAAGTTAGTATTTTTTATCCACACCATTCCAAAATAACAAAATAACACGGAACATTAAATAAAACACAAGTGAAAAACTCTGATGACTGAGTAACGTTCTGTACTGCATATAAAATTACCCACGACTGGCGACCAACGAGACGCAGCTAGGTAAAACCTGTATTCCACATCTGCGACTCACCATTGCGGCCGTAGACGCGCCGAGGGAATCCTTCCTTTCGTTCATTGACAAAAGGAATGGACCTGTCGTAAGACAGAACACCTAATGATGATATTATATTATCTGAGCAAATAAAAGTTGAGGTATCCACAGTAATAAACTGTGTTTGCGCTCACTATATACCATGTGGGCTGCCACTTTCTCTAGTGGGGCCTAGCTCCAAACTTCATCGCATCAAGCGCTCTTTAGGGAAGTGGAGGGTCGGGGACGCAACAAAACATGGAAAAAATAAAAGTAACAGTCAGAATTGAAAATTTAAGACGATCGATCTCATTTGGATTATTTTTTATTCGCTTGAAAAGTAAAATTTTGCCCAACAATCTAGTTCTAAATAAATAATAGCCTGTGTTTCATATCCCCCTGCACTCAGGATTCATACTATCCGTGACGGCGAGATTACATCCTCAAGGTACACATCATTAGACATTTCAAACGTGACGGCTTAGGTCGCGCGACCATCGTTGTGGAGGAATTAAACGTTGTGGCTCTAGAGATTCATAATAGTAGGGTCTATTGTTGTTCTGAACTTGAAACACGGCGCTATGGACCAACTTAATAAATAATAATATTTTCCCATTTCACTGTAATAAAGTGTGTACAAACATTTTTTCTGGTACTTTGTTTTAATAAAGTTGTAAGAACTAATAAACAAAACAAACTCCTCTTATTTATGAATATTTTTTTCTGACCCGCTTCAGTGGCCAAATGATCTAAGCAGTCATTCTCGTCTTAGACTGACCTGCTGATAACGGGGAGATTGGGGTTCGTACCCCGGTCAGGTATACTCAGGGTGATTTTTCCTAAATGATTCTTCCCTGTCCTTTCACGCAAATGCGGGTAAACCCCCTCTAAAATGTTTCCTCCCTTATCCATAGCCCCTAAGCAATCTATAAATTATATGCGTGTAACCTGAACAGGTAGGAAGACGCGATGGTAAATATATGTAAAAAAATCTGAATAAATAGAAAATAAATAACCGTCAAAGAAGATAAATGAGTGCAACTGACACAACACCTCAAAGAAGAGAATTGGCTGCAAATGACCCATACAAACACCTCAAAGAAGAGAATTGGCTGCAAATGACCCATACAAACACCTCAAAGAAGAGAAATGACTGCAACTGACCCATACAAACACCTCAAAGAGAATTGGCTGCAAATGACCCATACAAACACCTCAAAGAGAATTGGCTGCAAATGACCCATACAAACACCTCAAAGAAGAGAATTGGCTGCAAATGACCCATACAAACACCTCAAAGAAGAGAATTGGCTGCAAATGACCCATACAAACACCTCAAAGAAGAGAAATGACTGCAACTGACCCATACAAACACCTCAAAGAAGAGAATTGGCTGCAAATGACCCATACAAACACCTCAAAGAAGAGAATTGGCTGCAAATGACCCATACAAACACCTCAAAGAAGAGAAATGACTGCAACTGACCCATACAAACACCTCAAAGAAGAGAATTGGCTGCAAATGACCCATACAAACACCTCAAAGAAGAGAACTGACTGCAACTGACCCATACAAACACCTCAAAGAAGAGAAATGACTGCAACTGACACTTACAAACACCTCAAAGAAGAGAAATGACTGCAACTTTGGTCAGTATTTATATCAAAGTTGCTTAGGTCTGTGTGTTGAGAATTAGACCAGGCAATATAAACCTTAACCAGATGGGTTGGTCCCCCGTTTATTGTGCCAGACCTGGGCTCGGGAGGTTTTAGTTCAATATCCCCCCTACCCCCTCCCAACATGTTGAGACACCCATGCAGAGTGTGTGTGTGAGAGAGAGAGAGAAAACGTACAGTCGGGTTGGGAAACAGCGGCGCACGCGCATAAGGGACTCCCTAAATATGACCTACATCGTGCGCGAGTGTTGGACAATATCGCATCTCTATTGGCGCATTGGGTCGGCGCTAGTCGAGTCTAGTGATCAGCACCTGGGACCTCCTAAGACTCGCTTCTCAGGCACCTTAGGTGGTCCCCTCCCCGCTTGGGGTTGGAACCGGGGACGTTTTGACGGAAACATTTCGTGCACGGTCGCCATTTACGTCAGAGTTTCAATGACAACATGCGAGGATATATCTTTCTGACAGGGAGTGTACCACGGGGCGACAGTGGGGTGTACAGTCTCTTCATTCATTGTAAACACGTCCCGCAAGTATGTAACCGATCCTCCACGCCCTTTCCACAATCGGTACAGTCGAAACAATAAATATCGCAATACAGACATTTCAAACTAATATTTGCAATGATTAGTTACGGGTCATTAATAAAGAATAACATGCTTCTGTGGCTGCATGGTCTAATGCGTCACTCTCGTGTTAGAATATACTACCGATGATAGGGATACCGGTTTTAATCCCGGGCGGGTGGTTTTTCCAAATTGGTTTTCCACTCTCCCTACATGCAAATGTGGGTACACTTCCTTTAAATTTAAACCTTCCTAATTCCCAACCTATTAGCGTAATAAATATATATTATGCGTATATCCTGAACAGGTAGTAAGACGCGGGATACAAAAACAACCAAAGTTGGATTGAAAAATTAGAATAATTCGGAATAGTGAAATAATTATGTACTAAAAAATAAATTAAACTAGCACGATATTAAAATAATAGCAGGCCTAATTATGTGTAGTTAATATGAAGTAATTTTATAACTATTTAAATTATTATAATCAAAATCTAATTTTATTTTACGTAATTGAATGATGTAATTTTGTACAGTTCCAGCTAAGAGTTTATACCATAGTGAAACAAAGCAAGGTAGCAGTTCTACCTTGACTGATTACACTATGGCCCTATCTTGTAAGGTATACACCATAGTAGAACCAAGCAAATTTAGCTTGGTCCCCTCTGAGCCTACACATACTACTCATGTGTTGATGGACTACATTTTAGCAACGAACCGGTACCCTACACTCACTAATAAAAAGCATAAAAATATACACTATTCGAAAATTTTGAGAAATTACAACTGGGCTAGGGAATCGAGCTTGGTGTACTTGGCTTGGAGCGTCAATGATGATTTCGATCTCCTTAGAATTGCTAGTCGTGTTAAATTAAAATATTCACAATTCCATGATTTTTCTAATAACAAAGTAATGGCTAATTATAAATCACAATTCTCGCACTTGTTGAAATAGCGCTATATTTTTAATTATGACCTGTAGCCTTATGGCTGATAAAGTGCCCTTCCATAGCGTTCACAGTTACTATTATAACCACTGCTCTCCACATTGTCTGCTAAAGTGAGAGGACTAATGTTGTTTAATGGATACTATCACAGTTACTATTATAACCACTGCTCTCCACATTGTCTGCTAAAGTGAGAGGACTAATGTTGTTTAATGGATACTATCACAGTTACTATTATAACCACTGACCTCCACATTGTCTGCTAGAGTACGAGTACTAATGTTGTTTAATGGATACTATCCCAGTTACTATTATAACCACTGACCTCCACATTGTCTGCTAAAGTGAGAGGACTAATGTTGTTTAATGGATACTATCACAGTTACTATTATAACCACTGCTCTCCACATTGTCTGCTAAAGTAAGAGGACTAATGTTGTTTAATGGATACTATCACAGTTACTATTATAACCACTGACCTCCACATTGTCTGCTAAAGTAAGAGGACTAATGTTGTTTAATGGATACTATCACAGTTACTATTATAACCACTGACCTCCACATTGTCTGCTAAAGTAAGAGGACTAATGTTGTTTAGTGGATACTATTCCAATTACTATTATAACCACTGAACTCCACAATGTCTGCTAAAGTAAGAGGACTAATGTTGTTTAATGGATACTATCCCAGTTACTATTATAACCACTGACCTCCACATTGTCTGCTAGAGTACGAGTACTAATGTTGTTTAATGGATACTATCCCAGTTACTATTATAACCACTGACCTCCACATTGTCTGCTAGAGTACGAGTACTAATGTTGTTTAATGGATACTATCATAGTTACTATTATAACCACTGAACTCCACATTGTCTGCTAGAGTACGAGTACTAATGTTGTTTAATGGATACTATCCCAGTTACTATTATAACCACTGACCTCCACATTGTCTGCTAGAGTACGAGTACTAATGTTGTTTAATGGATACTATCATAGTTACTATTATAACCACTGCCCTCCACATTGTCTGCTAAAGTAAGAGGACTAATGTTGTTTAATGGATACTATCCCAGTTACTATTATAACCACTGACCTCCACATTGTCTGCTAGAGTACGAGTACTAATGTTGTTTAATGGATACTATCCCAGTTACTATTATAACCACTGACCTCCACATTGTCTGCTAGAGTACGAGTACTAATGTTGTTTAATGGATACTATCATAGTTACTATTATAACCACTGAACTCCACATTGTCTGCTAGAGTACGAGTACTAATGTTGTTTAATGGATACTATCCCAGTTACTATTATAACCACTGACCTCCACATTGTCTGCTAGAGTACGAGTACTAATGTTGTTTAATGGATACTATCATAGTTACTATTATAACCACTGCCCTCCACATTGTCTGCTAAAGTAAGAGGACTAATGTTGTTTAATGGATACTATCCCAGTTACTATTATAACCACTGACCTCCACATTGTCTGCTAGAGTACGAGTACTAATGTTGTTTAATGGATACTATCCCAGTTACTATTATAACCACTGACCTCCACATTGTCTGCTAGAGTACGAGTACTAATGTTGTTTAATGGATACTATCACAGTTACTATATAACCACTGCTCTCCACATTGTCTGCTAAAGTGAGAGGACTAATGTTGTTTAATGGATACTATCACAGTTACTATTATAACCACTGCTCTCCACATTGGCTGCTAGAGTAAGAGGACTAATGTTGTTTAATGGATACTATCCCAGTTACTATTATAACCACTGACCTCCACAATGTCTGCTAGAGTACGAGGACTAATGTTGTTTAATGTATACTATCATAGTTACTATTATAACCACTGCCCTCCACATTGGCTGCTAGAGTAAGAGGACTAATGTTGTTTAACGGATACTTTTGCATTAACATATGTGGTCTACAGTAGACCCGATGTTAGTGACACATTCAACCACTGAGCGCTCTAGTCTTTACACGAGTGTAAGAAGAGAACTGTAATCACTGTTATTGCTGTTATTGTAACTCATTTGTTAATGTTTCTGGTGTTTACGTCCTCGGGAGAAATTAAACTGAAGAGGGAAATTTAGAATTTCGGATATATTGAGTGCGTTCGTTATATTTAAATAGAGGGAAAATTTTCCGGAAAAACAAAACTAAAGGAAAATGTTCCATGTCCTGCGACGAACAATAGGTCAGAGTAAACTAATTATTCATACGTCAAGTTGGCAGGGCTTGTGTCTTGTACGTGTATACCAACTGCAAAGAACCACTTCCTCGGTACTTGGATTGAATAACCTTCTTCATTGTGTCGAGCAACTAATAAGCAAATAAATTTCAGTCGCAGCCAAACCACAATGAATATTTCACATGCTTTGATAAAATGGCTCTCTTCTGTTTTTATGTGAACTCTTTACACGAACCACCCGCCTCGGTGGCGTAGTTGGCTAACGCGCCAGTCGTGTTGAGCTCTACCGCCGAGGACGGGGAGATCGAGGTTCGAATCTCGGTCGGGTGAACTGGGGGTGGTTTTTCCTAAATGGTTTTCCACTCTCTTCCACGCAAATGCGGGTTCACTTCCTCTAAATTCAACCTTCCCAATTCCTAATCCATTAGCGTAATTAGTACTTAGGCGTATAACCCGAACGGGTAGTAAGACGCGGTGCTAAATATTATTTACACGAACCAAACTTCTTTCTTTTTTAGCACCATGTCTTACTACCCGTTCGGGCTGTACGCATAAATAGGCTACGCTAAAGTGCTAGGGATGGAATGGTTGAACTAACAGTAAGTGTACCCGCATTTGCGTTGATAGACAGTGAAAAACAATTAAGGAAAAATACCTCAATACACCCGACCAGGATTCACACCCACATCTCATAATCATAGCCAGTTCAGTCCATCACGAGGATGGCTACAAAAGATATTTTACAAAATTCCCTGACTTTTCCAGGTTTTCCAGGCAACATTTTTCAATTTTCCCTGACTACTTTTTTCCAGTTTTAATGGTGGATGATGACTTGTTTTATTTATTATTGATCACATATTAAAAAAAAGTTTGTATCTACTAAACATAAACAGTTTTATCAGTTATTTAAAAAATTAAAATGTTATTTTATTTAGGTATTATTAACTTTTGTTTTAGTGTTTAGTTGCAAAATTAATGGGATTTTTAGACATATTTTTAAATTCCCTGACTTTTCCTTATTTTTAGTTAAATTCTCTGACATTTCCCTGTCATTCAAAAATTCCCTGACTTTTCCAGGTTTTCCCTGTCTGTAGCCACCATGCGAGAGTGACGCCTTAGATTATTCGACCACCGAAACGGGTAAGAATCAATCTTGTCCACCACATCAATGTTTCATCTCTATAATCTCGTGACCCGCCTCGGTGGCGTAGTTGGCTAACGCGCCAGTCGTGTTGAGCTCTACCGCCGAGGACGGGGAGATCGAGGTTCGAATCTCGGTCGGGTGAACTGGGGGTGGTTTTTCCTAAATGGTTTTCCACTCTCCTTCCACGCAAATGCGGGTTCACTTCCTCTAAATTCAACCTTCCCAATTCCTAATCCATTAGCGTAATTAGTACTTAGGCGTATAACCCGAACGGGTAGTAAGACGCGGTGCTAAATATTTATTTATAATCTCGTGTTTTTTTCTAAAAAAACATCTGAAACAGCAAGAGCGGGGGAGAGGGGAAAGAGCACCCCCACCACCTTCCTGACCACGTGACTGGTGTTGCCGGCATGGTAAGGGGAGTTGAAGAGTGGCGGGAGAGGGGGGACTCGTCCTTGACACATTTCCCCTCCGCTATCACGGCGGCCTCTATCCATGAATACATTGATCGGCGCGGTAGTATTCCTCTGTCTTCTGGGGCTGTCCGCCTTCAGGGACCACGGTTCAGTTCTCGGTGAGACCAGATATCGACTTCCACCCCCCAATGCAATGCCCAAATACACATAATCCCTGGTGTTTATAGGAAGTCCCCCTTTCGACCACCAACAGTGAGTGGAAGCTACTAAAATGTGGCATTGTATAAATATGTCTTATTTGATCTATTAATTAAAAAGTTATTAAAATCTTCCAATAATAGGGCTACTTCTATATTAATTACTGTACATTTTATAATGACATTATTAATTAAACGGACTAAGAGTATAAATACAATGGCAATATTTTCATCTCCAGCACTGTGGCAACGTAAGTTTACACCAACTCGCTTTGGTGGTCGCGTGGTCTAGCGCGCTACTCTTGTGTTGGACTAGACTGCCGAAAATGGGGAGATCAGGATTCAATCCCAGCCGGGTGCATTGAGGATGGTTTTCCATTCTACTTCAACGCAAATGAGGGTGCACTTCCTCTCAATTAAACCTTCCTAGTCCCTAAACTATTAGTGTAATCAGTACATAGGCTTATAAACCGAACGGGTAGTAAGACGCGGTGCTTTCCCCTTTCGGGAAAAATACCCAAGTTACCCATCCGTAAATCGAACCAGAGACCGCTAGGCTCGTAGCCAGATGCGGTGACCACCATATCACGGGTCCAGTTAATACAGGTACTGTACTTGGTTCGGTAGAGAAACGTACACTAAAATAGAGATGGGAACTATCACGGAATAACCAACCAAGTCAATGCTACGAAATATACGACACGTATTCACAATGTCTTTTGTTTTCATACTTGTTTGGGATATAGTTGAAGTTACGGAAATATAGTTCCTTTCACAAAATGTTTAGTGTGTGTGTGTGGTTAAAAAAAAAGTACCCTTCATCTATCTTGTAAGGTTACCTTACTTGTTCCACTATGGTAACTATATAATAAAAGTACCCCTCGTCTATCTTGTAAGGTTACCTTGCTTGTTCCACTATGGTAGCTATATAATAAAAGTACCCCTCGTCTATCTTGTAAGGTTACCTTGCTTGTTCCACTATGGTAACTATATAATAAAAGTACCCTTCGTCTATCTTGTAAGGTTACCTTGCTTGTTCCACTATGGTAACTATATAATAAAAGTACCCCTCGTCTATCTTGTAAGGTTACCTTGCTTGTTCCACTATGGTAACTATTTAATAAAAGTACCCTTCGTCTATCTTGTAAGGTTACCTTGCTTGTTCCACTATGGTAACTATATAATAAAAGTACCCCTCGTCTATCTTGTAAGGTTACCTTGCTTGTTCCACTATGGTAGCTATATAATAAAAATACCCTTCGTCTATCTTGTAAGGTTACCTTGCTTGTTCCACTATGGTAGCTATATAATAAAAATACCCTTCGTCTATCTTGTAAGGTTACCTTGCTTGTTCCACTATGGTAACTATATAATAAAAGTACCCCTCGTCTATCTTGTAAGGTTACCTTGCTTGTTCCACTATGGTAGCTATATAATAAAAGTACCCCTCGTCTATCTTGTAAGGTTACCTTGCTTGTTCCACTATGGTAGCTATATAATAAAAGTACCCCTCGTCTATCTTGTAAGGTTACCTTGCTTGTTCCACTATGGTAGCTATATAATAAAAGTACCCCTCGTCTATCTTGTAAGGTTACCTTGCTTGTTCCACTATGGTAACTATATAATAAAAGTACCCCTCGTCTATCTTGTAAGGTTACCTTGCTTGTTCCACTATGGTAACTATATAATAAAAGTACCCCTCGTCTATCTTGTAAGGTTACCTTGCTTGTTCCACTATGGTAGCTATATAATAAAAGTACCCTCGTCTATCTTGTAAGGTTACCTTGCTTGTTCCACTATGATAGCTATATAATAAAAGTACCCTCGTCTATCTTGTAAGGTTACCTTGCTTGTTCCACTATGGTAGCTATATAATAAAGTACCCCTCGTCTATCTTGTAAGGTTACCTTGCTTGTTCCACTATGGTAGCTATATAATAAAAGTACCCTCGTCTATCTTGTAAGGTTACCTTGCTTGTTCCACTATGGTAACTATATAATAAAAGTACCCCTCGTCTATCTTGTAAGGTTACCTTGCTTGTTCCACTATGGTAGCTATATAATAAAAGTACCCCTCGTCTATCTTGTAAGGTTACCTTGCTTGTTCCACTATGATAGCTATATAATAAAAGTACCCCTCGTCTATCTTGTAAGGTTACCTTGCTTGTTCCACTATGGTAGCTATATAATAAAAATACCCTTCGTCTATCTTGTAAGGTTACCTTGCTTGTTCCACTATGGTAGCTATATAATAAAAGCCATGAGAGTTTCTCTCAAACTTCTCGATAAGGTACAAAACCAAAACTTCGCACACTGAGTACTTAAGGCAGCCGCCTTGGTCAGCGAGAAAGTATCAATCGCTGGGGGAGGGGGGACACGGTTTAAAATACAATGATCAGTGCCATTTTATGGATCTACTTCTCTAGCCTGTCTAAGCTTATACTCCCTTTCACCCTTCGCCTACAACCACCCTTTGTCAAATAAATGAGAAAGAGGAGAAATAAAACTAGGAAAATTCTTATCTCAAGGTAAAGAGGAAAGCTCGCTGCTAATTCTCGAATAGTTTAAATTTTTCTGTTGTAAGCCTATCAATAAATTACCGTGTTCTTATAGGAAGGCTAAATCTAGAGCCCTTTTCCATCAAGCCCTTATCTCAGACCTCCACAAATATATTTAAAAAGTCGTTGAAAATGAGCTAATGTTGCATTTTCACATATCTCGTTCTATTAATAAAACTCAAAATATAGGGCTGTATAGGGGAAAGAGCTCTGTTGAAAATTTTCTACTTTGTTTTGGCATTTGGAAATAACGCATCGTAGAATTAAATATTGCATTAGAGTTGAACGTCTGCGCGGTGATTTCTCGCTTACCGAAGCGGCCCCCTTAAGTTTTACTGTAGTTAAAAAAAAAATTAGCACCACGTCTTACCACCCATTCTGGTTATACGCCTATGTATTAATTACACTATTGGATAAGGGATGGGAAAGTTGAATTTGGAGGAAATCTAACCACATTTACGTGGAAGGAGAGCGGAAAACGATTAAGGAAAAACCGGGATCGAACCCCGATCTCCCCATCTGAGACAGTCCAGTCTATTGTGAGAGTAGAGTCTTAGACCATGCGGCTACCGAAGCGGGTAACTAAAATTATTTAAAATTTGTTTTGCAGGGGAGGCGGGTTCCAGGGGGAGGATTCAGTACACTGTGATCACGTGGCTAGAGTTATATAGTTCTGGCCTCATGCCTTCTCTATAAAAGGAATCCTAATCTTGCAACAACAACAAAAAATCACGATTGTCTGGCAGAGACATGGATACAAATCACGCTACCTCCTGTTTAAAAAAAATATATTATTATTTTTTTATTATTATTTAGCACCGCGTCTTACTACCCGTTCGGGTTATTCGCTTAAGTACTAATTACGCTAATGGATTAGGAATTTGGAAGGTTGAATAGAGGAAGTGAACCCGCATTTGCGTGGAGGGAGAGTGGAAAACCATTTAGGAAAAACCACCCCCAGTTCACCCGACCGAGATTCGAACCTCGATCTCCCCGTCCTCGGCAGTCGGGCTCAACACGACTAGCGCTTTAGCCAACTACGCCATAGAAGCGGGTAAAAAAAAATATATATATAACAAATAAAAAAAACAGGAGACAGACTTCACGAAAAATCTGAAATTGCACCTGTCAGATAGGCCTACCGTGTAATACTTCAAGATAAAGCTTCCACCTTTCTTTCACTGTAAACGTAGTGTACATTTTAGAAACCATCCAACTTTTTTTTAAATTATTACAATTTATCAACCACTTCCTCCAAACTACCTTTTTTTAAAAAAAAGTAAAGATATTTCGTTTCACGTTTGTTTGAAAGACTAGGAAACCGCTGCTCAGGTTAGAAGTACGACGACACCTCAGCTCATTCGGTAGTGTGTCTGCCTACAGATCTAAGGGTTCCGGGTTCGATTATCAGCATGGCCGAAAAATGTATCATTGGTGAAATGTGGGTTTCCCCCTATCACAGTGATAAATTAACGGAATGGGGGCTGGGTGTTGTGTCTGTTCTAGATTTTATGTTAGCTTATAAGTCGTGTGTTGTGCACGATGAATAGCTTTTCTTTAAAAATGAAAATACTAAAATTAGAATATATTTTCCGCGAATGCGTCTAAGCTTTAACAATGCTGAAAATAGTGACCTGCACTACTACCAAATTACGCACAAGTTTCCATGATGGTTCGTTCTGCTAATAGTATGCGTGATAGCCTATAAGTCATCCATGCCAGGAGAGTGATAAATGACAGATAGATAAAGGTTATTTATTTCAAACATTGGCTGAAAGTAGCTAATGTAAACCTATTGGAAATAATTATCGCTAATATAGTATTACTAAGAAAATAATTATTATTTCCAGATAGGTAGATATTAGTGACTTACAGTCAATGTTTGCAATAACGGACCTTCTGCTAGTCGTCACCACCTATCCTATCGTAGATGGGGTATACGTCAACCGAAACTAGTTTTGGCCCAGTCTCAAATCGCCCGTCCGCTCGGTAGATTACGTTTATCCAAGTTAAGTAACAGGTTAAGGAGGGTCCGAGACACAGAGGGTGGGGTGGGGGGGGGTAATATCAGTGGAACCTTGCGAGAGGAGGTGACAGCTCTATGATAAGATATGTAGGGTAGGCCGGAGCGAACTGGGTCACACTAGGCAAGCAAGATACAGACGGTCCTAGCCGACAAACAGGAGGCAGATGGGATTATGACCATACAGTTGTAAGATAAGGCCCGATTATCCCAGACAGGTCATTTCGCGAGCAAAGAATGTGGGTAGTACAGGCAGGTAAAAACACGTGGGAATGACTGCTAAATAATAACTAATACAAGTGTTGACTGTCATACTTTCAGACAAGACAAGTCACACGAGCTGTGATAAAGTTTTCTGTTCTAGGCACAACAACAAGCTGTGATACAGTGTTCTGTTCTAGGCACTACAACAAGCTCTGATACAGTGTTCTGTTCTAGGCACTACAACAATTTGTGATAACGTGTTTTGTTCCAGGCACAACAAGCTGTGATACAGTGTTCTGTTCTAGGCACTACAACAAGCTGTGATACAGTGTTCTGTTCTAGGCACTACAGCAAGCTGTGATACAGTGTTCTGTTCTAGGCACTAAAACAAGTTGTGATACAGTGTTCTGTTCTAGGCACTACAAGAAGCTGTGATACAGTGTTCTGTTCTAGGCACTACAACAAGCTGTGATACAGTGTTCTGTTCTAGGCACTACAACAAGTTGTGATACAGTGTTCTGTTCTTGGCACTACAAGAAGCTGTGATACAGTGTTCTGTTCTAGGCAATACAACAATCTGTGATACAGTGTTCTGTTCTAGACACTACAGCAAGCTGTGATAGAGTATTCTGTTCTAGGCACTACAACAAGCTGTTATACAGTGTTCTGTTCTAGGCACTACAACAATTTGTGATAACGTGTTTTGTTCCAGGCACAACAAGCTGTGATACAGTGTTCTGTTCTAGGCACTATAACAAGCTGTGATACAGTGTTCTGTTCTAGGCACTACAGCAAGCTGTTATACAGTGTTCTGTTCTAGACACTACAGCAAGCTGTGATAGAGTATTCTGTTCTAGGCACTACAACAAGCTGTGATACAGTGTTCTGTTCTAGGCACTACAACAAGCTGTGATACAGTGTTCTGTTCTAGGCACTACAACAAGCTGTGATACAGTGTTCTGTTCTAGTCACTAAAACAAGCTGTGATACAGTGTTCTGTTCTAGGCACTACAACAATTTGTAATAACGTGTTTTGTTCCAGGCACAACAAGCTGTGATACAGTGTTCTGTTCTAGGCACTAAAACAAGCTGTGATACAGTGTTCTGTTCTAGGCACTACAACAATTTGTGATAACGTGTTTTGTTCCAGGCACAACAAGCTGTGATACAGTGTTCTGTTCTAGGCACTATAACAAGCTGTGATACAGTGTTCTGTTCTAGGCACTACAACAAGTTGTGATACAGTGTTCTGTTCTAGGCACTATAACAATCTGTGATACAGTGTTCTGTTCTAGGCACTACAACAAACTGTGATACAGTGTTCTGTTCTAGGCACTACAACAAGCTGTGATACAGTGTTCTGTTCTAGGCACTACAACAAGCTGTGATACAGTGTTCTGTTCTAGGCACTACAACAAGTTGTGATACAGTGTTCTGTTCTAGGCACTACAACAAACTGTGATACAGTGTTCTGTTCTAGGCACTACAACAAACTGTGATACAGTGTTCTGTTCTAGGCACTACAACAAGCTGTGATACAGTGTTCTGTTATAGGCACTACAACAATAGTTTTGCTTATGTCCCTACAAGCCACGAAGAGGTATCTCCCAGTGTTACTGATGTCCCTACAAGCCACGAAGAGGTATCTCCCAGTGTTACTGATATCCCTACAAGACACGAAGAGGTGTCTCCCAGTGTTACTGATGCCCCTACAAGACACGAAGAGGTATCTCCCAGTGTTATTGATATCCCTACAAGCCACGAAGAGGTATCTCCCAGTGTTACTGATGTCCCTACAAGCCACGAAGAGGTATCTCCCAGTGTTACTGATATCCCTACAAGACACGAAGAGGTGTCTCCCAGTGTTACTGATGCCCCTACAAGACACGAAGAGGTATCTCCCAGTGTTACTGATGCCCCTACAAGCCACGAAGAGGTATCTCCCAGTGTTACTGATGCCCCTACAAGCCACGAAGAGGTATCTCCCAGTGTTACTGATATCCCTACAAGACACGAAGAGGTATCTCCCAGTGTTATTGATATCCCTACAAGACACGAAGAGGTGTCTCCCAGTGTTACTGATGCCCCTACAAGACACGAAGAGGTATCTCCCAGTGTTACTGATATCCCTACAAGACACGAAGAGGTATCTCCCAGTGTTATTGATATCCCTACAAGACACGAAGAGGTATCTCCCAGTGTTACTGATGTCCCTACAAGCCACGAAGAGGTATCTCCCAGTGTTACTGATGCCCCTACAAGACACGAAGAGGTATCTCCCAGTGTTACTGATGCCCCTACAAGACACGAAGAGGTATCTCCCAGTGTTACTGATGTCCCTACAAGCCACGAAGAGGTATCTCCCAGTGTTACTGATGCCCCTACAAGACACGAAGAGGTATCTCCCAGTGTTACTGATGCCCCTACAAGACACGAAGAGGTATCTCCCAGTGTTACTGATGCCCCTACAAGACACGAAGAGGTATCTCCCAGTGTTACTGATGTCCCTACAAGCCACGAAGAGGTGTCTCCCAGTGTTACTGATGTCCCTACAAGCCACGAAGAGGTGTCTCCCAGTGTTACTGATGCCCCTACAAGCCACGAAGAGGTATCTCCCAGTGTTACTGATGCCCCTACAAGACACGAAGAGGTATCTCCCAGTGTTACTGATGCCCCTACAAGACACGAAGAGGTATCTCCCAGTGTTACTGATGCCCCTACAAGACACGAAGAGGTATCTCCCAGTGTTACTGATGTCCCTACAAGACACGAAGAGGTATCTCCCAGTGTTACTGATGTCCCTACAAGACACGAAGAGGTATCTCCCAGTGTTACTAATGCGCCACTCAATACCAAACACACACGGACAGTTATTAAAGCATGTGAGAGCAGTAAGAGATGTCCTATAGTGACCAATAATAGTTTAATTTCCACTGATTACGATTACAAACAACCGGGTTATTATTATTACTACTACTATTGCTAATGCTATTCGGGCAATCATTTTAGGCTCTTGAACAAATATGTGACCTTGTGTGACGATCTGGGAATATCGTTTTGCACAGGTACACAATAAAAGGCCATAAGCTTGTCGTCTACAGCAGTGGTATTCAACTGGGGGTACGCGAACACATCTTGGGGTGTGGGGGCTGGTACGTGTAATTTAAATACATATAAGTGCTTATCATAAAATTATATATATGTCTATATTTAATAATAACCCGCTTCAATGGCCGATTAGTCTAAGGCGTCACTCTAGTGTTAAACTGTTCTGATGGCGGGGAGGTCAAGGTTCGAATTCCAGTCGGGTCTGAAGGTCTTTTCCTAAATGGTTTACCACTCTCCTTCCACGCAAATGCGTGAAGATTACCTCTAAAATGCTTCCTTTCTCATCCCTACCCCATTAGAGTAATTATCATATAGACTACGCGTATAAAGTGAACAGGTAGTTAAGTCGCGGTGATAAAATAAATCATAATAAACACTGAGTGATCAGGGCCAGATTTAGGGTCAGCACACCTGGGGGTTGAATACCAATGGCGAGCGAGTCTTACCTTCAAGCTTCATCCCGACCTCCAGGCACTTCTGAAACCTGCAGAACGGACACCTCTTCCTCTGAGTCTTGTCGATATGACAGCTCCTGTCGGCCACACAGGTGTACACCTTCTTGTTCTGCACCGTCCTCTTGAAGAAACCCTTACAGCTCTCGCACGTGAGCAGTCCGTAGTGGTAGCCGGACACCTTATCCCCGCACACGGGGCACAGTTCCTCTATCCCTTCCTTGGTGTCGGGTTGGTCCGAGCCGCCACCGGCCGTCGTCACCGTCACCGCCGCCGCCTGGGGCTGGGGCGACGCCTGGTGGTACCCGCCACCGCCCGCCGCCTCCATCCCACCTCCTCCTGGGGGCGAGAACAGATACGAAGCATCCAGGTTACTGTACCCTTGGTAATGTTGGTGGTGGTGCTGTTGCAGGGTGTAGGTTCCTAAGGGCGGGGAACCGTAGAGGGGGGGCGGCATAGCACCGGGGGTATTGCTGCCGGCACCCGGGTGCGGACTGCCGGACGACGCCATTGCGGCGACGCCCGAGTTGCTGTTACTGGCACCGGGACTAAGGTTGAAAGGGGACATGTTGAGGGTGATTAGCGTCGCCTGCTGCTCCATGTCTAATAACATAGTATCCCCTGGTCGAGGGTCGATCCGGGACTCACAAACACTTCACAACACTTATCTCGGGGAGTTCCCGAGGGATTATCCCTGAACTAATACACACAGTACTCGCGAGGAGTTCCCGAAGGATTATCCCTGAACTAATACACAGTACTCGCGAGGAGTTCCCGAGGGATTATCCCTGAATTAACACATACAGTACTCGCGAGGAGTTCCCGAGGGATTACCCCTGAACTAACACACACAGTACTCGCGAGGAGTTCCCGAAGGATTATCCCTGAACTAATACACAGTACTCGCGAGGAGTTCCCGAGGGATTACCCCTGAACTAATACACACAGTACTCGCGAGGAGTTCCCGAGGGATTACCCCTGAACTAATACACACAGTACTCGCGAGGAGTTCCCGAGGGATTATCCCTGAACTAATACACACAGTACTCGCGAGGAGTTCCCGAGGGATTACCCCTGAACTAATACACACAGTACTCGCGAGGAGTTCCCGAGGGATTATCCCTGAACTAATACACACAGTACTCGCGAGGAGTTCCCGGGGGATTATCCTTGAACTAATACACACAGTAATACACACAGTAATACACAACAGTGTGGGTTCGAGCCCAGCGCAAGGTCCCGACGGATATTAGTTGTCCCCTTCCCCCTTTTTAAAGGGGAGGGTTGCGACACAAACTGCAGAAGTCCAGAGATCGATTCCAGCCTCCGTCTCAAGTTTGAACGACACAAAGGGAGTATCGTCCGGGGGGTATGTCGTGACACACCTGGTATGACATGAGGACATTACTCACATCCTCGTGGGTCCGGCGCACACACTCGCACAATCCCCACAAACACACACGGACAGACACACAAGTTGCTCAAGCGAAAGTGAAAATCCCGCAGCGCGCGACGGAAAGATAATGTAGAGAATAAATATTACAAAACACTTTGTAGAACGCGATAAGCCGGCCGCTCTTTAGAGAACGAGCGGAGGATCCGAAACGTAAAAAAACACTTTCGGTTTTGAGATGTATTACGAGTTATCCGCGCGACCGTGAAAACAAAAACAAAAAAAGTGTACTAATTATTATTGTCGGCGAGGAAGGTAACGACTGAACCACCGTCACTCGTGCCGGCTGGATGACTGACTGACGAGAGGCCAACAGGCAAACCCCCCTTTTCGCGCTTACCGCCCAGTTAGACAGAGACAGACAGAGAGAGATAGACGGTGTTACAATGGGGAATGATTAGGAACCCATGTAATAAGTGAAAGTGAGTTGAAGAAGGGAGGGGGGGGGGGATTGGTGACCTACTTTCATCCTAACCAGGTCTATGTTAGCCTCAGTCACACACCACACAACTAGCGAGAGTGGTCCACATGGTGGGGGGAGGGAGGGGAACGCCGCGACAGGTTGGGGGTAGAGGGGAAGGGACGGCCCACTGACCTACTTTTAGCGAGAATACAAACTTTTAAAAAAAAACGAGGTTGGGGGGGAGGGGATGGTGATGGAAGGATTTATTCTTTTATAAGAGGGGGAAAGGAGATCAACCCCCTCCCCCTTTACCCTTAATGTTCTTCACTAACCTTCACAATTAAATAGAAAAAAAAACTGAATAAAACTTGCCGAAAGATTTTCATCCGTCCCTTTTTTTTTTTGTTCGTAAAGAACACCTTCTCTAAGGTTTAATGAGGGTGGGGGGGGGGGGGGGGGGTCGAACAAGTTGTCCTGGTCGGTGGAGGGGGTTGAAAGGAAAACATCCCTTACGTGATTGAAAATAAAGAAAGAGCAACCTTGCAAACACCCCCTTGCCCTCATGTGTAATCATGTGGCTTGATGGAGCCTTAGGGAAAGTAGGACCTGTTGCTGGGATGATTTACGATGGACAGGTGATGGATGCTGGACGAACGGCCGCACGGCTAGCGTGCCTGACTGACCAGGCCGGGGATGGATCCCAATAGACTGCATTCAGGTGGTTTTTTATATTCTCCCTTCTTCAGGCGAGTACTAGTTAAATTTAGTTTAATGGTCCTACTCAGCCTCCCTTCACTATCCCGGCACTAAAATCAGGGATGGTTTGAAAGAACACCTTGGAACACACTTTTAGTGAACACCGAACTATTTTTATTCTTATTAAATGTTCTAACCTGGGTACCCGAAGCACCATCCCGAACATGGCCGAGATCAGTTACGTCGTTGAGAGCCTGGTTTGGTATAGAAACAAGTTCTGATTCAGGGACAGGTCGAGAATATGGGACACCGTATCATTAGACATATCAACATAATGATTATATCAACATGGAGCTTTAATAAAATATCAACATGGAAGTTCAATAAGTAAATAATAAATAAGTCAAAAAAATATCTCCTTCGATCCCAAACGAGGATTCAGGGGTTGCAGCCCCTGCCTTCTATCTGTATTGAACTTCCATGAAGGCTTGGGTAACGAAGCAGCTCACCCCAAAAATTGACTGGGAATTTCTCAAAAGCGAAAGAAAGAAAGAAAGGGAAAACCTTTAAAATTTTTAAAAAAACATTTCACAACTTTTTTTCTACCTATGAGATGCCAATAAACTCAAGTGACATATTTATTGATAGGCATTGCTCCCCCCTTCCCCCAGCCATATCCGGCGACAAACCAGGCCCATGGAAACTATGTCAGGACGATAGGCTCGTCTTCAATAGGCTTTTATGATCTATCGAACAAGCTGCGCGGAAAAACAAGCTAACTCGCTCTAACATAGCTTGGAATATTGATAGAAAGATGTGCCATGTTTTATGGAGGGGATTTCACAGCAGGAATATTATTAAAAGTCTTATCATCAGATGAGTTTAAAATTACCTTAACCTAGAGCGGCACAACTTAAGGGCACCATCTACTTGAAGGGAAATACTTTTTGCTGTATTTCTTATGGTAATGACAGTTCTAAAACTTTAAAACCAATAAAACAATCATCAATTATCTCAGAATGTTCTGTTGTGTCCCTGTTTTAAAATGACTGTGTGAGAAAGTTTAGATCTATGTTTCTAATCATTTACTTTGATATCACAACTAATATAGTTAGTTTAAAGCATCGTCTAAAATCAGATTAATAACAACTAGAATGTAAGGATTTAAATTCTAGTGAGGCATGCTATTATCTTTCACCTCAATTTCGGCGCGAACCATATTTTGAAATAACAAACCACTTGTTAGTTAAGGCTGGGTTTTTGGACGTCTGTGGCTAGGCGTCTCAACGCTCCGGTAGGCGGTCACACTAACATACACTAGCACCAGGAGTCAGCCCTAAGAATGTGACATGGGTAGTTTACTAACTCACTACTATACGACCAGTGTTGGGGCAGGAATTGAACCTAGGCCTTCTGTATACCTGGCTAAAACTGTCCCACGAGTGTTTATTGCAGGGGACTGTTCAAGAGGGATCTGGGTGTTGGGGGGCGGGGTAATGACGGTTCAAGGGGATTGAAGTGGATATTTTTTATAAAGTGCTTGAAGTAAATATTTATTTCTGGGGAGGTCTTAAAGCGGCTCTTTCTGAGGAGTGTTTGAAATGGCTCTTTGTGAGGAGTATTTGAAGTGGATCATATATTAGGAGTGCTTGGAAGGATTTTTGTTGAGTGCTTGAAGCAGCTATTTATGGGGACAGTTGAAGTGGCTTTTTCCGAGGAGTGCTTGAAATGGCTCTTTTCGAGGAGTGCCCGAAATGGATCTTTTTGTGGAGTGCTTGACGTGGACCTTTTTGAAGAAGGTTTGAAGTGGATCTTTTTTAGAAGTGCTTAAAATGTTCTTTTCTTAGAAGTGCTTAAAATGTTCTTTTCTTAGAAGTGCTTAAAATGTTTTATTTAGTGCTTGAAGTGGCTCTTTCTAAGAAGTTATTGAAGTGAATCTTTCTGAGGAGTGCTTCATGTGAATATTTGAGTAGTGGTTGAAGTGATTTTCTGAGGAGTTATGATATTTTCAATATGTTACATCCTGTATCAATAGTTAGCACACCGCTTCAAATCTTGCTAGTAAGATGAAACAAAGCTAGCTTCCGGGGTTACAATGTTCACTCGACTGGAAGATACCAGCCCGCCAGACTAGAGGTTGACCAACATCACTGGAAGATACCGGCCCGCCAGACCAGAGGTTGACCAAAATCACTGGAAGATACCGGCCCACCAGACCAGAGGTTGACCAACATCACTGGAAGATACCAGCCCGCCAGACCAGAGGTTGACCAACATCACTTGAAGATACCGGCCCACCAGACCAGAGGTTGACCAACATCACTGGAAGATACCGGCCCGCCAGACCAGAGGTTGACCAACAACACTGGAAGATACCAGTCCGCCAGACCAGAGGTTGACCAACATCACTGGAAGATACCGGCCCACCAGACCAGAGGTTGACCAACATCACTGGAAGATACCGGTCCGCCAGACCAGAGGTTGACCAACATCACTGGAAGATACCGGCCCACCATACCAGAGGTTGACCAACATCACTGGAAGATACCGGCCCACCAGACCAGAGGTTGACCAACATCACTGAAGATACCGGTCCGCCAGACCAGAGGTGACCAACATCACTGGAAGATACCGGTCCGCCAGACCGAGGTTGACAACATCACTGGAAGATACCGGCCACCAGACTAGAGGTTGACCAACATCACTGGAAGATACCGGCCGCCAGACCCGAGGTTGACCAACATCACTGGAAGATACCAGCCTGCCAGACCAGAGGTTGACCAACATCACTGGAAGATACCGGTCCGCCAGACCAGAGGTTGACCAACATCACTGGAAGATACCGGTCCGCCAGACTAGAGTCTGACAAACATCACTGGAAGATACCGGCCACCAGACTAGAGGTTGACCAACATCACTGGAAGATACCAGGCCCGCCAGACAGAGTTGACCAACATCACTGGAAGATACCGGCCCACCAGACTAGAGGTTGACCAACATCACTGGAAGATACAGGCCCCCAGACCAGAGGTTGACCAACATCACTGGAAGATACCGGCCCACCAGACAGAGGTTGACCAACATCACTGGAAGATACAGGCCCACCAGACCAGAGGTTGACCAACATCACTGGAAGATACCGGCCCGCCAGACCAGAGGTTGACCAACATCACTGGAAGATACCGGTCCACCAGACCAGAGGTTGACCAACATCACTGGAAGATACCAGCCCACCAGACCAGAGGTTGACCAACATCACTGGAAGATACCGGTCCACCAGACCAGAGGTTGACCAACATCACTGGAAGATACCAGCCCGCCAGACCAGAGGTTGAGCAACATCACTGGAAGATACCGGTCCACCAGACCAGAGGTTGACCAACATCACTGGAAGATACCAGCCCGCCAGACCAGAGGTTGACCAACATCACTGGAAGATACCGGTCCACCAGACCAGAGGTTGACCAACATCACTGGAAGATACAGGCCCACCAGACCAGAGGTTGACCAACATCACTGGAAGATACCGGCCACCAGACCAGAGGTTGACCAACATCACTGGATGATACAGCCCGCCAGACTAGAGGATGACCAACATCACTGGAAGATACCAGCCCACCAGACTAGAGGTTGACCAACATCACTGGAAGATACCGGCCCACCAGACAGAGGTTGACCAACATCACTGGATGATACCAGCCGCCCAGACTAGAGGATGACCAACATCACTGGAAGATACCAGCCCACCAGACTAGAGGTTGACCAACATCACTGGAGATACCAGCCCGCCAGACTAGAGGTTGACCAACATCACTGGAAGATACCGGCCCACCAGACTAGAGGTTGACCAACATCACTGGAAGATACCAGCCCGCCAGACTAGAGGTTGACCAACATCACTGGAAGATACCAGCCCACCAGATTAGAGTCTCACAAACATCACTGGAAGATACCGGCCCACCAGACCAGAGGTTGACCAACATCACTGGAAGATACCGGCCGCCAGACTAGAGGATGACCAACATCACTGGAAGATACCAGCCCACCAGACTAGAGGTTGACCAACATCACTGGAAGATACCAGCCCACCAGACTAGAGGTTGACCAACATCACTGGAAGATACCGGCCCACCAGACTAGAGGTTGACCAACATCACTGGAAGATACCGGTCCACCAGACCAGAGGTTGACCAACATCACTGGAAGATACAGGCCCACCAGACCAAAGGTTGACCAACACCACTGGAAGATACCAGCCCACCAGACAGAGGTTGACCAACATCACTGGAAGATACCGGTCCACCAGACCAGAGGTTGACCAACATCACTGGAAGATACCGGCCCACCAGACCAAAGGTTGACCAACACCACTGGAAGATACCAGCCCCCAGACCAGAGGTTGACCAACATCACTGGAAGATACCAGCCGCCAGACTAGAGGTTGACCAACATCACTGGAAGATACCGGCCCACCAGACTAGAGGTTTACCAATATCTACAAAGGGTTCTCTCGACCACTTTCTCTGCAGAGTAAGAGACGCCAGCTCATAATATGCTCTAACTTGTTGGTCAATTGTTTCCTAAGAGTCCCTATTACACTAGTCTTGTACCGGTCATAAGACCGTTGGCGTGGAGGATAGAAACCTAACAGTCCTAGCTAATTGGAAGGAGGTAATAGTTACTATTTCATTATGTTCTGAGACATTACTTCTTTTTTAAAGAGTTACTTTGACAGTCTAATTAAATATATAGGGTAATTATTTATTTGTGAAAACACTCCTAGAATTGAGTCAAACACACTTATTTCACAATGCAATTATAACATAATATATCCACAAATATCCCAACACTAAGGGAAATGTAACAAAGCGAGGAAAATTGAGTTGGGACTTCTGGCACCCCTAGTTTAGAGGAGCGTTTCATGAGTTGCCTAGACTAGCTCTCCTAGGAATTGTCTAGATAATAATAAATGACAGCTCTCCACTGAGTTGTCTAGGTGATATTAAATGACAGCTCTCCTAGGAGTTGTCTAGGTAATAATAAATGACAGCTCTCCATGAGTTGTCTAGGTAATAATAAATGGCAGCTCTCCATGAGTTGTCTAGGTAATAATCAATGACAGCTCTCCGTGAGTTGTCTAGGTGATATTAATGACAGATCTCATAGGAATTGTCTAGAGGTAATATTAAATAACAACCTCCTAGGAATTGTCTAGAGGTAATATTAAATAACAACCTCCTAGGAATTGTCTAGAGGTAACATTAAATAACAACCACCTAGGAATTGTCTAGAGGTAGCATTAAATAACAACCTCCTAGGAATTGTCTAGAGGTAACATTAAATAGCCACCTCCTAGGAATTGTCTAGAGCTAACATTAAATAACAACCTCCTAGGAATTGTCTAGAGGTAACATTAAATAACAACTTCCTAGGAATTGTCTAGAGGTAACATTAAATAACAACCTCCTAGGAATTGTCTAGAGGTAACATTAAATAACAACCTCCTAGGAGTTGTCTAGGTAATACTAAATTACAATTCTTCAAGTATAGCGCTTAAATAAGCCTTTGTTCCGAGCCTGAACGTTCAAACCTCAAATAGCCCCAAAAGGTGCAACCGAGTCATGAACATGGTCACCTCTAGTGACGTAATACCGTCCAAAGGTGGACTCGGACGCAGAGCGGTACAAGTGACACCACGATCTCGCACTAGTGACTTGACCGGTTTCAGAACCAGGCGGTTGATTCGGAGATCACTACAACCAGGCACCCTTAGTTTGTGTCGCGACCGAGCTGAGTGGCTAGGGTAATCGTCCGTATGAGTCTTTACCTCTAGCGTTGACTGATCCAAGTAGGTCTCTAGTGCTGTTCTAGGTTAAGTTAATTCCCGAACTCATACAAACAACCTAGGAGGGCTGGCTGCCTAGGTAGTCGAGATAATGCCAATCACATGTAGCGCTTAGGTTAAATATTGACAAATCCTTTTAACAGTACACGAGTTTGTTGTTTAGTGGAATAAACACATAGCTATTCTCTGTGATTCTATACGCATACTTGCAAGCATAGTTTAAAATATGACATTTTACACTCCGAAAAATCTATATATTTCTGTTGATAACTAAGAGCAAAATGGCTGGGAAATGAAAGCTAACTGGTATAGAAGCGTAGAATAGATCTTGGTATTATCATTTGTAATTTCCTCCTCCCATGTTTGTTCTCCTACTGCCGGACAGCTCCAACCAAGAACATTATAGACACACTTGATTTCTGCTCGACTATTCTAGCGCCAAAGAGGTTACATTACTCGACTTAGTGAATGTTATTCCCCAGACATGTTCCCTCTCTCTCTCTCTTGTAATGAATGGTCGCGTCATAGCGAGATATCATGCTCTGGGCGCTCTGGTTGGCGGGTCGCCATGTTGGATGAAGGAAGTAGTCCAAGTGCAGTGGGTTTATAGGTCGGCACTAGTTGGAAGATAGGACTTGGCTCGTGGGCTGCCTTCTGCTTGCGTTCTGTGTCTGACAGACTTCTACTTGCTTTCTGTGTCCGATAGACTTCTACTTGCTTTCTGTGTCCGACAAGACTTCTACTTGCTTTCTGTGTCCGACAAGACTTCTGCTCGCTTTCTGTGTCTGACAAGACTTCTACTCGCTTTCTGTGTCCGACAAGACTTCTACTCGCTTTCTGTGTCCGACAAGACTTCTACTTGCTTTCTGTGTCCGACAAGACTTCTGCTTGCTTTCTGTGTCTGACAAGACTTCTGCTCGCTTTCTGTGTCCGACAAGACTTCTACTTGCTTTCTGTGTCCGACAAGACTTCTACTCGCTTTCTGTGTCCGACAAGACTTCTACTTGCTTTCTGTGTCCGACAAGACTTCTACTTGCTTTCTGTGTCCGACAAGACTTCTGCTCGCTTTCTGTGTCCGACAAGACTTCTGCTTGCTTTCTGTGTCCGACAAGACTTCTGCTTGCTTTCTGTGTCTGACAAGACTTCTACTAGCTTTCTGTGTCCGATAAGACTTCTACTTGCTTTCTGTGTCCGACAAGACTTCTACTTGCTTTCTGTGTCCGACAAGACTTCTGCTCGCTTTCTGTGTCTGACAAGACTTCTACTCGCTTTCTGTGTCGACAAGACTTCTACTTGCTTTCTGTGTCGACAAGACTTCTACTTGCTTTCGTGTCCGACAAGACTTCTGCTACGCTTTCTGTGTCTGACAAGACTTCTACTCGCTTTCTGTGTCGACAAGACTTCTGCTTGCTTTCTGTGTCTGACAAGACTTCTGCTTGCTTTCTGTGTCTGACAAGACTTCTGCTTGCTTTCTGTGTCTGACAAGACTTCTACTTGCTTTCTGTGTCTGAATGTTTTCAATGCCTGCCTCCAAGATTGTCTTATACAGTTGAATTATGGGTGAGCGCTCAAGACACCACCGCAGTGGGAAGTAAAGAGTAGAGTAGTAGTGAAGTGTTAGAAAGGAAAGAATATGTTGTGTGTGCTATTAAAGCTACAGAAGAATGTTTCTCAATCTACTTTACAAGATACTGTTCTTTCTGACGTCCTGTAGGCAAACAACACCAAACGGACCATTACAAAAGTCCAAAGATAATATTTGCATAAGGATGACGAGATGTGTTTTTTAAGCAACGTCTAAAATCCCTGTCGCAAGTTTTAAGAGCACATGAAAAATTACGTCTTTAATTTTCTGTCACGCAGTACGGTGTTTTTCCAACATACACGTAGGCCCTACACGTTAGTGGGGTACAGAGCACAGTGTCAGGGGTGTGTAAATCACATTGTCAGGGGTGTGTAGAGCACAGTGTCAAAATTAGGTCAGGGCTCATAGCAGCAACAGTAACTATGATACGACCTATAACGACTATAGTACGACCTAAGTGACTATAGTACGACCTACGGCGGCTATTGTATGACATAACGACTATAGTACAACCTACAGTGACTATGGTACGACCTACAGCGACTATGGTACGAACTACGGTGATTATGGTGCGACCTACAGTGACTATGGTACGACCTACAGCGACTATAGTACGAATTACGGTGATTATGGTGCGAACTACGGTGATTATGGTGCGACCTACAGTGACTATGATACGACCTATAACGACTATAGTACGAACTACGGTGATTATGGTGCGACCTACAGTGACTATGGTACGACCTATAACTACAATAGTACGACCTACAGCGACTTTAGTACAATCTATGACGAGTATGGTACTACCTGCACCGACTATGGCACGACCTGTAACGATTATGGTACGACCTACAAACGGTTGGCTCAGCGTCCCCAACTCAAATCTGAGAGTCCGGGGTTCTATTTTTGCATAGAGGTAGTGGTTCCCATTAATGTTATCTCATCCTCTTTTCCTTAAATTCGCCCTCCCCATTTTGTGTCTGTGTATTAGTTGAAAGACGTGGATAGGCCAAACATAGAGTAAAAACAAGCACTATCCCCAGATCGTTAATTTATCAAACTTCAAGATAAATTAAAATTATACTTAAAGGTGTTGATTTGCTACAACGCGTCAGACGCGAATTAGAGCCGCGCACGTCAGACGCGAAGTACTCCTTGTTTTTTTTAAATTATGTCGTTTTGGTATCCCGCGGCTAGCGCGCGCGTCACACTACAACCGATAGTGTCAGACCAGTTGCATTCTCTTTTACGTGTTACTATAAAATAAAATATTCATCATAAAATATTCTTTAAACATTCATTTGAATTAACTAATCCTACATTTTTACTTTCTACAAGTATGTCCTTCACTTACGTAACAAAAATATTTATGTCATTCTACGATCTCTTAAACAGTTTTTCATTGCTCTTTTCAACAATTGTTTTTGCGAAAAGCACAAGGCTAAGCTAAAACTGTCGGTTCAATTATATTAATATTAATAACTATTCATTTAATGGCAAACAAAAACTATCTAGTCTGCGATATTGTATGGTATTTATTTCAAACGCGTCAGTCGCTCTATAGGAAAACATCTATATTCGCGTGAGCCGCACGCGTCTGTCGCGTTCGCGCCTGACGCGTTGTATCAAATCATACCTTTAAAATTTTAGTTTTTAGACCTACAAGAAACTCGAGCCAAGACCCTGGTAGAATCAGGCAAACGCGCTACCGAGATCGAGATAAGTGTCTGACTCGCAGCCCAACTCCTTGTAAACATGTTTTAGTAGTGACGACTCCCAATTCGCTCTCTCTCTCTCCCGACCTTGAAATGAGAGAGAGGTGCAGATATAAGACAGACAGACAACAATCGCGAGAGGAAGTTGGGAGTTGACTCAAGATTTCGCTTTCAATCCGCGCAAAGCTGACATAACCTAGCCCACAACAAACAATCCTGCGCCCGGCAGTAGAGGCCCCCGCGCAGCACACACTGTAGGGAGAACAAGAGGTTCTGTAGGGGCTAGTGACGTCACACTTCTACATGGAATACAGAGGTTCTGTAGGGGCTAGTGACGTCACACTTCTACATAGAATACAGAGGTTCTGTAGGGGCTGGTGACGTCACACTTCTGAAGGGAGAAAAAAGATTCTAGAGGGGCTGTTGACGTCACATTTCTGCAGAGATAGCAAAGATTCTAGAGGGGCTGGTGACGTCACGCTTCTGCAGGGAGAACAAAAATTCTAGAGGGGCTGGTGACGTCACACTTCTTCAGGGAGAACAAGGATTCTAAAGGGGCTGGTGACGTCACACTTCTGCAGGGAGAACAAAGATCCTAGAGGGGCTGGTGACGTCAGACAAGACACGTCACCCTTTTATTGGTTGTTAAAAGCACGTTAATCTGCCGATGACGTCCGAGAGGGCCCATTACAAGTCTATATATCAAGACAACATCTCAAGCTTCTAGTGATGTGAGAGTACAGATCATATAAAACATTTACAGCCCTAGAGAGCGGCTAGCACGTCTGACTCTTGACCCAGGGTTCGGTCCGTGTCTTAGCAGACGAATGCCGGTGCACTAAGTGTTGGTGAGTGGGGGAGGTTACGGTAACAACACCACGCAGTGCAGTTGGCCGACCTAGTTGTGTAATGAATGACCCAGTGCACTTGAGCCGGATAGCGCGAGGACGCAACCCCCCACACACGCATGCGCACCGACACATTGGTCTATAACTCCAACCCTGAGTTAGAATAGGTACGTCTATATCACGATGGTGTTGGAGAGATTAAACCTGCACTTTCAGAAGCGAATTAACACGACTTACAAACTAGCTATTTTTAAATCACCGAGTATTCAGCACCTTCGGGTTATAATCATAGATCAATCACTCTAAAGTGTTAGGGATGAGGAAGGTTGAATTTAGAGGAAGTGTACCCTGATTTGCGTGGAAAGGGGTCCATGGGGGGAGGGGGGGATAAGACTATTTAGAAAAAAATACTCTCAGTACACCTAACCGGAATTCGAATTCGGATCTCCCCGTCATCAGCAGTCCAGTCTATTTGGATAGTGACGCCTTAGACCACGCGGCCACCGAAGCGGGCCACAGCAAACTATTCCATGATTTTGGTTGGAAGAACAATATCCGGTCGTTACTAAAGTTACTCAAACTTTTTAAATATATTCATACGTCAAGTCATGGTATCTGTAACTGTCACATTTGATAGATATTATCAATACCTATACAATAATAATATGGTAAAATGCTATCAATATTGGCCTAAAAGAAATATGTCTTAATTTTCTTTCCAACATTTTCTTTCCAACCAAAATCAAGGTAGCTTAATCCTAGAACAGACACAACAACCAGTCCTAAGGCCGTTAATTCATCACTTTGAGAGGGTAATCCATGCCGGGAATCGGACCCGGGACCCTTAGTTCAGTAGACAGACGCGCTAACCATTGAGCTAGGCTGTACTGACCTAATCATTCATTATACAAATAGATTAACCTCATCCCCACGAAAATGCGGGTACATTTTCTGTAAACTCATCTTTAATCGTTAGTGAAATGCTTTGGTTGAGTCGGTAGCGTGTCTATCTACTGAGCTAAGGGTCTTGGGTTCGATTTTCGGCATGGCCGAAAAATGTATCGTTGGTAAAATGTGGGTTTCCCTTTTCGCAGTGGTGCATTAACGGTCGGGGAGCCGGGTGTTGTGTATCATGTATGTTATGGATTCAAGTTATATTATAGGTTGTTTGCTGATACAATCAGTCCGTTCAGAAGGTGCACGTTAAAAACCTTAAATAAATAAAGTGTGCGATAGCCTGAAAGTGTGGTAAGCCAAAGTGGAAAATAAATAAATCTAAAAACATTTTGAAATCGACATCTTTTCCAAAATATGGTCAACCATCCTCTTTCCCGAGATTTTTTCTAATGCACAACTTCCTAATCCTGATCCCTTCGTGTTGCTCCTGACCTGCTTGTATCCATACCACCAGCACGACAGGCTCCAGGAGGTAATTGGGTCAAAATGTTGTGGCCCCTTCAATCGACCGGCCTCAATGTATCGACTTGTCATCAATCATTCACACAGCATTTAATTATCATTCTATTTGTACTGGGATCGTCACTACTCGCTATTGTACCTGCACAGCTACACTATAAACGCTAGTCTTTAACTGCTAGCTCACTTGAACCGCTAGCCCTTAACTACGAGCTACACTAGCAACACGGGAAAGCTCCTTTATCTGCAGAGTTACACTATAAATACGGATAGCTCCCTATCTGCAGAGCTACACTAAAACACGACTAGCTCCCTTATCTGCAGAGCTACACTATAAACACGGACTAGCTCTTTTACCTACAATTTATAATCTAAACAGAGGCTGGCACTTTTACCTGCTGAGCTATACTCTAAGCACGAGATAAGTCATTTGCTAGATATAAGTGTGTTAGACGCATCAGTAACTTTCAGTGAAAGGTAGAAGTGTGCTAGACGCGGCAGTGACTGTCCAGTGATAGGTAGAAGTGTGATAGACGCGGCGTGACTGTCCAGTGATGGGTATAAAGTGTGTTACACGCGGCAGTAACTGTCCAGTGATGGGGTAGAGAGTGTGTTAGACGCGGCAGTAACTGTCCAGTGATGGGTAGAAGTGTGTTACACACGGCAATGACTGTCCAGTGATGGGTAGAAGGTGTTAGACGCGCAGTGACTGTCCAGTGATAGAAGTGTGATAGAGCGCAGTGACTGCCCAGTAATGGTATAGTGTGTTACACGCGGCAGTAACTGTCCAGTGATGGGTAGAAGTGTGTTAGACGCAGCAATGACTGTCCATTGATGGTATAATGTGCTACACGCGGCAGTGACTGTCAGTGATGGGTAGAAGTGTGTTAGACGCGGCAGTAACTGTCCAGTGATGGGTAGAAGTGTGTTACACGCGGCAATGACTGTCCAGTGATGGGTAGAAGTGTGTTAGACGCGGCAGTGACTGTCCAGTGAACGGTAGAAGTGTGCTAGACGCGGCAGTGACTGTCCAGTGAACGGTAGAAGTGTGCTAGACGCAGCAGTGACTGTCCAGTGGTAGATATAAGTGTGCTAGACGCGGTAGTGACTATCCAGTGCTCGGTTGAGGAGTTCCAAACAATAAGTCACCACCAAATGCTGTGAGAACTTGAGGTGGGAACTTCTCAGGGCCTAATTATCACTCGGAGACCAGCAATCACTCTATCTCTCTCTAACCTTGATCCACTTGCAGCCTGCTGCAGTCAGACCGGTAGCTACTGGCTTGTATCTGTACTGGCTGAACAAACCTACGTAGCTGAGTGGGCAGGGTTACCTTGGTTTCATCTCGAGATTGTATTGTTCTTTCAATATTGAGGAGCTAGTGTCTGTTGTGTTGTACTGACATGTTGAGCTAGTGTTGTTGTGATGTCCTTTCAGATATTGAGGCGCTAGTGTTGGTTGTTCTGTCCTGTCAGCTATTGAGGAACTAGTGGTGGTTGTGTTGTCCTGTCAAATATTGAGGAGCTAGTGTCTGTTATGTTGTATTGACAGATATTAATAATATAATAATAATACTTAGCACGGTCTTACTACCCGTTCGGGTTATACGCTTAAGTACTAATTACATAATGAGGTTAGGAATGGGAAGGTTGATTTAGAGGAAGTGAACCCGCATTTGCGTGGAGGGAGAGTGGAAAACCATTTAGGGAAAACCACCCCCAGTTCACCCGACCGAGATTCGAACCTCGATCTCCCCGTCTTCGGTGGTCTAGCTCAACACGACTGGCGCGTCAGCCAACTACGCCACCGAGGCGGGTTACTGACAGATATTGGGCTATGTTGTTGTGTTTCCTGTCAGTATTGAGGTATGTTGGTTGTGTTGTCCTGTCAGATATTGAGGAGCTAGTGTTGGTAAAAAAAAAGCTGCACCATAGTGTTACCAAGCAAGGTACTAAAAGTCTTACCTTTACAGACTACACCACGGCCCTGTTATGAATGCGTACCATAGTGGAATTATACAAACAGTAGCAACACGCATGCGCCGAGCAACATAGAAACCTAGCACACATGGGTTGGCTAGACTGCCCCGCGGAACACCCTATGACGTGTCATACGCGAGTTACGCGCGCATCTGGTCGTGATTTGAACAGAGCGTACTCGGGCTAGGTAGTAACTTTCCTACCTGTGTGTCCACTAATGTAATTATTACCAAACACATGGACAGTAAGCGACGTGTTGAGGCTCGGAAGGAACTTTCGTGTCGGAAGATTGGTAACTCTGCGCGAGACACGCCCCCACCCACATAGGTGTGCAAACAGTGGACATTGGCAACAATGTCAACAGCACACTTAAGGTGGGGATGGAGACAATGCGCGTTTTAAGTGCAGTGCTTTTGCAGTTTTTATAGCAAAACATTTTTTAGGTTAAAATAAATCAAATATTTCTCCAGTAGCAACATAAGAGTTTAACTTTATTCACATGGTAATATCAACAGTTGTTGGATATCTGGTAAGGGTGTCCTGGAATTTAATGAAAACTTTTTCCCTCCATTTAAAAACTTTCTCAACTAATGACGTTATGCTCACGACAAATATTCAACAAATTATGTTGATAGCACCGTGGGAAGAAACTTAAACTTTTTGTTTCTACTGGATAGCTACTATTCGATCTATTTTGGCAAAAAATAAATCTATAAAAACTTTTCGCGTCCCTTACATCTCCACCTTAACAAAACGTTCAATTGGAGAAATTGAAACATCCCTATCCTTAAGAGTATTCAACCGGGTTCAAATTTAGCTCTTAAAGCTAGGTCAGATGTGTTAACCGCTAGCCTGGCCTCATCGGTCCATACTATATTTTTTTTACGACGCACCCTTCCAAGCTCTTTATACAACTTGACCTAGGACAGCAACACGGGTGCCTAGGGTTCATTATCACCGAGTTGTCATCCTATCAGCCTAACAGAACAGATAGTAACAGCTTGTAGTGGTAGTCAACCAGTACTGGCGAGTAGTGTAGTCAACAACAGAGCTTGTAGTGGTAGTCCACCAGTACTGGCGAGTAGTGTAGTCAACAACAGAGCTTGTAGCGGTAGAGTCCACCAGTACTGGCGAGTAGTGTAGTCAACAACAGAGCTTGTAGCGGTAGAGTCCACCAGTACTGGCGAGTGGTGTAGTCAACAACAGAGCTTGTAGTGGTAGTCCACCAGTACTGGCGAGTAGTGTAGTTAACAACAGAGCTTGTAGTGGTAGTCCACCAGTACTGGCGAGTAGTGTAGTTCACCAGTACTGGCGAGTAGTGTAGTTCACCAGTACTGGCGAGTAGTGTAGTTCATCAGTACTGACGAGTAGTGTAGTTCATCAGTACTGGCGAGTAGTGTAGTCAACAACAGAGCTTGTAGTGATAGTTCACCAGTACTGGCGAGGAGTGTAGTCAACAACAGAGCTTGTAGCGGTAGAGTCCACCAGTACTGGCGAGTATTGTAGTCAACAACAGAGCTTGTAGCGGTAGAGTCCACCAGTACTGGCGAGTAGTGTAGTCAACAACAGAGCTTGTAGCGGTAGAGTCCACCAGTACTGGCGAGTATTGTAGTCAACAACAGAGCTTGTAGCGGTAGAGTCCACCAGTACTGGCGAGTAGTGTAGTTCACCAGTACTGGCGAGTAGTGTAGTTCACCAGTACTGGCGAGTAGTGTAGTTCACCAGTACTGGCGAGTAGTGTAGTTCACCAGTACTGGCGAGTAGTGTAGTCAACAATAGAGCTTGTAGCGGTAGTTCACCAGTACTGGCGAGGAGTGTAGTTCATCAGTACTGGCGAGTAGTGTAGTCCATCAGTACTGGCGAGTAGTGTAGTCAACAACAGAGCTTGTAGTGATAGTTCACCAGTACTGGCGAGTAGTGTAGTCAACAATAGAGCTTGTAGCGGTAGTTCACCAGTACTGGCGAGGAGTGTAGTTCATCAGTACTGGCGAGTAGTGTAGTCCATCAGTACTGGCGAGTAGTGTAGTCAACAACAGAGCTTGTAGTGATAGTTCACCAGTACTGGCGAGTAGTGTAGTCAACAATAGAGCTTGTAGCGGTAGTTCACCAGTACTGGCGAGGAGTGTAGTTCATCAGTACTGGCGAGTAGTGTAGTCCATCAGTACTGGCGAGTAGTGTAGTCAACAACAGAGCCTGTATTGTTATGAAACCCCGCTAGGGCACGCACAAGAGGACCAAGTGGAGGGGGCATTGTGAGGTAATGAGTGCTGTACAGATCTCAGGGAGGAGCCATCACTTTCTCCCTACCTGGTATTAATACCACACACTACGACACGTGGAGTTACATCTATACTAGACAGCAAGGGTAGAGAGCAGTCACATCTATACTAGACAGCAAGTAGAGAGAGTAGTCACATCTATACTAGACAACAGGGATAGAGAATATAGGCCATAGGGCATCCCTGGCAGGTGGTATCTGACAATTTGTAAAAGTTACCAAACATCCTTTCTTGTTGGATTAAATAGTCAAGTCATTATATTTGTTGGTCACGGTTATAGCCGAATCTAAATTTCACATTCTTTAAATTGAAAAATGATACCTGTACGCGGGAATCGAACCCGGGACCTTTAACTTAATACGCCAACGCTCTTCCATCACAGACTGCCTTAAAATATGAGTGAAGAATGACCCTGGGGCACAGACAAAGCCTAGGGCACGCGGCGGCGACTCCAGGGGTTTTCAACCCGCGGACCGCAGGCCACTTGCGGCCCATGTTAACATTTGTTTTTTGCGGCACGCTGCCTCATGAAAATTATAAAATTATTTCAAGAGAAAAACGACGAGATATATATTTTACATTATCAACTAATTAAGTAAATACATATTTTATAAACATATTTTACGTTATTTTATAAACGATCTCTGCTTTTTGCGCGAAGAAAAAAAGTATTGCGTACAAACACATATGTGCTTTAAACCGGCAAATGGCAACTCTAGTAGACAAGACAAATCGTGTTACCTCCTGCTATGAAACAACAGAGAACATTCTTCACAAGAAATCCCAATCCTTAGTGTGAGTATAAAGGCTGGTTCACAGAGAAAGCTAAGCTAAGCTAAGCTAAGCCTTGCTATGTTTTTTCCGATTGCTGGCCGGGCAATTTTTCCATCTCCCACCTTGAGCCATCTTACGTTGCGCATGCGCATAACGTAGCTTGGGCTTCGTGTTGAACAGACGCAGTGCTGGTTTGGTGAAAATAACTAAAGACGTGTTTAAGTTTTGTTTTCAGTTTGTTTCACGTGTAATTAAGTAATATTATATTTAGGTTTTATATTTAATGAATGTTTTTATATTAAAATGGAAGCGTTAATTGAACAAGTCAAACCTCCACCTCCTACATTTTCTTCTTCTTCCAAAACAACTGCTAACAGCAGCATCTTTTCTTCCTCAGTACTATAACCTGAACTCAAATAAGACATTTTGGAGAACGCCTTCATAACTTAACTTGACTGGAGCAGACCAGAAAGAAACAACACTGAATTCTGGAGGGAAAAGAGGGACCATTGCTTAACTTAGCTAGGCGTTATGTGTGTACCGGCCTTAAGAATGAGCTAATACGAATATTTTAATATCTATTCAGTCCAAATATTATCGGTACAGCATTGCGATCCGCGAGCCAACAAGAACTAGAAACTTTGGCCCTTGGACATAAAAAGGTTGAAGATCCATGATTATAGCATTGGCGTACTAAGCCAAAGGTCACGGGTTCGATCCCAGGTGTCCAGGTGTCATTTTTTTTTTAAATTTAAAGAATATGACATATTCTTTGGCCAAACCATATGATCTGTTAAGACCATATTTTGTCGATTTGTTGTTAATTTTGGCAGTCAAAACATTCACACAAACAATTTGTTTTTAATTATTGTTTTTACATTAATGAAACATGACTTAGTGTTCGGCCAGACTGACAAGCGTGCGAGCGAGCGCGCAAGCGACTGGGTGGCCAGACTGGCGAGCGCGTAATATGCAGATAGCTCTCGTTAGCTGTTGAAGAGGAGACTCCGAATCGTGGCTGAGTGGACTGAGGGTGGTTTTAACAAGTGATTTATTGTTGTGGTTTTCTCATCCTCTCTCCACGCTAATGGTGATTCTTATTTGTAAAGGCCTACTTTGATAATATTGAAGTAGTTTTAACATTGAGAAGTTTTCCTAGCACTCAACGAACTAACATACAATAATATTGCCTAGCGCCTGTAAACTAGACTGTACTGGGTCGAGCGCGCGCGCTTGAAAAATAGAACCAGTTCTATCTTTCAAGCGTGCGCGCTCCCACCTCTCATTACAACCAATGTGTTCTATTTTATATTTTAGTCGCTCGCGCGCTCGCTCAGTCTGGCCGCCCCCTTATGAACAATAACCGCCTGGATGATACTTTTGTGTGGAAGCGGCGTATTTGGTTCACTTAAAAAATGCTTTTCAAATGAAAGCTTCTAAAATGCGCCGCGTTCTTCTTTAATCGTAATCAAAATGGTGAACCAGAAACAAGGGCGGTTGATGACGTCATACAAACCGTATTTTTCTCGGCTGTGTTCATGCGCTGTTTACAAAACAAAAGTTTTTATTTTGTAAATAATATTATGTATGGATCTCTCTTTTAAGTTATAGAAAACAATTATTTATTGTGATGGCTAGCTAAAAGAAGATGCAATTGTGAATATAATACTTTTTTAATTTATTATTTAAAATACTATGAGATCTCTTTTTGCCACAACCACAAAACAAAAAAGTAAGAAATTTATTATTATATTTTGGTTTTTTTCAATAAGTTAAGAAAATGCCAACTAAACAGTAATACTTAGGGAAGTATCATTAGACTCGTTTGATAAAACTTTTTATTGCTAATATAGTATTAGTAAGCAAATAATAATGATATCCGAATATGTTGACATTAGTTACTTTCAGTCGATGTTTGCAATAAAGAACCTTCCGTTAGCTGTCACCACCTCTCCTGCCGTGGATGCGCTATAGTCACATCTATACGAGACATCAAGCAGAGAAAGGTAACACAACCATAATTAATCTCCCGTAAAATTGTGTAGTTTGACCTACCCCTGCACCTACTATTTTATTTCAGTTTCAAACGCTAGTTATTATTATTATTATTAGCACCGCGTCTTACTACCCATTCGGGTTATACGCACTTACGCTAATGTGCAATGGTAGGGTGATTGTGAGATGAAATGGAGGACCTACAGTTTAACGTGGAATCCGAACCACGGTGGAGGCCTGGCATTCCTCACATTCACAAGTTGTGATTAATACACGTCTTGTCAGAGGTGAAGGAAGGGTTTGGCAATCAGATAAATCTGTGCCGGGACCGAGGATTGAACCCCGGACCCCCAGCACAGAAGTCTGACACCTTACCCCTAGACCACCAGGTCACCTTTCAAACGCTAGTTGTCAACCTCGGTGGTCCTGGGGTAAAGTGCTCGCGTCAGGATCCGATGTTCGTGGGTTCAAAACCCAGTCCACGACGGATTTTTCTTGAGCAATAAAAGTCCGTAGCACAACTTCCTTCGGAGGGGTAGTAGAGCCGTCGGTCCAATGTCAATTGTGGCATATAAAATATACCTGGATGGTATGTGAAAATACCTTTCCGGTAAAATTAGTAGGCCCTTTCGCTATCGCTCATAGAAATTCTCGTGTGCTGATATATCAGTCGGTTCAGAAAGTGCACGTTAAATACCCAAAATAAATAGAATACATAAATAAATGCTAGCTAACCAACAATAAACGCGTTTAATTTAAGATGGGAATACTTCCTTTTTTCTGACAAATAATGGAGGCACGACCAAAGAAAACGTGAAATCGAAAGTTTCTGATTACAATTACTTATACTTTTTTTTTGGTGTGTTTTGTTTCGTAGTTACGAGTCCAAGGAAACGTGATGGAATCGGCCACGGTTTGGTGGCTCGCTACGGGTCTGTGTGAGCGACCAAGTCGAACCACCGGCCCCGTAGCGAGCGTGGCCTTGACACACTTCGTGAGGGAGGAATAATTCACCGCTCGAGCCGCTAGGTGGGGACACACGGTGCTGGCTTTGTGGGGCCCCTTCTGGCAGGCCCACAAGGGGTCCTATATGTGATGGCTTTAGAGCCCCTTCCTACTGGCCCACAAGGGGTCTTATATGTGATGGCTTTAGAGCACCTCCCGACTAGGCCAAAGGGGGTCCTATATGTGATGGCTCTAGAGCACCTTCCTATTGACCCACAAGGGGTCTTATATGTGATGGCTTTAAAGCACCTCCCGACTAGGCCAAAGGGGGTCCTATATGTGATGGCTCTAGAGCACCTTCCTATTGACCCACAAGGGGTCTTATATGTGATGGCTTTAGAGCACCTTCCTATTGACCCACAAGGGGTCTTATATGTGATGGCTTTAGAGCACCTTTCAACTGGCCCACAAAGGGTCCTATACGTGGTGGTTATAAAGCACCTTTCAAATGGCCCACAAAGGGTCCTATACGTGGTGGTTCTAGAGCACCTCTTGACAAGTACCACAAAGGGTCCTATACGTGGTGGTTCTAGAGCACCTCTTGACAAGTACCACAAAGGGTCCTATACGTGGTGGTTCTAGAGCACCTCTTGACAAGTACCACAAAGGGTCCTATACGTGGTGGTTCTAGAGCACCTCTTGACAAGTACCACAAAGGGTCCTATACGTGGTGGTTCTAGAGCACCTCTTGACAAGTACCACAAAGGGTCCTATATGTGGTGGTTCTAGAGCACCTATTGACAAGTACCACAAAGGGTCCTATACGTGGTGGTTCTAGAGCACCTCTTGACAAGTATCACAAAGGGTCGGTCCTATACGTGGTGGTTCTAGAGCACCTCTTGACAAGCCCCACAAAGGGTCCTATACGTGGTTGTTCTAGAACACTTCTTGACCGAAAGAGAGAGGTCCAGGTATACCAACCCTTATTTCGCAACATTGTTGCTTGGTTTGAAACCTAGAGCCCCGGGATAGAAACCAGTAGAAGTTCTAGGGATGAACTCCCTTGCAGCATCCACCAGACTAGTGTCTGGGGCAGGGAAGAGGAGGAGTGATCTAATTAGTGTGGAAGAAGAATGGGAAACGATTGTCGGTACTTCCAATCTAGTTAAAACACGTATTAGCAGTGCGCAGTCAAGACCAAAGAGACCTAAATATTCCGAGTATGTCACACGTGTCGTGTTTTTAATTCCGCACAATTAATTAAAATGTGGTTGCGATAAGAGATTCTATCTGCATTGCATGTAAACAAAGATAACAGCTAAGATAGTAAACAAACCAGTCGATGTGTGTCAAGTTCGTCGGGAGTGACACACTGCACAACAACCTCATCTCTGAACGTTGACGTGATTTTAAAATACTCCTCGTTTACTGAGGAGTCAACATGGGGGGGAGCCTGACTCGGTGGACGCATGGTCTAAGGCGTCACTCTCGCAATAGACTAGCCTGCCGATGAGAGGGATATCAGGGTTTGAATCCAAGTCGGGTGTATTTTCCTAAATGCTTTTCCACTCTTCCTTCGCATATGCGGGTACACTTAATCTAAATGTAACCTTCACCATCCCTAACTCATAAGTTAATTAGTAAATATACGTATAACTTGAACAGGTAGTAAGATGCGATGCTAAAACAAAACCACGGGGGCAATGGCCCCCTTAAAGTATGTTTGTATCACGTGTAAAGTTAGCTATCGGTCACCGCGGGCTGAAAGCGTCTCCTGGTTTTAAGTTGTTGTTTTTATCAAACCGTGCAATTAGGAATAACTAACAAACTACGTCACAAAGTGTGTTGTATCCATCTGGTTTTTTAGATACAGATAAAAAAGTTAAACTCTGAACGATAACGTCACCGAGGAGAGCGAAACAAACAACGAATGATCTCGACGTCCGGTCTGTTGTCGGAGTGCAATCTAGTCGGCAAAATAAGGAACTTTGTTCAGCCCGGGGGGAGGGGGGGGTAAGACTGGCTCAACCGGATTTAAATATATATATATTCCAAATGATTGTTTCGTGAATCGATACCTTCGCCGAATCGTGGAAGTAAGAAAGCCACAAGTTATTACGAACGGAAACTTATGGGGGTGGGGTGAGGGGTGTCTAATCCCCAGGGTCCGGATTTTGATGACATGTCATTAATTTTTTTTTTTTACTAGTCACAGACGATGCTCATAATTACATAAACTCTGTTCATGATCCCCTGGTTGTTGAAATGTATTTTATTTTATTTTATATAATGTATTACCATTTTTTGTAATTTTGGAATTAAAGGTAATAGTTTCTTGGTTTACGTCATGTTTAGGCATTTAGAGTGAATAAGTATATATTTTTAAATACCGATATTTTATAAATGCATGAATACTTAAAACATATTGTTTTCCTAAATACAGTTGTCTGAATGAGAAAATAATGCTGGTAATGAGACTTTCAACTACCTGGAGAGGGTTGCGTCGGGGGGGGGTAGCTATTACTCCTCAAGCAGGTGTTTGTTAATCAATGTTATATCTGGCAGAATACGAGAGCTTAGTTGTTAAAATACTTTTTAATTAAAATATTTGTTAAGTGTGGTTTGATCTAGTCGTGTGCATTCATTACGCGTTTTTGTTCATATTTTAAAGTCATTAAAAAAATTGAAGTAATTATTTAGAATTTTTAGGTCATTTTATAAGTGATTAAAAAAAATAGTTTTTAGGTCACCAAAATCCGGGTCTTACTAATCAGCAGCCTATCAGAGATCAGATTACGAAAATAAGGTGGCGACACTTTTAAGGGGAAGAACCCGGAGATGTAAAAAGTAGGTTTTGGATCGTAGCCTGCCCACAAGGTGGGAAGGAAAAGAAGGAAGGAAAGAAGGAAAGAAGGAAGGAAGAAGAAGAAGGAAGGAAAAAAACCGTGGTCGGTCCAAGAAAACCCGGAGTCAGGACTGGTATTTGAAGAAGAAACCTTAAGGCGATTGGCCCTTTTCATTTGGCGTGGAAATGCAGAGCCGTGGGAACAAACGGTTTATCTTCAAGAATTTTTATTGTTTTCTAATTTTCTTTTCGGAAACGGGTTGTTCAAGAATAGAAGCATGTTGATTAAGTTATACTTTTTATATAGCTTACAAATTTTAACTGTGATCAAATATCGATAAAATTGACATTTTTCAATAGAAAACTGCCGGCTTCATAGCAAAAAATAAATGGTACGGAACTCCACACGAACTTTCTCGCTCTATTGTTTGGAAATGGAGATATTTACTTAAAATTCGTAATATATATACACTAGCAAACCCGAGAACAAATTGCGCTAGACATAACATTTTTTGACTCGTGGTTTTAAATTTCATAATTTTATTTTTAAAAATTAACGTCTTCATTTGTATATTTGGACCAATAAAAAATATAGATATTGGGTCCCCGAGGGTCAACATTTCGTATTAAAATTTTGACTTCCGGTTAAAATTATTATATATTATTATTATTATTATTATTTAGCACCGCGTCTTACTACCCGTTCGGGTTATACGCTTAAGTACTAATTACGCTAATGGATTAGGAATTGGGAAGGTTGACTTTAGAGGAAGTGAACCCGCATTTGCGTGGAGGGAGAGTGGAAAACCATTTAGAAAACCCCCCCAGTTCACCCAACCGAGATTCGAACCTCGATCTCCCGTCCTCGGCAGTCGGGCTTAACACGACTAGCGCGTTAGCCAACTACGCCACCGAGGCGGGTCGGTTAAAATTGTTGTCATTTTACTAAAAGATGCAATCTTATGGTTATCGCATTGCTATTCATTTTCTCTTTTTTAATTTTGACCAATAAAATAGGTAATTATTGACTAGTGAGTCTAAAATGAGAGAGATAGAATCGTTATAGCCGATTTTGAGAAAATGGAATTTTTATCTTTTCATTCTTTAGTAAATGCTATTAATTTTAGGGTTGGACAGACACAGAGACAGACGACATTGCAAAAGCCACTTTTTAGGGTTCGGGGGGTCATAAGACGTCGACATCCATCCAAAATCTTGAGTTCAATTTTTTTTGACGATCACAATACTTGCTATACTACCTGTAAGGTAGCGAGAAAGTAAAGATATTGAATATTGGGTCCCCAAGGATTAACACTTCGTATTAAAATGTCGAATTCCGGTTTAAAATTTCGAAATTTTATTAGGGGTTGTAAATGGTTATTGATTGCTGTTAAATTCCTCATTTATATATTTTGACCAATAAATTAAGTAAATATTGACTATTGAATTTAAAATGATAGAGATAAATCATTGCGTACAAACATTTCTCCTGAGAGGTTGAAAGAAAGAGAACATACACTTTTTGAGAGACTTGCTCATTTCTTACTCTATGGCATTATTGCGTTAAAACTAAGTAGTATCTCTTTACAACTAAAGCTCACAAAATTGTATTAATATATTTGCCAATATCTCAGAAACTGTTGGTTTTATAAAAATATATTTCATATAAAAGTTTTTTTATTTTTAATTGTACTACAATTTTGCAATGATAAGTTATTTAGTATCACAAATAGTTGCGGAGATATGGAAATTTCTCTTTCTGTAAAGTACCCTAAAAGTAATTTTCATGGGAAAAAGAAAATAGCCAGTCTATTTATAATCTTAATCAACCCTAGATACGAATTTTAATCAATATCGTTAGAGCCGATTTTGAGAAAATAATTTTTTTTCTCTATTCGCTTTTTATTAAACTACTCTTAATTTTGGGGTTAAAAAGACACACAAACAGTCGGCATTGCAAAGACCACTTTTAGGGTTCGGGGGGTCATGAGACGTCGACATCCATCAACATTTCAGGTTAGATTTTTTTACGGTCGCAATACTTTACCTTTTATGTTCGAAAAGTTAAAAAATATATAATATATTTGCGTATAGCTTGAAAGTTATTGGTTTGGTAAAAATAGGTTTCGAATAAAATATTTGTATTATAAATAGATCTACATATTTGTGATGATAAGGATTTCATATCTAAAATAGTTTTGGAGATCTGATAAAAATGATAAATTACGCATCAGACCAGAGCCCTTATAATCATTTTGCCGAAATATCGAGAGTAGCCATTTTGTTAACAATATTTATAAATGTTTTGAAATTAAATTTATTCAAAATCGTTAGAGCTTATTTTGAGAAAATCGACTTTTTCTCTTTTACCCTTCAGTAAACTACCCTTAATTTTAGGGTTAGATATCCAATTCCAAAAACCGCTCGGGGCCACCTTATTAAAACCCTAGATACCAAGTTTCAGCCCGATCGGTAAAATAGTTTAGGCTCTAGTTGGAGATACAGACAGACAGACTGAAATTCAAAAATAACTTTTTTTGTATTCGGGGGGCTGCGTCGAGATTCATCAAAATCTCAAGTTCGATTTATTTGACGATCACAATACTTTCTCTACCTGTAAGATAGCGAGAAAGTAAATAAGAAAATGTAACAATTAATAAACATCGATACATTATCTTAGAAAGTTGTTAAAATATTAACATAAAAATTTCACTCTTTCTAGAAAAAGTGACATTTCCAAACGTATGATTTTTCCGCAAGACCTGTCCGGTAGCTAGCGCCATCTACGGTTTCCATGATCCATCTGTTCTGGTTGGCGCGGAAGGATACTTTGGTCGGTTGTGAAGCCACGCCACGCCTTTCACCTTCCCGCCCACCATCCCACAAAATAGACTTGCACTCGACAGGGCCCGGGGCCTTAAGCCGGGTCAACCCTTGTATCACACACTTTTAGAGCAGTCATGTCAAACTTGCGAACCTATTGATGAACCAACACACAATGTGAACAGATTCTTATTTTTACAAACTTCGAGGAAATTCAACATTCACGAATTTGACGTAATTTCAAGAACTTGACCATGTGAGGTTGGTGCATCAAAATTGTACTATTTTTTTTCAGCTGTGGTAAGTTCCCAAAAGTTGTTGAGTTTGAGCACTAAATATATGTAATATTTGGGAGCATGTATGTATGTTAACATTGGTTTTCTCACATTAAAAGGCACCAAAAAAACCCACGAGAAATCTCGGCCCACACATACATTTGTCAATAATTATGAAAGGGACGTCAGCACGAGATTTAAAGAGCGACATTAACACTAGTGCTGCAAATAAAACGTTTCAAATTTCTGATAAAAATTATATAAAGACTTTTTTATATTGTTTTCTATAGAAGGCCAACTTTTCCCTTTTTGTAATAATGAGGTAATAGGTTGAAATTACTTTTACTTAAGAATATGTAACTGTTGAATTTTTTTACAATGCAGCTCCCTCAAAGATCTTTAATTTTCAATGTGGCCCTTTTGATCAAACGGGTTAGACCCACCCGCCTTAGAGGTGGAGGGCCCAGGATTCTCCCCTAACAACATAATGAGCTCCCAACAGCAGGTCTAGAGGGCCCAGGATTCTCCCCTACACCATAATGAGCTCCCAACAACAGGTCTAGAGGGCCCAGGATTCTCCCCTACACCATAATGAGCTCCCAACAGCAGGTCTAGAGGGCCCAGGATTCTCCCCTACACCACAGTGAGCTCCCAACAGCAGGTCTAGAGGGCCCAGGATTCTCCCCTACAACACAGTGAGCTCCCGACAACAGGTCTAGAGGGCCCAAGATTCTCCCCTACACCACAGTGAGCTCCCAACAGCAGGTCTAGAGGGCCCAGGATTCTCCCCTACACTACAGTGAGCTCCCGACAACAGGTCTAGAGGGCCCAGGATTCTTCCATACACCACAGTGAGCTCCCGACAACAGGTCTAGAGGGCCCAGGATTCTCCCCTACACCACAGTGAGCTCCCAACAGCAGGTCTAGAGGGCCCAGGATTCTCCCTACACCACAGTGAGCTCCCGACAACAGGTCTAGAGGGCCCAGGATTCTCCCCTACACCACAGTGAGCTCCCAACAGCAGGTCTAGAGGGCCCAGGATTCTCCCCTACACCACAGTGAGCTCCCAACAGCAGGTCTAGAGGGCCCAGGATTCTCCCCTACACTACAGTGAGCTCCCGACAACAGGTCTAGAGGGCCCAAGATTCTCCCCTACACCACAGTGAGCTCCCGACAACAGGTCTAGAGGGCCCAGGATTCTCCCCTACACCACAGTGAGCTCCCAACAGCAGGTCTAGAGGGCCCAGGATTCTCCCCTACACCACAGTGAGCTCCCAACAGCAGGTCTAGAGGGCCCAGGATTCTCCCCTACACCACAGTGAGCTCCCGACAACAGGTCTAAAGGTCCCAGGATTCTCTCCTACACCACAGTGAGCTCCCAACAGCAGGTCTAGAGGGCCCAGGATTCTCCCCTACACCACAGTGAGCTCCCAACAGCAGGTCTAGAGGGCCCAAGATTCTCCCCTACACCACAGTGAGCTCCCAACAGCAGGTCTAGAGGGCCCAGGATTCTCCCCTACACCACAGTGAGCTCCCAACAGCAGGTCTAGAGGGCCCAGGATTCTCCCCTACACCACAGTGAGCTCCCAACAGCAGGTCTAGAGGGCCCAGGATTCTCCCCTACACCACAGTGAGCTCCCAACAGCAGGTCTAGAGGGCCCAGGATTCTCCCCTATACTACAGTGAGCTCCCGACAACCGGTCTAGAGGGCCCAGGATTCTCCCCTACACCATAATGAGCTCCCAACAGCAGGTCTAGAGGGCCCAGGATCCTCCCCTACACCACAGTGAGCTCCCAACAGCAGGTCTAGAGGACCCAGGATTCTCCTCTACAACACAGTGAGCTCCCAACAGCAGGTCTAGAGGGCCCAGGATTCTCCCCTACACCACAGTGAGCTCCCAACAGCAGGTCTAGAGGGCCCAGGATCCTCCCCTACACCACAGTGAGCTCCCAACAGCAGGTCTAGAGGGCCCAGGATTCTCCCCTACACCACAGTGAGCTCCCAACAGCAGGTCTAGAGGGCCCAGGATTCTCCCCTACACTACAGTGAGCTCCCGACAACAGGTCTAGAGGGCCCAGGATTCTCCCCTACACCACAGTGAGCTCCCAACAGCAGGTCTAGAGGGCCCAGGATTCTCTCCTAGCACCAAAGCTGAGCCCACCTCTACCCTACCGGACAAGCGGGGCCGGTAATCCAAGTACGAGTCCGTTCAGGGACACAACGCTCGCGAGCAAGGCCCGTGGCTAGAAAGTGCATCACAGACGAGCAGAACAAAGCGTCCCAGTAGTCGACAAGGGCGTATCTTCCTCCTCGGAACTTTCACACGTGGGAGAGTCCTTCCCGCCGGGTCGTAAAAACCTCGGGTCGCTCCTCGGGTCCACAAACAAACCAGTGTAATAATAAGATGGACTGAATTTCGGGGGAGAAAGTGCTCCCTGGACAAAGGAGAGGCGCGGGTCGTGTGTGTGTGTGTGCACGGGTTACGTAAATACGTCCGAGCACACACGGGTTTCCAAATTGGAACAGAATGAACCAAGAGAAGGTGATAGCGGAGGTTCCAGAGACCGCAGGACCCATCACGCAGAGCTCTCTTGTACGACACGCGGCCCACGAAGTATAGTGGTTTTTTTTAAAAGTAGGAAGAACCCTTTTAGAAAATACAAACATTGATAACATTTTACAGAATGATTTTTTTTATACATAATGTTAATGCAGATTAAATGACTTGACGTATGAATACGTGAAAGTAGATTTAGTAACTTTTCAGCAGTTGTCGAATAAGGACTTTCCTAGGAGAATTGGATTGCAGTTTCCTCACCATCATGAATGGTGATCCGATATATTATTGTAAGGTGTAACTTATATCAATGGTGACAATTGGCACCAGCCATGGTGTTTGTTCCCTTGCCACTGGACCAATGAGTACTATAGTGTATTGGATACTGAGGGTTCCCTTGTTATCGGACTAGTGTGTATACTAGATCCTTAGGGTTCCCTTGTTATTGGACGAGTGTATACTAGATATTGGAGTTCCCTTGTTATTGGACCAGTATGTACCAGAGAGTACTAAATCCTGGGGGTTCCCTTGTTATTGGGCCAGTGTGTACTAAATCCTGAGGCTCCCTCGTTATTGGACCAATGTGTACTAGATCCTGAGGCTCCCTTGTTATTTGACCAGTGTGTATCAGATCCTCATCACAACAAAAAAACAAAACTAAGAGAACGTGAGCCGGACTAAAAGTGAAGATTGGAGGAAATCACTCCAGATCCTCTTCGAAAGAGAAAGAGAGAGAGAGAAAGAGAGAGAGAGAAAGAGAGAGAGGGGGGAGTGTCTTGTCTCGTTGTCCAGGCTGGATGCAATGGTCCGGTGATTGAGGCGGCCTTGGTTACACATCGGGAGAGAAAAGAGGTTCTCGAATAGAACTCTAGCGCTGGACTGGCACTTTATTAAACACACGACTTACAAACTAGAGGAAACAGGCAGGAGGAGTGTGTCCACCTGCGGGTTCAGATTAGAGATGCCGGAGTTCGATAACGACAGGGAGAGAGTTATTATGCGTGCGGGCTATCAGCATATTTATATTCATTAGGTAGAGACAAGGAGGGCGAAAAACTATTTAGGAAAAAAAAAACCAGCCTCAGTGGAGCCGGATAGGATTCAAACCCGATCACACTGTCACCGGCAATCCAGTCTATTGCGAGTGTGACGACTGAGACCACGCGACCACCGATAGCGGGTGGCGGAAGTGTGAAAACTCGGCTTGGTAACTTTACATTCAAACAACGTAGACTATTATTAGTTCAATTTATGTCCAACACGGCGCTAGCAGGTCGAGGTTTCTTCACTCAGTCCACAAATTATTATTAGCACCGCGTCTTACTACCCGTTCGGGTTGTACGCACTTACGCTAATGTGCAATGGAAGGGTGATTGTGAGATGAAATGAAGGATCTACAGTTTAACGTGGAATCCGAACCACGGTGGAGGCCTGGCATTCCACACATTCACAAGTTGTGATTAATACACGTCTTGTCAGAGGTGAAGGAAGGGTTTGGCAATCAGATAAATCTGTGCCGGGACCGAGGATTGAACCTCGGACCCCCAGCACAGAAGTCCGACACCTTACCCCTAGACCACCAGGTCACTCTCAGTCCACAAAACATGTTTTTATCATAGTAACATCATACCATGATGCTGTATTATTATTAGCGTATAACCCGAACGGGTAGTAAGACGCGGTGCTAAATATTATCATTACTGTATATTATTATTATTATTATTATTATTATTATTATTATTATTATTATTATTATTACTGTTATTAACATACTTAATATCTCAATTTCTTGTCAATCTTCCCTTCAACATGTGGGGCATCCTTGTGTCCTCTTGTGCTTCTGGAAATCCAAAAATATTTTCTTTCAACAACACTGAACAAACTCATCCCACTTGGCCGTTGTATCAGCAGCGTTAAGGTGGGGATGTAGGGGATGCAAGTTAAGGCCAGTGTTCTGCAGTTTTTATAGCTAAACTTTTTTTTTTTGCCAAAAATTAACAAAATATTGCTCCAGTAAAAACACGGAGTTTAATTTCTTCACACGGTGATATCAACAGTTGTAGAATAACTGTAAGGAACATAGCGGCGTTAGCCGACAAACATTTTAAACGAAGAGGAAAAGTCATTAAATTCCAGGACACCCTCGACAGATATTCAACAACTGTTGATATCACCGTGTTGAGAAAATTATATAATCTTATGTTTGTACTGAAGCAATATTTGATTTCTTTTGACCAAAAAAGGTTTTGATATACAAAATGCGAAAACAGTGATCTTTTCTGGCGTCCACTAGGCCTACAGCCCCCCCCCCCCGCCGCCCCCCCCCCCACACTTTAATTCGAGATTTCCTGAATTTTATTTTTATCATAAAATAAAAAACTAAGTTGGAGAGTTATCCAAGGTACACCCTTATATTCGATTATTTTGTTTATTGTTGATGGTTCACTACTAATAATTATTAAAAGTAGATTAGCTCCTTATGTTTTTCTGTTTTTTCCTCTATATCATTACTAGGTTACTAAATCAATGTCGTTGTAGTTCCTTTTACACAAAGGTAGTCTATTTATTTTTTTGTAAGCCTTATTATCTGTATTTTCAGATTGTTAAGAGGCTTAAAATGTTGGCTAGAGCTTTAATAATAATGGAAATGAAAAAAACGACATTAGGAGTTATGTCCTTCGACATGTTTGTTGCCGTATCCAAATCGTGTCCTTATCAGAAGCTTCCTTTTTTTTATATCCTGAGACCTTATCTTCTTTCCTTGTTTGAGATCTTCAATCAGTTGCATTTATCATCTTCCTGGTCACCTACTTCCTTCTACCTTGTTTGGGTTGTACAACCAATTTCGTCTTTCATTTGTTGCCTTATAAAAATAGCACTCTTTTTTAAGTTCTTAGAATCGTAGATGTTTCCTTAGAGATAGAAGATAATAAGAACATTTGTCCGAAACCGTTCGATGAACTGCCAAAGGCTACTCCATGGAAACTGTTATTCATTTGTCGGTCAAGATCTTCCCAACAGATGGCTAGAGAGAGGAAATAAATTGAAAGTGTGATATTGGAGCCTGAGTTTAAAATGTTCTTCCGTCCAGAGCAGCAGTTAAGGCGGGAGAGTGGAGTTCGAGACGCGAGAAAAGTCCAGTGTTTTTTTTTACAGTTTTTATAGCAAAACTTTTTTTGTTGTTGCTAAAATTAATAAAATATCTTTCCGTTAAACATCTAGAGTTTAATTTTATTCACATAGTAAGCCTAACAGTTCCTGAATATCTGTAAATCTGGCATTAAATGACAAATTTTATCTTAATTTAAAACATTTTGTCATCAATTGCCGTTCTGCTCGTGACAAAAGTTCAACAACTCTTGATATCACCATGGGAAAAAAATTAAACTATTTTTGTACTGAAACAATATTTTATTTATCTTGGCAAAAAAAAAAAAAAAAAAAAGCTATGCTATAAAACCTGCAAAAATAACGCCCAGTATCCTATACTCCCACCTTAATTCGGAGAGAGAAGACATGCATTAGGAAGATTGGGATGAATGGAACTGTGATACAGCATGCTACATATTAGATTTGCCAGTAATGACCCGAACAAACAAATATCCATTAATGTTGAAATTGATAGCATTATTTTATCCCGAAGCTTCGTAAAATAATTAATTTTAATTATATCATACCACAATTGCTGTGTGACTTATTCCTGTTTGAGTTATTCTTGCGTGGGTTATTATTATTGTGTGAATTATGTGCCTTCCTCGATGCTAAATTTATGGATGACATGATGGAAGGACCTCTACTAACAAAATTACCCTGCGGCCTGAAGCCAGCCAGCATTGCGAAATCTCGAAATTATAAAGTGATAAAGAATTTAAGAAGGTGAAGAAACATTCATTCCCCTCCCCAGCAACTCAGGTTGCACTCTAAGCGTCTAGTTGACGAATTCAGAGGCAAGAAGCAAGTTGCACTCTAAGCGTCTAGTTGACGAATTCAGTGGCAAGAAGCAAGCTGCACTCTAAGCGTCTAGTTGACGAATTCAGTGGCAAGAAGCAAGTTGCACTCTAAGCGTCTAGTTGACGAATTCAGTGACAAGAAGCAAGTTGCACTCTAAGCGTCTAGTTGACGAATTTAGTGGCAAGAAGCAAGCTGCACTCTAAGCGTCTAGTTGACGAATTCAGTGGCAAGAAGCAAGTTGCACTCTAAGCGTCTAGTTGACGAATTCAGTGGCAAGAAGCAAGTTGCACTCTAAGCGTCTAGTTGATGAATTCAGAGGCAAGAAGCAAGTTGCACTCTAAGCGTCTAGTTGATGAATTCAGTGGCAAAAAGCAAGTTGCACTCTAAGCGTCTAGTTGATGAATTCAGTGGCAAGAAGCAAGTTGCACTCTAAGCGTCTAGTTGATGAATTCAGTGGCAAGAAGCAAGCTGCACTCTAAGCGTCTAGTTGATGAATTCAGTGGCAAGAAGCAAGCTGCACTCTAAGCGTCTAGTTGATGAATTCAGTGGCAAGAAGCAAGCTGCACTCTAAGCGTCTAGTTGACGAATTCAGTGGCAAGAAGCAAGCTGCACTCTAAGCGTCTAGTTGACGAATTCAGTGGCAAGAAGCAAGCTGCACTCTAAGCGTCTAGTTGATGAATTCAGTGTCAAGAAGCAAGTTGCACTCTAAGCGTCTAGTTGATGAATTCAGTGGCAAGAAGCAAGCTGCACTCTAAGCGTCTAGTTGACGAATTCAGTGGCAAGAAGCAAGCTGCACTCTAAGCGTCTAGTTGATGAATTCAGTGGCAAGGAGCAAGCTGCACTCTAAGCGTCTAGTTGATGAATTCAGTGGCAAGAAGCTAGTTGCACTCTAAGCGTCTAGTTGATGAATTCAGTGGCAAGAAGCAAGCTGCACTCTAAGCGTCTAGTTGATGAATTCAGTGGCAAGAAGCAAGCTGCACTTTAAGCGTCTAGTTGATGAATTCAGTGGCAAGAAGCAAGTTGCACTCTAAGCGTCTGGTTGATGAATTCAGTGGCAAGAAACAACATCGCTCAAACGCGGTCTGACACTCTTGTAGGCTACACAGCTCAACTGGAGATTTTGTACGCCTGTAACTCTGTCGAGACTATCCGTGTCTTACTACCCGTACGGGTCTACAGTGAGTGGTGGGGGGCCTGAGACGGTAGGCAACTCAATACTTCTAGCCGGGATTCTAACCCCGACATGCTCGACATTGATAACCTGAATACGAGACATATGCCTGTGTCTTCCAAAGGGACCAAGCCAGACGTTCACTACCAACGTAGACTCAGCGAGTTAGATCTAACCATCTCTTAGACATTGGCTAACCACCGTGAATTAGCCGAGTTAGACTGTCCAGTCGAATGAGCTGCCGTTGCCCCTCAGACCTCGAGTCTTAGTTTTTGTGTCAGTTTTTGAAAAGTCCGTTTTGTGGTGGTCCCAACAGTAGCCTCGCGTCCTTGGTCCAATTCCGCCTCCCACACCACCGAAACGGGCGTCCCTCCACTGGTACCCCGGTGTGCAGGTACCCTCAGGGGTATCTTCTTCCTGGACCTCCCGCTGGACGAGCAATTAGATGTCGCAACAACTTGTTTCAACACCTGGTTGTGGAAAAACAACACTGTCCATTCCGTAGAGTAGCGGTTTGGGGACACACAGGTAGGTCCTGTAGCCGAGTGTTCCTGTAGCCGAGCAGTTTGGGGACACGCAGGTAGGTCCTGTAGCCGAGCAGTTTGGGGACACACAGGTAGGTCCTGTAGCCAAGTGGTTTGGGGACACACAGGTAGATCCTGTAGCCGAGCAGTTTGGGACACGCAGGTAGGTCCTGTAGCCGAGCAGTTTGGGGACACACAGGTAGGTCCTGTAGCCGAGCAGTTTGGGGACACACAGGTAGGTCCTGTAGCCGAGCAGTTTGGGGACACACAGGTAGGTCCTGTAGCCGAGCAGTTTGGGGACACGCAGGTAGGTCCTGTAGCCGAGTGGTTTGGGGACACACAGGTAGGTCCTGTAGCCGAGCAGTTTGGGGACACGCAGGTAGGTCCTGTAGTCGAGTGGTTTGGGAACACACAGGTAGGTCATGTAGCCGAGTGGTTTGGGGACACACAGGTATGTCATGTAGCCGAGTGGTTTGGGGACACACAGGTAGGTCTTGTAGCCGAGCAGTTTGGGGACACACAGGTAGGTCATGTAGCCGAGCGGTTTGGGGACACACATGTAGGTCATGAAGCCGAGTGGTTTGGGGACACACAAGTAGGTCCTGTAACCGAGTGGTTTGGGGATACACAGGTAGGTCCTGTAGCCGAGCAGTTTGGGGACACACAGGTAGGTCCTGTAGCCGAGCAGTTTGGGGACACACAGGTAGGTCCTGTAGCCGAGTGGCTTGGGGACACACACAGGTAGGTCCTGTAGCCGAGTGGTTTGGGGACACACAAGTAGGTCATGTAACCGAGCAGTTTGGGGACACGCAGGTAGGTCCTGTAGCCGAGTGGTTTGGGGACACGCAGGTAGGTCATGTAGCCGAGCAGTTTGGGGACACGCAGGTAGGTCCTGTAGCCGAGCGGTTTGGGGACACGCAGGTAGGTCCTGTAGCCGAGTGGTTTGGGGACACGCAGGTAGGTCCTGTAGCCGAGTGGTTTGGGGACACGCAGGTAGGTCCTGTAGCCAAGTGGTTTGGGGACACACAGGTAGGTCCTGTAGCCAAGTGGTTTGGGACATGCAGGTAGGTCATGTAGCCGAGTGGTTTGGGGACACGCAGGTAGGTCCTGTAGCCGAGTGGTTTGGGGACACACAGGTAGGTCCTGTAGCCAAGTGGTTTGGGACATGCAGGTACGCCCTGTAGTCGGGTGTTAAGACGTGGTAAAAAGAACCATAATTGTTGACCGACAAAAAAAATATTTTTGTATTTTATATATAAAAGTTTGTTCCAGTTAGAATTCTACCATGGCTTATGTTTGGCCTTGTGAAGCACTCATAGTACCTCGTGTTACCCGAGTAAAGTGAACTGCTGATACCTTGTGTTACCCGGGTAAAGCGAAGTGAAGCTGCTACCTTGTTACCTGGGTAAAGTGAAGTGAAGCTGGTACCTTGTTACCCGGGTAAAGCGAAGTGAAGCTGCTACCTTGTTACCTGGGTAAAGTGAAGTGAAGCTGCTACCTTTTTACCTGGGTAAAGCGAAGTGAAGCTGCTACCTTGTTACCTGGGTAAAGCGAAGTGAAGCTGCTACCTTGTTACCCGGGTAAAGTGAAGTGAAGCTGGTACCTTGTTACCTGGGTAAAGCGAAGTGAAGCTGGTACCTTGTTACCTGGGTAAAGTGAAGTTGGTATCTTTTTACCTGGATAAAGCGAAGTGAAGCTGGTACCTTGTTACCTGGTAAAGCGAAGTGAAGCTGCTACCTTGTTACCTGGGTAAAGTGAAGTGAAGCTGCTACCTTGTTACCTGGGTAAAGTGAAGTGAAGCTGCTACCTTTTTACCTGGTAAAGCGAAGTGAAGCTGCTACCTTGTTACCTGGGTAAAGTGAAGTGAAGCTGCTACCTTTTTACCTGGGTAAAGCGAAGTGAAGCTGGTACCTTGTTACCTGGTAAAGCGAAGTGAAGCTGGTACCTTGTTACCTGGGTAAAGCGAAGTAAAGCTGGTACCTTGTTACCTGTTAAAGTGAAATGCATGTTCCCGGTACAAATGCTGTGACGTTATTCACCATGACGAATCAGTAGCTTCACTTGAAGGTCGTTCGGCCACAAACTTTCCCATTTATTTCTGGTAATCGGAGGTTTGACGTGAGATATCGCGCGGGTGATGAATGCTCCGACATTCAAATTGAGGTAAAGTTGGGGGTTAGGGTTACCTCGCTGGACTCGGGTCCCCCCTGCGCCCTCACAGAACCAAGAGCAAGACTGAAAAAAAGTGTGTCCACACTTGTCCGAAAATCAAAATTATTTACAACTCCCCGGATGTCCAGTAAACTTGCAACTTACTAATTAGCCCGACAATAGCTTAGTCGGTAGCGTGTCTGCCTATTGAACCAAGGGTACCGGGTTCGATTCCCAGTATGACAGAAATTTGTTTAAGTGGTGAAATTTGGACGTCCACTTTCATAATGATACATTATGTCGACCTCAGTGGACTTGAGGTAAGGTGCTCACTTCATGACTTGATGTTCGTGGGTTCAAATCCAGCCAGAGTTGAGTGATATTTCTTGAGCGATAAAAACTCCGTAACTCAACTTCCTTCGGGGGGAGGGGGAACTAAAGCCGTCGGTCAAACGTTCAGTGTGGCATGTAGGAGAACCCTGGAAGGTATGTGAAAATACCTTTCCCGGCAAAATTGGTAGTCCCTTTTGCTCTTGCTCATAGAAATTAGGTGTGAAAGGTAGTAACGGGGAGTCACCACACTTCCGCTTGTCCATGGGATTTCTACCAGATGTTGCAGGCAACACTAACCAGCCAAAGGTCTGAGTCATAAGTACATGCCCAGCTCCGGATGGAAATCACATCAAACCAAACTTCGGGTTGTTGACTTAATACGAATAAGTGATAAATTAACGACCGGGGGGCTGTATGTTGTGTATGTTCTAGATTTATGTTAATTTATGAGTCGTGTGCTGGGATAATCAGTCGGTTCAGAAAGTACACGTTAAATACCTTAAATGAAATTAAAAAATATTAATTTATATTAAAAAATCATTGGGTATCAGTTTATGATAGGTCTAGCGCGTCTGGGGGTTAGCAAACCTCCAAAACACAGACTCGGGCGCTAACAACATTCCGAGACAATAATTCGCACCAGAGAACAAGCTCTCGCCACTCCCTGACGTGGGTAGGAGAAATGATAGCTAGTATTTCACTCATTAGACAAACTTGTACTGAAATAAGTACATGGTAGCTGCTAAGAAATATACGACACGAATTTGCAGGCTCATTGTTTCCATTCTTGTTTTGGGAGAAGGATTCATTTTAGAAAATTGTTTGAGGTTTGCATAAATTAAAAGTAAATTTTGAAAAAAAAATTGGCGTATTAAAAAAAACATGATTATATCTATAAAAGAGATTTAATTAAAATCACTCCCATCAAGCCTTGTTCACAAACAAACATGTTACTTTTTCTTTTGTTTTTAAAGACGAGGAAATCCTAGTTATATTTGTGTAAGACAACTTGTGTAATATCTTCTGCGCATGCGTCTGTGCTTCATCGCTGGAAACTCAGGCGCTGCTGCTACCAAATTACGCAGAGGTTTTCTATGTTATACCATAACTATGGTAGCAAGGAATACCTGAAAGGTTTTTCTCCGTACAAAATCCTAAAATGTAGGGCTAGTAGAATTCTGGCAGGGAAAAAGGCCTCTCAGACCACCTTTACTACCATAAATAGGGCATAGCTAAAGTCTATCTATGGTAGGTGTGTTGGTGACAGTGGAAGGTTCTGCTTTATTGCAAACACTTGGCTAAAAGTTTTATTAGAATCGTTTAATAACACTTTCTATTCATAATATAGTATAAATAAGCAAATAATAATTATATCCGAATGGGTTGACATTAGTTACTTCCAGCCAATGTTTGAAATAAAGAACCTTCTGCGAGCTGTCACTAACCTATACTCCTACCGTGGATAGGGTATACTTGTTTTGCCAACAGTCGACATCTCATTGGTCGCACTAGCGGTAATAGTAGACTTGAATTAATCCAGTACTGAATTATGTACAGAAACATCGACCTCACGTGCGAGGCATAAGAATAGGCCCCCGTACACCGGTGGTCCCACGGACCAAGGCGTATGCTCTAGTTAACCTGTGGCGGGGCCGGGTCGTCTTGGGGTGTTTTACTCCACTCTACCCCACACGATTGCGGGCACGTTTCCTTTCAAATCCATCCTCCTACTCCCTATTCCAGTAGTGTAAACATGCGGACGAGGGGGTGGGGGTATCACAATCTCATCACTTTATAAAACCGTTTAATGCCCCGTGCACACGAGCGATATTTTCGTTATTTAAAAATAAAATTTGCAAACAACCAAAATTTGAGGTGCCTTTGAACCACTCGCAAGATGTGGTGTTGTTTGAACATCCATGCGTACACGATTTAAAACATAAGTACAAAGACATGCATATATGTGTTCACTTTCGGTCTTTTCCTTCTACTGTACAAACACATTCAAATTATTTCATCTCTTCCTCTCTCAAAATATCCAAAAAGATTCGGTCCCTTGGATCACCAGTACGCTCATCCACTCGAAATCGACTGACGGCTGCGGGAAAATATCGCCACGGTCTATTGCGGCCGTAGACCGCGACTCCAGCCGCAGTCAACAGCTGTCGCGGCAACGTTCTATAATAAGATTGATGATCATGAAAGCTTCTGAGTAATTTGGTAGCAGAGCAGATCCTATTTTTCGGCGATGTTTATAAGTACAGGCACATGCTCAGTAGATACACAAATGTCCTACATTAGCAGATTGAATACTTCTTTGTTTTTTAAATGAAATTAAAACGAAACGTCTTTATTTTGAAGAAGAGTTTGGACCTAAATTAAAATCTAATTTATTTAACATAATAACCATTCGCAAAACAAGGATAAAAACGATGAAGGTGTGAATACCATGTTCATATATTTTGCAGAAGCTAGCTCGCTGATGATGGTTGCCATCATTTTTCAGCTACAAGTTCTATTGAATCAAATAGCGGGATATAGGACGTGTGCTAATAAGGGAGAGCGCATGGAACGCAGTCTGCCATCTCTCGGCAGACACAGGCAACTAAGAACGGGCGAGCGCGGATAAGATGGCCGCCGAACATTGCCACACGCTCGCGAGTGACGAAACTTGACAGCGCTCACCTTTTGTTTCCAGCGGCTCGTGTGTTACGACCAGAAAAAAAAAAAGACTATTGGGAAAGTGTCGAGTTAAGGGTGTAGTAAAAGTGGAGAGGGGAAACTATGTCTGGGTCAGAAAACGTTGAATCTGTTTCAATAATAGAGCCATAATTGTAAATGTTAAACGTTGAAACCACAGGTTGTCAGGTTGAATGATGTCCCAAGCGGGAGTGAGACGGCCTTATACCCCCTCTCTTTCTACCCACCTGCTCGAAGATAGACGAGGGGAGGGGGATCTAGGTCATAAAACAAACCACAACCGAGGTGGTGACGTCACCGCAACGCAAGGCATGACGGGTATTATACATTGCATCATTTCATCTTTCTCTCTCTGTGTCTGTCTGTCTAACTAGTGGGTGTCTGTTCTCTGCCCGACTGGAACCGAGACCTTTTATTAAGCAGCATCCGGCGACCGACGCGCTACCTATTGGCGAAATTTATCAACAGACTCATAAGAGGGGGTGGGAGAATAGGTGTAAAGCACAATTACTATTGATGAGGTCCAAAAAAAAAAGTAGAAAGCGGGGGGAGAGGGAGGATGGTCAGGGGGGGGCCGGAATTCCTCTGAAATGTGATGGACCACCTATAGAAGGGGGTTCATATATGTGTACACAAACTTTTACTGGCTAAGGGTAAAGTAGCATTTTTAGCGAACCACCCCTTGAAAAATCAGCTTTCCACGCCCTTGCGTATAAGTAATCGTAGCAGTAACCATCAATCGACCCCTGCTCACCAATAGGACAGTTTGGAGAACCTGACTTGATTTTGAAAGCCCATTTAATATTCTTTTGCGATATAAGATTTCGTATTTCCCAGAAGCGCGCAGCAGAAAATGTCTCCAAATGGGGTCATATGTGAACCTTACCTCCCCCCAGGGGCGGATTTACGCATAGGCCTGGTAGGCACGTGACTACGGCGGCAGATTTTAGGGGCGACACCTTTTGAATGACGAAAGAAAACACATATTTTTTTCTAGCAGTTAAAATACTTTTATGGCTTCCATCGTGTGATTGTTATGATTGGCTGTATCTATACGTACCAACATGACAGAGTATCGCCTTAATTCACTGACAATTGTTCTAATTGAAGGTCACTTACTGGAGAAAATGGGTCGTCTGGAATCATCGACCAGTTCTCTCTGCAGAAATCAGGGTGAAAGATATTATCGATTATTTTATTACTGTGTACATGCTAATATTTTATCTGTAATAACATGTTCTACAGTCTACTGATGCAAACTTTATATTGTTCAATTAAACAATATTTGAATTTGTGTGTTGCGATAAGTGGAAGAGTATTTATTTCAAAATTTAAGCAGATTCTTACTACTTTTAAAACCTCACTATAATAAATAATAAAATAATGTAAGCACTTTATTTCTGTCACTCCACAGATAACACTTGTGTACATGGTATATATGTGTTGGTGTGTGACGGGTCGTAGGGGAAAACAGGGATTTAGAAGGTTAGAAATTAAGGTAGGAAAAGTGGGCGGCAAAGTTGTAAATCCACCCCTGCCTCCACCACAATCCCCAGGACATCAACAGGAGCTAACATTGAACATACACCATCAACAATGACCAACATGAGATAATATTGAGCATACAACATCAAGAAGGACCAACATGAGATAATATTGAGCATACAATATCAAGAATAACCAACATGAGATAATATTGAGCATACAATATCAAGAATGACCAACATGAGATAATATTGAGCATACAACATCAACAATGACCAACATGAGATAATATTGAGCATCCAACATCAAGAAGGACCAACATGAGATAAAATTGAGCATACAACATCAAGAATGACCAACATGAGATAATATTGAGCATACAACATCAACAATGACCAACATGAGATAATATTGAGCATCCAACATCAAGAAGGACCAACATGAGATAAAATTGAGCATACAACATCAAGAATGACCAACATGAGATAATATTGAGCATACAACATCAAGAATGACCAACATGAGATAATATTGAGCATACAACATTAAGAAAGACAATCAGGAGCTGATGTTAAAGAACACAAAATTACACCACTTTGCTTATTACACTTATATACCCTGATTTTCATAGGAACGACTGTCGGACTATTTACTTTCTGTTACAGTAGTACGATTCAGGTAGGAATAAAATACCTTTCAGATGTATCCTTCCAACATCAGCGTAGAGCTGACATATAACCAGCATCGGTGGTCAAATGGTACAAGGCGTTACTCTCGAAATAAAATTAGCTGCCGATGACTGTAGATCGGGGTTATAATCCAAGTCGAGAGTACTGAGAGTGGTTTTTTCCTAAATGGTTTTAATACTCTCCCGCTCTCGCAAAAACAGATTGACCTTCTCACCCAGTCTGTTAGAACTCTTGAAGCTCAGAGTCTAATGGGACATTACCCAAAGATTCAAGAGTAATATGGACCATCTCGCCTAGTCTGTTAGAACGAAGCTCTGAGAGTCTAGTGGGACATTACCCAAAGATTCAAGAGTAATATGGACCATCTCGCCTAGTCTGTTAGAATGAAGCTCAGAATCTAATGGGGCATTACCTAAAGATTCAAGAGTAATATGGACCATCTCACCTAGTCTCTTAGAATGAAGGTCTGAGAGTCTAGTGGGACATTACCCAAAGATTCAAGAGTAATATGGACCATCTCGCCTAGTCTGTTAGAATGAAGGTCTGAGAGTCTAGTGGGACATTACCCAAAGATTCAAGAATAATATGGACCATCTCGCCTAGTCTGTTAGAATGAAGCTCAGAATCTAATGGGGCATTACCTAAAGATTCAAGAGTAATATGGACCATCTCGCCTAGTCTGTTAGAATGAAGGTCTGAGAGTCTAGTGGGACATTACCCAAAGATTCAAGAGTAATATGGACCATCTCGCCAGTCTGTTAGAATGAAGCTCAGAATCTAGTGGGGCATTACCCAAAGATTCAAGAATAATATGGACCATCTCGCTTAGTCTGTTAGAATTAAGGTCTGAGGATCTAATGGGACATTACCCAAAGATTCAAGAGTAATATGGAACATCTCATCCACTCTGTTTAAACAATGCTCTGAGAGTCTAATGGGACATTACCCAAAGATTCAAGAGTAATATGGACCATCTCGCCTAGTCTGTTAGAATGAAGGTCTGAGAGTCTAATGGGACATTACCCAAAGATTCAAGAGTAATATGCACTATCTCGCCTAGTCTGTTAGAATGAAGGTCTGAGAGTCTAATGGGGCATTACCCAAAGATTCAAGAGTAATATGGACCATCTCATCCAGTCTGTTTAAACAATGCTCTGAGAGTCTAATGGAACATTACCCAAAGATTCAAGAGTAATATGGACTATCTCGCCTAGTCTGTTAGAACGAAGATCTGAGAGTCTAATGGGACATTACCCAAAGATTCAAGAGTAATATGGACCATCACTCCCATTCTGTTAGAATGAAGCTCTGAGAGTACAATGGGGCATTACCCAAAGATTCAAGAGTAAAATGGACTATCTCGCCCAGTCTGTTAGAACTCATGAAGCTCAGAGTCTAATGGGGCATTACCCAAAGATTCAAGAGTAATATGGAACATCTCGCCTAGTCTGTTAGAATGAAGGTCTGTGAGTCTAATGGGACATTACCCAAAGATTCAAGAGTAATATGGACCATCTCACCTAGTCTGTTAGAATGAAGGTCTGAGGATCTAATGGGACAATACCCAAAGATTCAAGAATAATATGGACCGTCTCACCTAGTCTGTTAGAATGAAGGTCTGAGGATATAATGGGACATTACCCAAAGATCCAAGAGTAATATGGACCATCTCGCCTAGTCTGTTAGAATGAAGGTCTGAGGGTCTAATGGGACATTACCCAAAGATTCAAGAGTAATATGGACCATCTCGCCTAGTCTGTTAGAACGGAGGCCTGAGAGTCTAATGGAACATTACCCAAAGATTCAAGAGTTATTAGGACTATCTCGCCTAGTCTGTTAGAACGAAGCTCTGAGAGTCTAGTGGGACATTAACCCAAAGATTCAAGAGTAATATGGACCATCTCGCCTAGTCTGCTAGAATGAAGGTCTGAGAGTCTAATGGGACATTACCCAAAGATTCAAGAGTAATATGCACTATCTCGCCTAGTCTGTTAGAATGAAGGTCTGAGAGTCTAATGGGGCATTACCTAAAGATTCAAGAGTAATATGGACCATCTCATCCAGTCTGTTTAAACAATGCTCTGAGTCTAATGGAACATTACCCAAAGATTCAAGAGTAATATGGACTATCTCGCCTAGTCTGTTAGAACGAAGATCTGAGAGTCTAATGGGACATTACCCAAAGATTCAAGAGTAATATGGACCATCTCTCCCATTCTGTTAGAATGAAGCTCTGAGAGTACAATGGGGCATTACCCAAAGATTCAAGAGTAAAATGGACTATCTCGCCCAGTCTGTTAGAACTCATGAAGCTCAGAGTCTAATGGGGCATTACCCAAAGATTCAAGAGTAATATGGACCATCTCGCCTAGTCTGTTAGAATGAAGGTCTGTGAGTCTAATGGGACATTACCCAAAGATTCAAGAGTAATATGGACCATCTCACCTAGTCTGTTAGAATGAAGGTCTGAGGATCTAATGGGACATTACCCAAAGATTCAAGAATAATATGGACCATCTCACCTAGTCTGTTAGAATGAAGGTCTGAGGATATAATGGGACATTACCCAAAGATTCAAGAGTAATATGGACCATCTCGCCTAGTCTGTTAGAATGAAGGTCTGAGGGTCTAATGGGACATTACCCAAAGATTCAAGAGTAATATGGACCATCTTATCCAGTCTGTTTAAACAATGCTCTGAGAGTCTAATGGGACATAACCCAAAGATTCAAGAGTAATATGGACCATCTCGCCTAGTCTGCTAGAATGAAGGTCTGAGGGTCTAATGGGACATTACCCAAAGATTCAAGAGTAATATGGACCATCTCATCCAGTCTGTTTAAACAATGCTCTGAGAGTCTAATTGGACATTTACCCAAAGATTGAAGAGTAATATGGACCATCTCGCCCAGTCTGTTAGAACGAAGCTCTGAGAGTCTAATGGGACATTACCCAAAGATTCAAGAGTAATATGGACCATCTCACCCATTCTGTTAAAATGAAGCTCTGAGAGTCTAATGGGACATTACCCAAAGATTCAAGAGTAATATGGACCATCTCGCCCAGTCTGTTTGAACGAAGCTCAAGAGACCCATGAGACCGTGTCGGATGGCTGTGCCCGGTGTATCGCAACGCCAGCACGGCCTTGGCCTGATTGCAAAGGTACAAACGCTGACTAAACAAAACAAGTTTGTTATTGTTTGTTTTTCCTCCACTGACAAATATGCAGAAACTGCGGCCGGAACCGACAAACACTGGTGCGCACGACGGACAACTTAGCTTCAATAAACCTCTGTCTAAACAATCGCTGCTTTGTTCCATGTGAGCGCAACTAATTGATTATCTGCGCTGGCCCTCACATGTCTTGCGAGATACATCACTGTACAGCTGCCCTAGTGATTATCTGCACTGACCCTCATATGTATTACAAGATACATCACTGTACATCTGCCCTAGAGATTATCTGCACTGGCCCTCACATGTCTTGCAAGATACATCACTTTACAACTGCCCTAGTGATTATCTGCACTGGCCCTCACATGTCTTGCAAGATACATCACTGTATAGCTGCCCTAGTTATTATCTGCACTGGCCCTTATCTTGCACTGGCCCTCACATGTTTTACGAGATACATCACTGTATGGCTGCCCTAGAGATAATCTGCACCGGCCCTCACATGTATTACGAGCTACATCACTGTATGGCTGCCCTAGTGATTATCTGCACTGGCCCTCACATGTATTACGAGATACATCACTGTACAGCTGCCCTAGAGATTATCTACACTGGCCCTCACATGTCTTGTGAGATACATCACTGTATAGCTGCCCTAGAGATTACCTGCACTGGCCCTCACATGTCTTGCGAGATACATCACTGTAAGCTGACCTAGAAATTACCTGCACTGGCCCTCACATGTCTTGCAAGATACATCACTGTATAGCTGCCCTAGTGATTATATGCACTGGCCCTCACATGTTTACGAGATACATCACTGTACAGCTGCCCTAATGCCAGCTTTGGAGAGGATGGAATAGCGCCAGCATTGCGGATTATGGGAAGGGGGATAGTGCAGGCATTGCGGATTATGGGGAGGGGGATAGTGCAGGCATTGCGGATTATGGGGAGGGGATAGTGCAGGCATTGCGGATTATGGGGAGGGGGATAGTGCAGGCATTGCGGATTATGGGGAGGGGGATAGTGCAGGCATTGCGGATTATGAGGGTAAAATAGTGCCGGCATTGCGGATTATGAGGATGAAATAGTGCCAACATTGCGGATTATGAGGGGGAAATAGTGCTGACATGTTATATTATGAGGGGGTGGACTTGGTGCCAGCCGAGAGAACAGGACCAGCATGATGAAATGCCAGACGTACAGCACAGAAGTTTCCAAGACTCAGAGGAAGGGTTAGGTCAGTCAAAGGATCGATGGGTCTGTTTCTAGAATTCACTGCGAGGTCCTGCAAGGTCAACTAGCCTTCTTATTGGATTTAACGAAAACTTTCTCAATTTTTTGGAAAAAAAAAGTAATGTTGGTACTAATTATAAAACTAGCTTTGATGGTCGAATGGTGTAAGGAAGCGTTTCCCAACCTATTTTTAGCCTAGTGCCCCTCTAGTGAAAATATAAGTACTTATGTAAAATTAAAATAAATCAAATTATAAAATGTTATCTAAAAAAAAAAAGGTACAAGAGCAAATATAATTTTTATCGTGTGTTAAAATTCCCAAATTTGTTAACACTTTTGATCTATGGATGCCTGTAGTGTTACAAGATGAACGATAAATACCCGTTTGAAATAACATGATCACAAAATAGCTGCTCTTTTTTACGTGGATTAACTTATTATTATTCATATGAATAAAACACATGTTAAAATATAACTGATGTCAATTATTCATAGACATAAGTAATTAAACGTGCTGTCAAAATTAGAGAACAGAAATATTAAAATAAATTTAAGACATTTTTGTTAATTATTTGGTTGTCTGTTGTTGTTGTTATTATTATTATTATTATTATTATTATTATTATTATTAACATACAATTATTGCTGTAGCATCCATAAAAGCCTAAACGCCCCCCTAGAGCACCCTGGGAAACACCGGTCCGAGTCTTTGTTGGTCTTCCTGCTATTCTACCTGGTAGATGGTGTGTGCTAGAGTGTACACTTACAGGTGCTAATTGTTTACCCTGGACAGCTGTCAACACCGACACACGACACCAACTCACGAGGCTAGGAACAAGAGGGTTATGGTGGAAACAAATAACATTTAACACAAGCACACCCGCCTCGGTGGCGTAGTTGGCTGCTAACGCGCTAGTTTCGTGTGGAGCTAGACTGCCGAGGACGGGGAGATCGAGGTTCGGATCTCGGTCGGGTGAACTGTTTTTTTTCTTCATAAAACGGTTTTCCACTCTCCCTCCACGCAAATGCGGGTTCACTTCCTCTAAATTCAACTTTCCCAATTCCTAATCCATAAACGTAATTAGTACTTGAGCGTATAACCCGAACGGGTAGAAAGACGCGGTGCTAAATAAATAAATAAATAAATAAAATAACACAAGCAAAGAGTCAAGGAAGACAACCTCTGTGGTCTGCTACAGATACAGAGGTCCCGGGTTCTATCCCCGGCGCTTACAGACTCTCTGTGAAGCAGTGGAACGGAGTGCTGACCACATGACACCCTCTATCCGCTCAAGTTGGCACCATCATTTACAACAAACGACGGCCACTCGGTCGGTATAGCTCGCTTGCGAACTCACGCCATGGAGTTAATATATTTTTAATTACTGCGTCTTACTACCCGTTAAGGTTACACGTCTATGTACTAATTACACTAATATATTAGGGATTAGGAAGGGTGGATTAAGAGGAAATGTGCCAACATTTGCTTGGAAGGAGGGTGGAAAACAATTTAGGAAAACCACCCTCAGTACATCCAACCGGGATCAAACCCCGATCACCCAGTCTTCGTCAGTCCAATCTATTGTGAGAGTGACACCTTAAACCATCTAGCGGGTTATTATTATTATTATTATTATGCCAAGGGACGGACTGCAGTAAGGACCCTCTGACCACTGAGCCACAGGACGGGTTGCAGTTAGGACCCTCTGATCACTAAGCTATGGGACGGACTGCAGTAAGGACCCTCTGACCACTGAGCCACAGGACGAACTGCAGTAAGGACCCTCTGACAACTGAGCCACAGGACGGACTGCAGTAAGGACCCTCTGACCACTAAGCTATGTGACGGACTGCAGTAAGGACCCTCTGACCACTGAGCCACAGGTCGGGCTGCAGTAAGGAGCCTCTGACCACTAAGCTATGGGACGGACTGCAGTAAGGACCCTCTGACCACTAAGCTATGTGACGGACTGCAGTAAGGACCCCCTGACCACTGAGCCACAGGACAGACTGCAGTAAGGACCCTCTGACCACTGAGCCACAGGTCGGGCTGCAGTAAGGACCCTCTGACCACTGAGCCACAGGACGGACTGCAGTAAGGAGCCTCTGACCACTGAGCCACAGGACGGACTGCAGTAAGGACCCTCTGACCACTGAGCCACAGGACGGGCTGCAGTTAGGACCCCAAGGTCCCTAGAAACAGTGACAAGGCCGTCACTGCTTGACCTACTTACCCAGTGCACTAGACATACATCCCCACCGACCTAAAATCCACAATATGGCGTGGCCCCTTCCCCGCAAAAGACAAGGACAACGTTACGTCAGCGCGTTACGTCGCCTATGTCCCACTTACCTACTGAACTAGACCCGCTGTACCTGTCCTCGGGGCTATCCCCACCATGGACCTACTGCATCGCACAGATCAAAAAGTAAAAGTAAAATACTAAGGAGCTGGATTCGTCTTAGCTGAGGTTTTTAATGTGTGGTCTTTTCTTGTTGGGACGTTAAACGCACTCTCTCCAGACACAGTGGACGACTTATAATCGGCTACAACACACAACTTACAAACTAGCTTAGTCTAGAACAGCAAACGTGTAGTCCCGGAGCTGCCAATTTCCGCTAGTTTGGGTTCAAAACGTTTTAACGGAGGAACTACTTTAACTCGGGAGTTAAGGTGAAAAGGGTAGTTTAGGGAAATTAACACACATTAGCATGGAGAGAGAATGGAAAACCACTCCCCCAATGCACTCGGCCGATATTCGAACCTAGGTCCATCACCGGCAATACAGTAAATATTGCGAGCCTGACGCTCTATACCTCGTGGGTGTGAATTTTGTCCCGTGGGTGTGAATTTTGTCTATACAACATCCCCCCCACACACAGAGTCCAATTTACACAGGAAGAAACTTCTGACAGCTAAAAAAGTCACTAGATCTAATATCATGCAATCATACGTCAAGTTATGAGATCTGCAGATGTCACTTTTGATAGATATTATCAATACTTATATAGAAAAAAACTATTTTTTTTAGGATGGGATCCTAGAATCCTTAAGAATATTCTAAATTCGAAAATTCAGGACTAGATATTTTTTCCTCCAAAATTTTGAATTTAAATTTGTTTCAGAGCTCTAATACTTATTATTGGTGGCTGAGTAAGCCCTGCTTGGTTCATACAAAAAAATATTGAAACTCAACAACCAGACCCCAAACCATTAATTTAACAATTAACTGAATATACGAATGACTATTAACATTTTATATTATTCTCTTATATTCATAAGTTTTTACTAGATTCGGATTCAAAGATAAAATGACGATTCGGATTTATTAAATTGTAGATTCAAACTAGCTCTAATTTAGATATAAAAATGTTATCAATGTTGACCGCAATAAATATGATTTTGTGTGTGTGTGTGTGGTGTGTGTGTGTGTGTGTGTGTGTGTGTGAGAGAGAGAGAGAGAGAGAGAAAGATAAGAGGTTTAGATGGATTTAAATTTTGTAAAACAGATTGTTCAGCTTTACTTTTTAAGTTCAAAAATTTGTATTTTAATGTTAGTTCCCTCTACAGTAACACTTTTTTTCTTACATCCATTATTGTTTCCAGTCTGTGGCCTGGGTCAGTTTTTTATTCAAATCATATCATATTTTTCCACTACCGGCTTGCTAGGCCTGTCGTAACTTCATATGCCTCATAAAACGTTAATACTCTGTTGTTTTCTGTTTTTTTTTATCACCGCGTCTTACTACTCGTTCGGTGTATACGCTTATGTACTAATTACGGTAATGGTTTTAGGGATGAGTAAGGTTATATTTATAAGAAGTGTGCTCACATTTGTGCGGAAAATGTGAAAAACAATTTTTAACTGACAGTTCACAGCTGACTTCTGACAATCAACAGTTAGGTATATACCTAAATTTTAACTGTCAGAAGTGACAGCTGCTAAACACATGTTTTTGCAGATCATATGGTTCGGCGTAGGGATACATAGTTTTGTCTGGTAGCTTTTCAAAGCCGTCAGCTCTCAGCTGTGAGCTGTCAGTCAGCACCAAAGAAGCCATGGGGTTACTGTACATGGTATTACGTCATTGGTGGGGGAATGGTCTCTACCTGAAAATAATTTGTCTCCTCAAAGATTGGAGAAAATTTGACTCCTTATTTAACTCTCCCTTGTGATATTCTCAAACATGAAGTTGAAAGCTTGCCTTTACATCAAATTAGAAACTAATTTTTTTTAATGAACCAAGTTTGTCTGAAATGTTTATTTTATTTGGAATCGTTTTTTTTTTAAATCACTTCATCTTTCTAACCGTTCAGGTTATACACATAAATTATAATTACTCTAATGGGATATGGACGAGGAAGGAAGCTATTTGAGAGGTAGTCTAACCGCATTTGCGTGGAAGGGGAGTGGGAAACCAGTTATGAAAAAACAGGCTGAGTAGCCCCAACCAGGATTCGAGCCCCGATCTCCCCATCAGCAGCAGGCCAGTCTAACACGACAGAGACGCCTTTTAGACCAGTCTACCACTGAAGCAGGCTATTTGGAAGCTTTAAGGTGGGATAGAAGGGGATGCGAAAAAAAAGCCAGTGTTTTGCAGTTTTTATAGTAACATTTTTTTGGGCCAAAATAAATAAAATATTGCTCCAGTACAAACATAGAATTTAATTTTCTTCACATGGCGACCTCAACATTTCTTGAGTCAAGGATGTTCTGGAATTTAATTACAACTTTTTATCTTAATTTAAAAAGTTTTTCATCTAATGTCGCTATGTTCATGAAGAATGTTCAGGAACTGTTCATATCAACGTGCGAAGAAAATTAAACTATGTTTGTATTGAAGCAATATTTTATTTAATCTGGCAAAAAAATAAAAATGTTTTGGCATAAAAACTGCAAAAACACTGGCCTTCACTTGCGTCCACTTCTATCCCACTTTAAGTGGTGTTTTTGTGGACAGAATACGGCCATTTCTCAATGTCCTTACGGTGACCAACAGCCAATAAGCTGTTGAGTGACTCTAGGATCAATGAAACTTGTGATGACAAATTATTCGCGGCACTGATAACTGCCTTTCTAACTCCCAAAAATGTTTGTTTTCCCAGGTGTTTTACACCCTCCACTTCATGGCCTTTAGAATTGTATAAACTCAAAATTACCATGAAAAACTCCAAATATCTTCTATAGATGTGCCGCGAAGGATCAGCAGGTGTGTCGTGGGAGTTTGGAGGGAGGTTTACTTAATAAGTGAGAGAAAAAAAAAGAGGAATAAAAATATATTTTTTTTAAAACCATGGTCAACATTATTTTTTTAAATAACAAAACGATTAAAATTTTAGTTATTGAATTTTTATACATAATCTTAATACTGGGCCGAGAGTTGAATGAAGGTTGAAAATCTCTGTTCTAGAGTGTTTCAATTTTTAAACATTGGCCCCCGGATCCCGCCTTTGGCTTGGTGGACAGAGCCCCTCAAATACTCTCTCTTGTTAATTATCCCTTTCCCTACCCCTTCCACAAATAAGGTGTCATCGTCAATGGTACAGACTTCAATACAGCCAGAGTATCAATGGTACAGGCTTCAATACAGCCAGAATATCAATGGTACAGACTTCAATACAGAGTATCAATGGTACAGGCTTCAGTACAACCAGAGTATCAATGGTACAGGCTTCAGTACAACCAGAGAATCAATGGTACAGGCTTCAGTACAACCAGAGTATCAATGGTACAGGCTTCAGTACAGCCAAAGTATCAATGGTACAGGCTTCAGTACAGCCAAAGTATCAATGGTACAGGCTTCAGTACAACCAGAGTATCAATGGTACAGGCTTCAATACAGCCAAAGTATCAATGGTAAGGAATTCAGTACAGCCAGAGTATCAATGGTACGGGCTTCAGTACAACCAGAGTATCAATGGCACGGGCTTCAGTACAGCCAGAGTATCAATGGTATGGACTTCAATACAGCCAGAGTATCAATGGTACAGGCTTCAGTACAACCAGAGTATCAATGGTACAGGCTTCAATACAGCCAGAGTATCAATGGTACAGGCTTCAGTACAACCAGAGTATCAATGGTACAGGCTTCAATACAGCCAGAGTATCAATGGTACAGGCTTCAATACAGCCAGAGTATCAATGGTACAGGCTTCAGTACAACCAGAGTATCAATGGTATGGACTTCAATACAGCCAGAGTATCAATGGTACAGGCTTCAGTACAACCAGAGTATCAATGGCAAGGGCTTCAGTACAGCCAAAGTATCAATGGTACAGACTTCAGTACAGCCAGAGTATCAATGGTATGGACTTCAATACAGCCAGAGTATCAATGGTACAGACATCAATACAGCCAGAGTATCAATGGTACAAGCTTCAGTACAGCCAGAGTATCAATGGTACAAGCTTCAGTACAGCCAGAGTATCAATGGTACAAGCTTCAGTACAGCCAGAGTATCAATGGTACAGGCTTCAGTACAGCCAGAGTATCAATGATACAGACTTCAGTACAGCCAGAGTATCAATGGTACAGGCTTCAGTACAACCAGAGTATCAATGGTACAGGCTTCAGTACAGCCAAAGTATCAACGGTATGAACTTCAATACAGCCAGAGTATCAATGGTACAGGCTTCAGTACAACCAGAGTATCAATGGTACAGGCTTCAGTACAACCAGAGTATCAATGGTACAGGCTTCAATACAGCCAGAGTATCAATGGTACAGACTTCAATACAGCCAGAGTATCAATGGTACAGACTTCAATACAGCCAGATTATCAATGGTACAAGCTTCAGTACAGCCAGAGTATCAATGGTACAGGCTTCAGTACAGCCAGAGTATCAATGGTACAGGCTTCAGTACAACCAGAGTATCAATGATACAGACTTCAGTACAGCCAGAGTATCAATGGTACAGGCTTCAGTACAACCAAAGTATCAATGGTACAGGCTTCAGTACAGCCAGAGTATCAATGATACAGACTTCAGTACAGCCAGAGTATCAATGGTACAGGCTTCAGTACAACCAAAGTATCAATGGTACAGGCTTCAGTACAACCAGAGTATCAATGATACAGACTTCAGTACAGCCAGAGTATCAATGGTACAGGCTTCAGTACAACCAGAGTATTGCTTTGCTAACCAAAGGAACAAGGATAATAAATGTTTATAGCACACAGCGATATTCGCCTGGAAAGAGGAAAGGAACCATACTGTGTAAATAATAACGCCTGGACTAAAGCCCCGTTCACCGAGACCTAACTGCGGTCCCCAAAGAGTGTCTGGTTATTAATTAGACGACAGACAGACGAGACGTCTTGATCACATGACCGACACTTAGCGACCATCAGCCAGCTGTTAACACTTGCACAAGTTGTGAGTTGTCTCGTCACAGCTCCATTCTGTACCCCCAGACTGCCTCAAATATTGCTACAAATATAACCATAGTGCCTCAAATATTGCCACAAATATACCTAGACTGCCTCAAATATTGCCACAAATATAACCATAGTGCCTCAAATATTGTTACAAATATAACCATAGTGCCACAATTATTGCCACAAATATACCTAGACTGCCTCAAATATTGCCACAAATATAACCATAGTGCCTCAAATATTGCTCAAATATAACCACAGTGCCTCAAATATTGCTACAAATATAACCATAGTTCCTCAAATATTGCTACAAATATAACCAGAGTACCTCAAATATTGCCACAAATATAACCATAGTGCCTCAAATATTGCCACGAATATACCTAGACTGCCTCAAATATTGCTACAAATATAACCATAGTGCCTAAAATATTGCTATAAATATACCTAGACTGCCTAAAATATTGCTACAAATATAACCAGAGTACCTCAAATATTGCCACAAATATAACCATAGTGCCTCAAATATTGCCACGAATATACCTAGACTGCCTCAAATATTGCTACAAATATAACCATAGTGCCTCAAATATTGCTATAAATATACCGAGACTGCCTCAAATATTGCCACAAATATAACCATAGTGCCTCAAATATTGCTAAAATATAACCACAGTGCCTCAAATATTGCTACAAATATAACCATAGTGCCTCAAATATTGCCACAAATATACCTAGACTGCCTCAAATATTGCCACAAATATAACCACAGTGCCTCAAATATTGCTACAAATATAACCATAGTGCCTCAAATATTGCTACAAATATACCTAGACTGCCTCAAATATTGCTACAAATATAACCAGAGTACCTCAAATATTGCCACAAATATAACCATAGTGCCTCAAATATTGCTAAAATATAACCACAGTGCCTCAAATATTGCTACAAATATAACCATAGTGCCTCAAATATTGCTACAAATATACCTAGACTGCCTCAAATATTGCCACAAATATACCTAGACTGCCTCAAATATTGCCACAAATATAACCAAAGTGCCTCAAATATTGCTAAAATATAACCACAGTGCCTCAAATATTGCCACAAATATAACCAGAGTACCTCAAATATTGCCACAAATATAACCATAGTGCCTCAAATATTGCCACAAATATAACCAGAGTGCCACAAATATTGTCACGAATATACATAGTGCCTTAAATATTGTCGAAACGTCCCCATAAATATTGTCGAAACGTCCCCAGAGTTCCTGGAATATCCCTAAAGTGCACTAAATTTCCCTGGTGCAAAAAAAGGTATCTTCTAAAATCATCTTAGTTCATATAAATTTTCCTGATATTTCCAGTTCCCTAAATACTTTCTGAGAGGGATAGGCGCGACCCAACGCACACCTTAGCTCTGTCAGTTGTGTTAGGACGCTCTAGGGTGTGGGGATATGGGGGAGTATTTCCATCCTCCCTCTAATATCTGGCGACCTTTGGCATCAGCGTTTTAAAAATATTCACCCTTCTCCTCCTTTTCATATAGATTTGAGAGCATGTCACTACGTTTTAAGGCTGAGTTTCTGTTAATGCGTAACGCAGAGCACATAGTGCACAATTCATCAGAAAAATACAACGGTTCATAATGAAACGCAGTGCAGTGTTCATTAAATCGACTGTCTTTTATTCAGAAAAATAGACATAAGTTCTTTGCACTGCTAGATAAGGTCTCTGAAAATACTTCATTAAGATATTTACTTGAAAAATAACATTAAATATTATTATTATTATTATTTTAGCGCCGCGTCTTACTACCCGTTCGGGTTATACGCCTATGTAATATATCATCAATGTGTTAGGGATTAGGAATTTTTTTAAGTTTAGAGTAGGTGTAATCGCACTAGCGTAGAGGGAGAGTGAAAACACGATTAGGAAAAACTACGCTCGGTGCACCCGACCGGGATCGAACCCTGATCTAGCCGTCTTAGGCAGTATAGTATATTTAGAGAGTAGCGAATTATCTAATACGTCCATCGATGCGGGTAACAACGTTAATTCAACTGTACGGTATCTTTTGAAACATAAAATTGACCTAGTTTAGTAGTGCCTTTACTTTTTTCAATCAAATTTGATTTTCATTTGGTTCTAATTTTATTATTGCCATGAATACTATGGTAGACCTAGGTCTACTTCTCAGTAACGAAATAAAAAATATTTTCCTTTTATTTGAGATCGTATGCAATCGTAATCATTAACCTTTCAACTTCGTTAATAACAAACAAGTACGTATGGGCCAACACAAGGCGTTTCAAACAAAAACACAGAATATACCCGCTTCAGCGGTCATATGGTCTAAGGCGTCACTCTCTTACTAGACTAGATTGTCGATGACGGGTAGATCTTGGTTCAAATCTCTGTCGTGTGTACTGAGGGTAATTTTTCTAAAATTATATTTCACTCTCCCTCCACGCAAATGTGGATACACCTCCTCTAATTACAGCCTTTCAAATCCCTAAAACTATTACCGTAATTAGTCCATTAGCATTTAAACCGAATGGGTAGTAAGACGCGGCGATAAACAAAAAGTAGGCTCAAGCGTATTCTCGCATTCCCATTGGCTGATACGTCTCAAGTCCAAGAGTCGTCTATGATCGGAGTCCAAGAGTCGTCTATGATCGGAATCCATGCATAAACACAGTAAAAGTTTAATGTTAAAAACTACTTCATACGTTGTGCACTATTCCCCATGTATCGATTATGAACGTAATCAATGAAAATAATGTGTTTCAACTTCTTATTCACTATTAGTTATGCGCCATGCAACCCAGCCTAACTAGTGGGTTAGGGTGTTGTCTTAGGTTAAGTTAGTCGTGAGTCGAAGCGTGATATAGTGTGACCTCGTGTCCAAAATGGGGCCAAGCAATTCACACACACATACACACACACACACACACACACACACACGAGAGAGATTAATATGAGACGAAAATAAAGTTTGAAAATGTCCCTCTTCCCCTCCCTTCCCCTACTTCCCCTCTCGGCGCGGAGTTATCTCCCGGACGAAACGGAAAGTAGTGCCACTGTCACTGGGTAAGTGGGTCACTGGGTCACTCTCGGTTTCGAATCTCACTATCTCCCACCTCCACAAACAGTTTGCCCCTCCTCAATCGATATTCCAATCATCGGATGACGTTTATCTCGTAAGCCCAGTATGTCGGAATTATTCAGTTTAATTTTCCCCATAAATCGCACAAATTAACTATTAGCAAGTTAAGTAGGTCGCACCGGGCGCCTCCAAGGTCGAGATTGGAATATGATACACGTGTTTCGTAATAATTTTATTACAAGATCCGAGAGAAATTACGTCTTGTTCGTACAATCTCGCGAAGAGACCAGAACAAGGTCGTCTTGCGTGAGAGATTCCTTGGTCAGGAGGGCTGTAGTTCGAGTCTTATGGGGGTTGATAGTGGGACATGTTTACAGGCCTGCAGTTCGAGACTAGCCGGGGGTGAATAGTGGGACATGTTTACAAGCCTGCAGTTCGAGACAAGCCGGGGGTGAATAGTGGACATGTTTACAGGCCTGCAGTCCGAGACAAGCCGGGGGTGAATAGTGGAACATGTTTACAGGCCTGCAGTCCGAGACAAGCCGGGGGTGAATAGTGGAACATGTTTACAGGCCTGCAGTCCGAGACAAGCCGGGGGTGAATAGTGGAACATGTTTACAGGCCTGCAGTCCGAGACAAGCCGGGGGTGAATAGTGGAACATGTTTACAAGTCTGCAGTTCATGTCTAGCCAGAGGACAATAGTGGGACATGTTTACAGGCCTGCAGTTCGAGACTAGCCGGGGGTGAATAGTGGAACATGTTTACAGGCTTGCAGTTCGAGATTAGCCGGGGGTGAATAGTGGAACATTCTTAGAGGCCTCCAGTTCGAGTCAAGTCACGAGACTATAGTTACGGTGACCATATTTCTGATAGTGAAAATCGGGACAACTTGGCAACATTTTTCAAAAGTAGCATAAGTGCATAAGCATAAAGGATAAGCATAGTTAAGAACAAACATATTACAAGATTTTTTATTTTTAGTAATTTAAAAAACATAAATTACAATAATATGTAGCTATAAAGAAATATGGGCTACGTAAAAATGTTAGTCAAAACTACTGGACTCATCTAAGACTAAGTGGCTCACAGTAACAAGTAATTTTAAAGTTTAAATAACAAGAGTTTTGAGAAAATTATATTTTGTAAAAATATAATAGGCTATTAAAAATTAAGATTTTTTTCTGTTCATTTTCCTAATTCTACTCGTTTTCAGTTGATTCCATGATTTAATTGTAAGTTGGCTGTCTATTTGTGACTTATAAAAGCTGCCATTTTTAAATTCCGTATATAAAATCTATGTGCATTGAATAACATTGGCTTAGTCCAGAGGGGTAGCAACCGGCCGCCCCCCCCCCCCCACCACCACCACCACCACAACCCCCCACCACCACCACCGCCGCCGCCGCCACCTCCACCGGTGCAAAGGCAAAAACACACGGAATTCATTCATATACTCTCAATAAAAGTAAAATATTATAAATGTAACGATTTCGATATTTTTACTTTACTGTAGAAACTTTTTTCATCAGTCAGACAATTCGTGACATTTTGGTCGTTATTCGGGACACCGGGACACAGCCCTTAAAATCGGGACGGTCCCGATTTTTTCGGGACGTATGGTCACCGTAACTATAGTGGAACATGTTACAGGCCTGCAGTTTGAGAGACCTGCAGTTCGCGTCTAGCCAGGGGACAGTAGTGGAACATGTTTACATGCATGCAGTTAAATTCTAGCCGGGTTGAGTAGTGGAACATTCCTAGAGACCTGCAGTTCGAGTCTTGCTGGGGGTTCAATAGTGGAACATGTAAAGATGCCAGAAGTTTGAGCCAGGGAACATACACTGTCAAGTAATATCGCGAGCTTAAGACAGCGGAATGACCCACTTGCAGCGACCTTGGCACAGACTCTATAACAACACAGACCATCACAGCGCATAGGGGCATCATACATACTTAACCTAGTTTCACACCTCGCGGGTGACCTTGGGCGATTACGACGACGATTATATTATATTGATGAATGTACTCGACCAAAACAAGAAGAGATCTGATGAAGCATGTGTGCCCCCCCCCTCCCCCCCCTCCCCCCCCCCACACACACATAGACACGCTAGCCAATGTTGGCCCAGTCCCCGCCGATCGAAACCGAGAGTGGTGCCAAGGTTAGTGTGCCAGTGTGTCGCCTCATGACGTCATGCCATCTACTACGCATCTCATGGCAGCCACTTGCTGCGGGCATGGTTCGCGAGATTCGATGCTCATCGATATAGGCCCGCCAGGAGGGGGGATTATTGGTACAGTAGCCCCACGGCTTCTTTGGTGCTGACTGACAGTTCACAGCTGACTTCTGACAGTCAACATTTAGGTATATACCTAAATTTTGACTGTCAGAAGTGACAGCTGCTAAACACATGTTTCTGCAGATCATATGGTTCGGCGTAGGGATACATAATTTGGTCTGGTAGCTTTTCAAAGCCGTCAGCTGTCAGCTGTGAGCTGTCAGTCAGCACCAAAGAAGCCATGGGGCTACTGTACCATGGTACCGAGCCTAGGACTTCCAGGGGTCAGGACTCGAGACCCAGATTCACAAGTTGAAGAAAATGTAAAATATATAAAAAAAAAAAGTGAATGACAAGCGATAGAATGCCTATCCATGCTAAATAACAGTGCTTGCCAGCCCACGGAGGAACTTACGGGCATTTGTCACAGTTATCATATCGTTGGTTGGGCCTATTCTTGTCCTTCCTTCATTTTAAAGTGTTTGGAAATTTCACGGAGTCTATACATTTTTGAACAAACTTAATCTGGCACACAAAGATAGTCTAGCAGTAAATCAATTTCAACTTAAATAGGGCTACTTAATCATGTGCGTAACATTTCGGTTTATCAGTTAAGTTACGTATTAATTTTCGTACATTGCTTTTCTTTTGTGAAAGAGTCAATAAAGTTTAAAAAAAATGTACAAGTCAATGTCAAGAATTGGTGTATAAACAGGGAGTGGGTAACCCTTTCTGAAATAACTTGTGCCCCTTCTCCACCCCCCGTCCTGGAATAACCTTCTTCCTCCCCTGGAATAAACTTACCCCTCTTCATATCTATCTTACTCCCTTCTGATATGCTCGAACAAGAAGCTGAAAGATGGTTTTATAGCAAACTCTAAATAACTTCTAAACGCATCCAATTTTTCAAAAATTTGTTGGGAGAAGACAACTCTAAATAAATTCTAAAGTCATCTAATCATAAAATTTGCTAGAGGAAGATTATTCAAAATAGCTTTTGAGAGCATCCAGTTCTTCAAAATTTGCCGAGGAAAGATCACTTTAAATAACTTCTATAATAGGCGTCTAATTCTAGGTTAAGATCACTCTAAATAGCATCTAGGGGCATTCTAATTTCAAAAGGTTTATGGGGGGAAAAACCACTCAAAATAGCTTATTGAAAAGTATAATTTTCAAAAAATGTCTAGGTCACTGCAAATATTTTCTAGACAATTGATGAAGTGGGGGACCCAAAACCCCTCCTAGCCCTTATTTTTTTAAATAACTGCCTAGACATATAAGGTTTCGCCACATCTTAAGTCGAATATTAAAAACAGAGGGGGGGGGGGGGCTCCCCCGGTTTGAGCACCTGGCGGGCTTGCACCAATAATCCCCTGTATGTATCGAGCACAGGTAAATATAACTAATAATAATTAGTAGAGTCGGGTCGAATCCTATATTTCTTGAACCAGAATCTTAAATTTTCTTTCGAAACTTGAGTCAAAATTCGAGTCTTTACAAATGTCTAAGCTAAAGTGAAAATATTTAATACTAGCAGAAGTACCGGCGTTACAAACGGAAAAAAAAAAATCTTCATTTTATTTCTTCTGACCCAGTTTTTACTGAATTAAAAAAAACTAACTAAACATTTAAAACTCCAGCTTTGAGGGACACATGTTTGTGCACAGGGGCTACTAATTTTAACATTTCAGCCCTCTGAGTGAGGTAGATATCACACAATGCTCTTGATAGACAAATTTGTCATTTCATTAATATAAATTTAATCAATAATAAGGTTGTTTACAGCTTGGTGTCACTGAAAAATGTTATTTTGTTTGTCATGTCTAGTACGTACTAACAACAAAGAGAACACTTTTTTTTTAGTAAGTTAATAATTATATCAAGTTTACTACAATTTTTGTACGTTTTTATGATTTTGTTACTACTCTCCCAACTTCACAAGTCTATAACATTTACATCTCAATTGGTTAAATTGTTGTATCAGGTCAAGGTCTTTATTTACTATAGTCGAGATACTTTGAGATTTTTACGAATTTAAATCTCCCGAATACCATACATAGGATTCTAGCGCCCCATACCTAATATATAATATCTAAACAAACAGGAAATAGCTGATTGGATAGAGGCGGAAGGGGGGGGTAAAGGGGTCCAGAACCAGAAGGGTTCGATGGAGCTGTTTGGCAGTAGGAGAACAAAGGGGGAGGAGGAAATACAATGTGTTGTGACCCTCGTATATTAAATGACATTCGATTCTACGCTCTTATATCCGTTACCTTTCGTCTCTCGAGCATTTAGCTCTTGGTGAGCATCCGAAATAGGTGAATTTCTGGACTTTTCAAAGTGTATAGGGTCATCTAAAATATTCTTTAAATTGAAAAATGACATATTAACACGGGAATCGAATCCGGGACCTTTGGCTTAGTACGCCAATGCTCTAACCAATGAGTTATCCCGGAATCGTCCCGTGCCCAGGGTCATTCATCCCACTCATATTTTGAAGCAGTCTCTGTGGTGTGTGTATATTTGCGCGGAAATAGTCGGTTACAAATGTGTGATCAATTAATAATCACGAGCTATCAGATAACGCAGCCATGTTCGACTCGTTAGTTGGCTTGATGCTGCCAATGGTACAGTAATTATAATAATTGCACGAGTCCACATATCATGTTGAATTAAATAGCTAAGATATTATTTTTGTTGTTTTGTAATGCGACCATCTAATGCGGGTAACCTTTTGTTAACCTGATAGAAAAAAAAGAAGCTGGGAAATTCCCGGGTACTCGTGTGGAGAGAGGATGTATAACCAAACCTTTAAGTTGGTCAGAAGATTGAAACTCGATTGATCCGAGCCATGAGATAGAATATAAGCTGTCAGGACGGGGATGATACGAAAATAGCGTCGCGACTCCTCCGCGACCTGCCCGACACGCAGATCCAGTGCGCCGGGCACCCACTGCGCATGCGATGTGTAGAGGGAGAGAGGAGGGAAGGGGAACAGGCCAAGGTCGATATCGGGCCTGACACACTGGCGGATGGCAATTTCCCCAATTATGGCCTATCTAGATATTATTTATTATTTGATATCTTGCAAGGAATATACCGACATCTACGACATTTCGATCAAATTATATGGTCGTTTCCGATATAATGAATTTCAATGGTCTGTTCGAACGAGGGTATTAAGATGGCTGCTCACCCTATTCTTCGCCACTTTTAAATGTTTTATTTATCTATCTGTTTAAAATAGCAGACGAGTTTGATAAAAATTAGAGAAAAGCTCAACTCGTTAATATAAATAGGCGAAAAAAAAATTCTTCAATTTATTTTAATTCATAATATTTAAAACGTAGTCCGATATCTGAATTATATAGATACATTTATCGATCAGATATTAAACTATCGATACCATCCCTAGTGGCGGCATAGCCTATCTTGGAGAACCGACTTAACCTAATAGCATAACGTTTCCACTATAGTCCATTCGCCATTGGAGTGGTGGTAACTGACAGCTGACAGGAGCTGTAAAAACTGTCAATAGAAAAACATAATTAAAAATAAATGTTTGTTGTGCAAGTTTTGACGGTCGAAATGACAACAAATCACACTATATGGTCTTGCAGATCATATGGTTTGGCGGATGAATACACGAGAGTAAATCTGGTAACGTTTGATAGCTGTCACATACCACCACTACCATGGTAAATGGACTATATACACTGAATATCATCCCTGAGGAAATTGCATGTCTACTATTGGGGAACAGCGTTGTCATTTTCTGGTTTCGTGTGGTCAATCTTCCCCAAAATATACAACAATTGCAACGCTGGTTCCTCGAGGCTGCAATTTGCTTCTTGTTACCCTATCACAACTTCTGACATAGCCGAAAGCCATGAGATTTGGTAGCAATGAGAGAGAGATAAGATAAACAACTTTTCTCCATTAGACCTGCAGTGTCCTAAGAGGCGATATTTGGTGTATGAACTACAAAAACTCGATTCATACGCCTTGAATCGATTAATCTATTTGTAAAAAATGAGGTTGCTTTAACCATGCTCCAAATATGGGTGTATATTTTTCGAAAAAAAAAAAAAACACAAAAAAACAACAACTATGATTGAGGCCCATTAAATTTCAGAATCGAGCATAGGAACTTTTTTTAACTCAATAAAACTGATTCTAATAATTGTGTTTTGATTTAAAATATATATTAATTTCCTTTAAAAGCTGATAAAATTAGATGTATAGAATTTCCCAAACATATTAACTCCAAGTGTTTGATTTTTTTTAGATTTTTTAATAACTTGCTATAGATGAACGATCGACTGAATGCTTTCTAAGCCATTAAATATTTACTACAACACATAAGTAGAAGATTTTTTTTAAACTTTTTTAACTTAATGTTCTAAGGTTTTAAATGTATTTTAAATTAATGGTGGATTAGTTATGAACTATTAAATATTTGATTTTTGCCTTTAGGAGGTCAGGTTTTTAAAATAGCTTGACGCACATCTCTCGGTGTTCATAGTTTTTAAACATCACTTCGTTCAAGTCATTTTTGCACGGACATGACATGACACCTGACATGATCGACAACGGGCGATTGTAGCGGCCATTTTAACTAACTAACGTTTTATATCATTTTAAAACCCAAATGATGACCCCTTACCTCCTTCTCCAGCACTCGGACACAATCGCCAAATAAGATGTAAAATGGGTCTGTTGTTCATTGGCTCTCTTTATATTATATGCATTTACACCGTCTACAACATGACCGGGCTATCCACATTTAACAATCACTAGTGGAGTAGGCATGAGGAAGAGGCATTTAGAGGGAAAGTGGAATACCATTTCATTAAAAACACTCGGTACACACGGCTGGGATTCAAACCCCGGCCACCATGACGCAGCAAATGATAATAGGAGAGATTGAGGATTAGTCCACGTGTCCACCTAACTTCTAGGCGCTATATTACATATGGTTGTTTTCAGTCGGTGTGCCATAGTTTTTAGTTTAAGCACATGTAAGTTTACTGATCTTAATACATATAATTATTATATAAGGTCATAGCTAATGTATAATTTGTGTATGTTATATATAATTTCTTTTTAAGAACAATCCCAAACCCACATTAGTGTCTGGCAGTTTTCCCTAAGGGGTTTCCCAATTTTCCTTCACGCAAGTGCGTGCACATTTCCTCTAAAATTCTACCTTATTTATCTCTATTCCCCTGGCAAAATTAATATATACATATAGCCCGAATGAGTACTTACACTCGAGGATGAATTATATATATATATATTATATATATAAAATATTATTATAATTATATATAAAGCAGAAAGTAAGTGTGTGTGTTCAGAAAAAGATAAGGAACTTATAGATAAGCTGGAAAGCTGTCTTGGGAAGGTAGAGAATATGGCAGACAGAGAGAAAACTACAGATAACCAAATACATTTTGAAAGTTTTAACTTTTAGGTGGAATTCGGAGAAAAGATTGCGAAAGGGGGTTAAAAATTACCAATAAACTAAGAGAAATAGCTATTTATCAGTGTGGTAGAAAGTTGAAATTTAGCTAGCAGGCAGTTAAAGGGACAACTCCAAATAGTTATAAAATTCTTAAAACCTTAAAGTTTTAAGTAAGGCCCCAGGAAATAGGGACGGCAGGCAATAACAGAAATAATACTTTTTGGTGTGGTAGAAAGTTTAAATTATGAAGTAAGGTAGAAGGACAACTAGAGATAACCAAATAAGCCTTAAAAATTGAAATTTCTAAATGGTCGTTAGAAAAATGGGTGTGAGGGCGAGAGGTTTAAAATTTCCAAAGCTAATTGAATAAACTAAGTCTTAGTGTTTGTAGAAAATTCGGAAGGAAAGTAAAGGGACCACGTTAAATTTCAATGAGTCTTAACATTTTTAATTTTAAATAGGACCTAAGAAAATAGGGAAAGGGAGGGTAAGGAAAGGAAAAAAACTTTTAGATGCGATAGAAAATTTAAATTTAGCAAGTAGATAGAAAGTCTCCTCCAGATAACAAAATAAAAACAACGAATTGGAGAAATGACTGAGGAAGGGAAATATTGGGGGGTTAAAATTGTTACGTTACTATCTACATTGAGGATTGAGGACGCGTGCATGCCCCACATTGGGCGCCAAATGTTACGTTACGATCTATTATTGAGCGGTGGTTTGTAGGTGCGTAGTTTCTATCACTCACTTTAATGATAGTAACTTGAAATTATTCGCACATTTTTTGAGAGTTTCACTTATTATATTAATAAAAAAAGAATATAATTGATTTTAATACTAGTATACTCTTTTTTATTAAACTGATTACATACTCTTAAGATTGTAGCATGTACATTATAGCGACATAGATGTTGCTTGTGTGACTAAAATGACGTGGACTCGTTTTAAGCAGGCTCTTTTAGTATTGAAAATATTACGCTTCAATTTTTGCCTGGTCATCCATGGATGAAGTACTAAAAGGGAAATGAGAAAGCTACTTCATCCATGATTTTTCAAATAAATGAGAGGTGCCCAAAACAGTATCATTACAAAATTTCAAAAACTAATATAAAAAATACGCCGCTATGTGGTAGAGAACTGAAATTTAGAAAATGGGTTTAGGGATTATTCTAAACAAACATGAAATGTGTACATTTTAAATTTAAAAATGAAACTCAGGACGAAGTATACAAAAGCTGTTAGGGAATATAGAAAATTAAATTTGCAAGGAATGTACAGTACTTTAAATAACAGCATTAGTATGAAATATTTTATATTTACAAGTGGGGGCTGGTTAAATGAGGGGTTTTAAAAATTCCAAAACTAGAAGAATAAACTATTGAGCGGTGTGGCTGGTGTAAAGACCAACCCAAACCGTAATGAAGAACATTCTTAAATGTAAAAATGAAGGACCAGAAAATGGGAAGGTGTTCCCATCGAAATTTCCAAAACTAATATAAAGTTCATCCTTTATTATCTTAACAATATAATTTCAACTAATCTTAACTATCGGTAGAACTAACTCTGCTATATCGTACAATTTCAGCCAACTGGTCAGTTCGAATTCCGGCAGCGTGCATTGAGGGTGGTGTCACTAGGATATGATTTTTCTATCTTTTCTTCAGGTAAATGTTGGTGCGTTTCCTCTTAATTTAACTCTTAGCGCCTGTCACGTTAGGGACATTTGTTAATATTCAAAACTATTCTTAACCAACCTTTATTATCTTTAACTAACCTAACCTAACAAATGCAGGTAGTTAAATTCTGTTAAAGTCTAGTCATGTACAAAGTATTGACCTATAGAACTAGCAATATTATACTATTATTTAAGTCTGAAAAGAGCCAAACATAGTTCGCTCTCGCCAAACATAGTTCGCTCTCGCCAAAATATGTTCACACAAAGTGCAACTTATAGCTTAAAGTGAACAAAATGCTAACCTGCAAATAGATGGTATTATTTCCAAAAGTGTCACAATAGTATGACTGTATTAGTTTTAGTAGTAACAAATAATGTGAGTGGGCCAGTAGTGCCGCGGTAGTGGGCTCGGGACTGCACTTCTGCGCCACTCACGCTATGACGTCACTTCTTAGACCAATCACCGTGCTTAGCAAGCAAATCAACGCCACTACCGGTCCACTCACACTAATAGTCCACTCAGTTTCGTTCTTGCATACCGGCTAAACATCTTCAGTTAGGGTTACCACAATCAAAAATTAAAAAGGACCATTTATTCTGAAATCAATTGAAATGGAGAACATTTTAAAATAAAGCAAAATTTAGGATCTCAACTTTTTTTACGAAAGAAAATATGAACGTCAACAATGAAATACTCTTATAGCATGGAGATGATACCACCCATATAGGCATTAGTATCGTCTATTGACACTTTTAAAATGGTCACGTCTTTCTACTGCCGGGATTCAAACCCCGACTTATTCGTCACTAGAGATAAAGTATCTCGCAAGTTTTAAATAGCAGCAACATCCTCAATGAGCGTCAGCAAGAAATATATGAAGAATCAGTCGTTGAATTAAATTATTGTGTTGATAAAGTAAAAGCCTTTAGTGCACTTAGAGCTGGGATTGTCAACCGGTGTGCCGTGGCACTTTGGAGTGCCGCGAGATCAGCCAAGGGTGCCGCAAGATTATGAGGGGGGGGGGGGGGGGAGGCGAAGAAAATATATTACCACAAAATAAAGAAAGAGAAGAACACTTTGTCTTTCAATGTTTCTCTGAATGTCACGTGACACGGCACACGATGTGAGACAATTGTTTCTATTCTGATGACTACATTATTATTCATTTTTTGTGGTGTTGTTAATTTTTAGTGATCTCACATTGTGGTTAGTTAGTGTGCTAGTTGAATGATTTCCAAATCTCTTTTACTCTATAGCTGTATTTATGTATTTAATCCAGTGTTATTGTTATTTATATCTTTCAATTAACTCAGGAAGGGAGTTACTGATGAAAATATTTATTTTAATATTAAATAATTATAAAATTAAAACACTTTATATGCTACTATGATATTTTCTACTTTAGATAAAAAAAAACTTTGAGAAACAAAACGCTTACGAAAATTCCTACAAGGTTGCCCCGAGATTCTAATCCCTTTCACAAGGATGCCCCGAGATTTTAATCCCCTTCACAAGGTTGCCCCGAGATTCTAATCCCCTTCACAAGGGTGCCCCGAGATTCTAATCCCCTTCACAAGGTTGCCCCGAGATTTTAATCCCCTTCACAAGGTTGCCCCGAGATTCTAATCCCCTTCACAAGGGTGCCCCGAGATTCTAATCCCCTTCACAAGGGTGCCCCGAGATTCTAATCCCCTTCACAAGGGTGCCCCGAGATTCTAATCCCCTTCACAAGGTTGCCCCGAGATTCTAATACCCTTCACAAGGTTGCCCCGAGATTCTAATACCCTTCACAAGGTTGCCCCGAGATTCTAATACCCTTCACAAGGGTGCCCCGAGATTCTAATACCCTTCACAAGGTTGCCCCGAGATTCTAATACCCTTCACAAGGGTGCCGCTAACCTAGAAAGGTTGAAAATCCCTGATTTAGAGGAAACAAACAAAGTTATATTTTAAACCTCGTCTTACTACTCGTTTAGACTATCCACATTTAAGTGCACTAATGTAGTAGGAATGAAGAAGCTAGAGTTGAGTTGAAATTCACCTGAGTTTACATAGAGGGAGAGTGGGAAAACATTTAGTAAAATCACCCACAAAACACCCAGTTGGGATTCGAGCCCAAGCCTTCCTGTCACCATCAAACCGGACCAAGTGAGCTTGACGTTTATTCCGTGTGCTCACCGATACGGGCAACAAGTGGGTTATTCTAAAGATAATTTTCATAATAAGTTCACGTTAATGTATATTTATATAACATAAAAACTTGTAATAAATTAACTTTACAGATAAATTAGTTGCTATAGTTTTATTTATGAATTCATTTGGTGGGTCGAGTAAAGTACGGCTTATTACTATAAACTGTATTGTTAATATTTTATCTATGTCAATAGCTTTCAAAACAATAAGTAAAAAACCCGGCAAGTGTCCCAGCTGGGATTTAAACCTTTACCTCCCAATGTGTTTGTTTAGTTTTTACAAACACAAGTTGTGGCTCTAACCTGTAGTGTCGAGAGTGAGGCTGCTTTTATGCACGCATTTTGTGTCGCGCGACACACGACGGCAAAAGCCGTCGCGTTTTTTAGGCTCGTTTTATGCACGCGGCATTTGCCGTCCGTCGATAAAAGTAGTAGTGGAGGAGGATAAATCGTATCAGTGCTGCCAATGTTTTTGTGTTGGGGAGTGTAAGATGTGTCTGCGCGTCATCTATTTGGCGTATTGTCACCTTACATTGAAAAAGGTAAATAAAATTGGATGTTCATCCCATCAACTTTACAAGATTTGAAAATGAGGCATTTCGTAACCTCTAAAAAAATTAAGAGACGATAGAGACAATTTTTAAAAACTATTTTTGAATGTTAAAACACATAACACACTTCTTTCTATCCATTGACTTTTCTTTATATTTCTGGTTTTGTACTTCTCCGATAGTTAATTTCAAATTACTTTATTTTTATTTATTTCATCTTTAAAACGTTCAGTATACAAATAATGATTTTTTTTAAATAAAAATGATAACAAATATCAATTATTCAAATGACAAAATAATCCTATTTGTAAACCTCCAGGCAACTGGACAAATATTATTTACTAGCGAGGGGTTGGCAGCTCTGATGTCCAGACAACGGAGAGCAGACAAGCGGCGCGTTTGCATAAATGGACCCATAAGATGCCATGTACTTAGATTATTTCGGGCGGCTTTTGCCGCTGGCGTTTTGTAAAACACGACGGCATGTTTTACAAAACGCGACGGCAAGTTTTTCGGACGGCAGAGCATAAAAGGACTCATTTATTCTCAGTGACTTAGAAAACGCGACGGCTTTTGCCACCGTGTGTCGCGCGGCACAAAACGCCTGCATAAAAGGGATCTGAATGTTAGTTATCTTTGCTATCCTTGTCTGAACAATTCATTACTCTCTCTTTATCCACCCCACTTTCAGAACGGCGTTTTCTGCCTCACAGAAAATAATGTTTTTGCTCATATAATGTGTTAAAAGGAACAGTTTTTGAGCGGATGAGTAACATAAGTTTTAAACCTGGAAAGACACGGTACTCGCAAGTGAGTCCTTGAAAGCCAAAACAGATACATTTCGGTGTCTTAGGTGGGGAATGGGTTCTTGGGGGAAGGGGGCGGGGAATCATTTCATCACATTTACTCATTCAGAGCCCAATTCGGCCCATGGCCGATTTATAACGTGCACGATTCCACTTAAAAGGCCATTTTACCTGGTTCAGTGGCCGCATGGTCTAAGGCATCACTCTCGCAATAGACTAGACTGCCAATGACGGGGAGATAAGGTTCGAATCCCAGTCAGGTGTATTGAGGGGGGGCTTTCCCTAAATGGTTTCCCACGAAAGTGCAGGTATACTTGCACTTAAGTTCAACCTTCTTCATCCCTAACCCATTACATAACTAGTACGTGTGCGTACAACCCAAATGAGTAGTAAGGCGAGGCGATTAAAAATACAACATACTTATAGCTCATCTACGGCGGGAGTGTAGGTAAGTGACAGCTGAGGTCATTGGACCGTAGTTACTTGTCTTGCTAATAATTTCATTGATAGTTGCTCGTTCACACGCTACCAGAGTACAGATACATCGCTAGTGTGAACGGGGCTTATGCGCGAATTTTCACACGCGCGGCTGTTAGCAGCGCTGCTTGACGATACATTGTTTTCTTCTTTCTTTCTTAGCACCGCGTCTTACTACCCGTTCGGGTTATACGCTTAAGTACTAATTACACTAATGGATTAGGAATTGGGAAGGTTGAATTTAGAGGAAGTGAACCCGCATTTGCGTGGAGGGAGAGTGGAAAACCATTTAGGAAAAACCACCCCCAGTTCACCCGACCGAGATTCGAACCTCGATCTCCCCGTCCTTGGTGGTCTGGCTCAACACGACTGGCGCGTTAGCCAACTACGCCACCGCGGCGGGTTACATTGTTTTAAATTATTGTTGATTCCAAGAGCGCGCGACTTAACTAGGAGCGCTCCAGTCGTACACGGTCGCCTGTCCTAACGACTAGTCGCGCGGCCAGTGTAGATAGGCTACAGTGTTTTCATTGGATGTTGTTTCCAAGAGCGCGCGACTGAGCTAGGAGCGCTCCAGTCGTACACGGTCGCCCGTCCTAACGACTAGTCGCGCGGCCAGTGTAGATAGGCTACAGTGTTTTCATTGGATGTTGTTTACAAGAGCGCGCGACTGAGCTAGGAGCGCTCCAGTCGTACACGGTCGCCTGTCCTAACGACTAGTCGCGCGGCCAGTGTAGATAAATAGTTTTCAATGGCTGTTGTTTACACGGGAGATTCTTTAGAAAGAGAGACACATGTTGATGCAGGGCCGCCCCTAAGAATTTTTCCACCCCGTGCGATTAGCATACCTTGCCGCTCCACTGCAACTTCAAATTAACACTTGACATTTTAAAAGTAATCATGTTGATTAGTAAACTTCTACATGTATCAAGTGTTGAAAATAATGTTTTTTTGGGAGATTTGTAGAAAGGCTTTGACAGGGAAGGAATAAATGAAAACGAGTTTTTTTTAAAATAAATTATTTTCATATAATTTTTTTAATTTCCTACAATTTTGCCGCCGCGTGTACATGAACGTGTTGCACCGCCGGTAGAGCCAGCCCTGGTTAGCGTGGCCGTTGCAGAATTATATATTATTATAAAATGTCGTATCAACAACATTTTAGGGGGTTTGGATGTAGATATGTTTATCAGTGAGATAGAGACACTCTCTGGGATTCAATATTTTCACTATATTAGTTACTCACCAATTCCTCTGTCCAGAAAAAAAAAAATCTCGAAACCTAGAAGAAGCTGAATTTTGCAAGCCGCTAGCCCCTAGCTTGTGAGGGTGCTGGAGTAACAATTAAAGACAAAAAATTCAGGTGGGGACCACCCCAAAAAACGAAAATGTATATAAAAAAAGTTGTTTATAATGAAATCTTCAGAGGATCCTTTTCACTCTTTCATTGAAGTAAATATTCGATCCATTATAGAGTCTTTAATTAAAATGCGTCTTCTATATTTTGAGGATCACTTTAAAATGATTCCCATTCGCAATCACTGTGAAACAAATGCCAATGAGACAAATTACACGACCAGATTATTTTTAGCACCACGTCTTACTACCCGTTCGGTTATATACGCTTAAGTACTAATTACGCTAATGGATTAGGAATTGGGAAGATTGAATTTAGAGGAAGTGAACCCGCATTTGCGTGAAGGGAGAGTGGAAAACCACCTCCCGTTCACCCGACCGAACCTCGATCTCCCCGTCCTCGGCAGTTTGTCTCAACACGAAACTAGCGCGTTAGCCAACTACGCCACCGAGGCGGGTACGACCAGAAATGAAGCCGTTGATTTTTAAAGGGGTATAATGGTGGTTATGTAATAATTTTCACTGAATTTTTCTAATGACATGAGAAAATACTTGAAAATTTGTTTTTATCTGTACTTATTTGGTTAAATAACGTAGAGAATTCTTCTGTTTCTAGTCTTTTAAGAAGTAAAGGATGAACCAGTACCGGCGACGCCAAATTTTAAAACAAATTATCTTATGTAATAAAACAAATGCAGGTCCATTTTATTAGTGAAATCTTAAAGGAAAGCATGGCAGAGTATTGACAGTACCTCCCAGCCTGGAGGAGGTCGAGTCAGACGTCCCGCAGTGCCGCCAACACACCGACGCTGAAGGACGCCTGAGCGACGCTGACCCCGTGACCCAGTTCTCGAACCCTACCCGGCCTGACCTGGAAACAGACGACTGTATTGACCCAGCCCGACCCTAGGCATGCGCCGACCCGCGCCTGGCAACAGTGCCCCTCTAGTGGCAGGTCCGGGTTCGAAACGGGTGCGGGTGGGGTGGGTTGGAAAGCGAGTTCGGGATAACAACCCTCAAAACATCACCCGGCCTGATAAGAGATTTACAGACCCCACCATAGTCGAGAGCTAGAGACATTCTTTATTAGCTCCTAGCACTACTCCAGGAGTATCAGCAACTAAGGTGTCGAGAGCTAGAAACATTCTTTATTAGCTCCTAGCATTACTCCAGGAGTATCAGCAACTAAGGTGTCGAGAGCTAGAAACATTCTTTATTAGCTCCTAGCACTACTCCAGGAGTACCAGCAATTAAGGTGTCGAGAGCTAGAAACATTCTTTATTAGCTCCTAGCATTACTCCAGGAGTATCAGCAATTAAGATGTCGAGAGCTAGATACATTCTTTATTAGCTCCTAGAACTACTCCAAGACTATCAGCAACTAAGGTGTCGAGAGCTAGAAACATTCTTTATTAGCTCCTAGCACTACTCCAGGAGTATCAGCAACTAAGGTGTTGAGAGCTAGAAACATTCTTTATTAGCTCCTAGCACTACTCCAGGAGTATCAGCAACTAAGGTGTCGAGAGCTAGAAACATTCTTTATTAGTTCCTTGAGACAATCGATTCTCGACGCCACGTGATAGTTTGTATCTGCGAGATAATCGATTCTCGACGCCACGTGATAGGTTGTTTACCATAACACCACAGGTAGGTCACGAGGAAACAAGGGGGAGCTTTTTTATTGCGACAAACCCGGAAGTCTCACGGGTTTTGTAATTTAAAAATATTATTTGGTCAAGTAAAACAGTTATCAGAGAAGACAAACAAACCTGGGGAAATTATTGCACAGTTTTTACAACTAGTTCCCAAAATATTTTGGCATTGCTTTGTGTAAGTCGGACACTCCGAGCTTGAAAAACATGGGACATATTTCTGTTACCACATTTCCGTGTGGGTTATAATAGTTGGAGGTGTATTCAACACTGAAACTATATATTCTCCCCTAGAGCTAGACCATTGGAGGTGTGTTTCAACACAATGGCAATATATATTCTCACCTAGTTGGATAGTTGGCGATGTATTCAACAGACTGGCACGTATACAACACACTGACACTATCTATTCTCATCTGGTTAGACAGCTGGAGGTGTATTCAACACAATACCACTATATATTCTCCCCTAGTTAGACAGTTGGAAGTGTATTCAACACAATAACACTATATATTCTGCCCTAGTTAGACATTTGGAGGTGTATTCAACACAATACCACTACATATTCTCCCCTAGTTAAACAGTTGGAAGTGTGTTCAACACAATGACACTATATATTCTCAGCTAGTTAGACATTTGTAGGTGTATTCATCAATGACACTATATATTCTCAGCTAGTTAGACAGTTGGAGGTGTATTCATCACAATATCACTACATTTTCTCCGCTAGTTAGACATTTGGAGGTGTATTCAACACAATAACACTATGTATTCTCCCCTAGTTAGACGTTTGGAGGTGAATTCAACACAATAACACTATATATTCTCCCCTAGTTAGACATTTGGAGGTGTATTCAACACAATAACATTATATATTCTCCCCTAGTTAGACATTTGGAGGTGTATTCAACACAATAACATTATATGTTCTCCGCTAGTTAGACATTTGGAGGTGTATTCAACACAATAACACTATGTATTCTCCCCTAGTTAGACATTTGGAGGTGAATTCAACACAATAACACTATATATTCTCCCCTAGTTAGACAATTGGAGGAGTATTCAACACAATAACACTATGTATTCTCCCCCAGTTAGACATTTGGAGGTGTATTTATCAATGACACTATATATTCTCAGCTAGTTAGACAGCTGGAGGTGTATTCAACACAATAACACTATATATTCTGCCCTAGTTAGACATTTGTAGGTGTATTCAACACAATAACACTATATATTCTCCCCTAGTTAGACAGTTGGAAGTGTGTTCAACACAATGCCACTATATATTCTCACCTGGTTAGACAAGTGGTGGTGTCCATGTTACCTGCCCCCGACCGTACATTTCCAAACCAAACTATTCGGTGGTAAATATTGAGAATAAAGCCCCAGCTCAGCACTAGTGCGGGAAAACAGCCTCGTGGCGGCAATTAGCACAGTCCTACATTACAATAAAAACAAACACAATAAAGATAAAACAACTTCTAACACTAAACACAAAACAGTCGATGAAAATGGAGCACCGGGAGTATGTGTGTGTGGTGTGTGTGTGTGTGTGTGTGTGTGTAGCAATAGAATAACAACAGAGGGTCGTATTGAACCTGTCGACCTATTTTTTATTGAATACTCACAGTCGGCCAACGAACGACAGTCTTCTTTTCCTTGACCACTTGGCTTCCTGTCTCACTTAGCTACCGAGCGCGCGCGTATAAACACAACACCAGATCCATGTCAAGTACATCTGATATTAATCACTATTGTTATAGCTGAGGCACATACAGTCTATGTAGGTCTATAGTTCACTAAACAAGAAGGTAAACCATGATTTTATTGAATGGACATTTTCAACACCTTTTAGAAAATACAAACATTATGTTGCGGCCATGATAACATTTTACTAGATTATTATATCACTGATATGGTGACCTGGTGGTCTAGGGGTAAGGTGTCAGACTTCTGTGCTGAGGGTCCGGGGTTCAATCCTCGGTCCTAGAACAGATTTATCTGATTGCCAAACCCTTCCTTCACCTCTGACAAGATGTGTATTAATCACAACTTGTGAATGTGAGGAATGCCAGGCCTCTACCGTGGTTCGGATTCCACGTTAAACTGTAAGTCCTCCATTTCATCTCACAATCACCCTACCATTGCACATTAGCGTAAGTGTGTATAACCCGAACGGGTAGTAAGACGCGGTGCTAATAATAATAATAATATATCACTGATCACCTGTCAGATAAGTTTCTTCCTAAGCAAGTAGATCTAGTATAGTTTCTATCTGTCAACTATGCCTATTTGTAACAAAATCGAGGTATACAGTATATATCTATTTTTAAATTGAACAATAGAGTATCCAATGAACCGGCCGCGCCACCAGTCAACCTACTAACAACGCAAACTGCTGCTAATGTCTCTTTTTACTCCCGTATAGAGCGGTTTCTCTCCTACGCGCTGTCGCTATATACCGGAGTAATCTGTCACCGTCAGCGTAGCGGGGGTTTAAACTACGCGCGACGCTACGCTACTGCTACGTGACGGAAACCAATAACACGGCAAACATGGGTCCGCCCGAGTAAACCGAGGGGGGCTCCAGAGTTCAAAGGCCGAACGGTCTCAATTTAAGTTTGTCACATTTCTGGGGTCTGGACGCTTGTCTTGTCAATGCCGCTAGTTTATTTAATTTGAGGTATTTAACGAGCACTTTCTGAACCAAATGATTATATCAGCCCACGGGAATTTCTATGAGCGAGAGTAAAAGGGCCTAGCAATTTTCCCGGAAAGATATTTTCACATACCTTCCGGCCACGCCACAATCAACATAGGACTGACGGCTTTAGTTCCCCTCCGAAGGAAGTTGTGCTGCGGATTTTTTACCACTCGAGAAATATCCGTCGACCCCGGCTGGGTATGAACCCACAAACATCGGACCGTGAGGCGAGAACTTTACCCCAAGACCACCGAAGTCGACAATATATATCGCTAATAGCCTAAGCTACAGTAGCCCCATGACTTCTTTGGTGCTGACTGACAGCTGACAGCTGACAGCTTTGAAAAGTTACCAGACCAAATTATGTATCCCTACGCCGAACCATATGATCTGCAAAAACATGTGTTTAGCAGCCGCCACTTCTGACAGTCAAAATTTAGGTATATACCTAAATGTTGACTGTCAGAAGTCAGCTGTGAGCTGTCAGTCAGCACCAAATAAGTCCTGTACGTCAACATGAGAAGTACGAGGTGGTGGAACCTTATTTGAGTAAGGTAAAGGGTAGAGGGACCAGTAAAAATAGGCGCTCTTAGGAGTTTGGCCATCTAAGCCTAAACGGGGGTGCAGAGGCCCTCTCCCGGCTAATTTTTGAAATGTTTACGGTTTTATAAGTTATTTTAGCACCGCGTCTACTACCTGTTCGGGTTATACCATTTTTATAAGTTATTTGGGGTTTGATACAAGGACATAGCTTCATATTATATAATATCATAAGGGAGTGGAATCAATTTAAAGGGAGGAAGAGACAAATTTATTTTAGGGGGAGATGTGCCCCCCCCCCCCCCCCCCCGCAGTTTCATCACCGTTGTTCTCCTGTACTGGTCACGTGACCACGATGACCAACGCCAAGCGTCGCGACGCCTACTTGGTTGGTATTTTTAGCTCTATCTCTCTCGTGCACGTGGCGAGTGTATTTCAGCCGGGCTTGTTGGTCGGGGGGTAGCGTGACTGACAATCCTCTTTGTGCTGGCCACACTGAAGCCGGTGCATTTCCTTCACCCTTTTAACCTGTTGGATTCGATTAATTCGGAAGAGTACAAGGGAAACAGGGGAAAGGTCCAATTTTAACTCTAATTGAACTACTGATGCCATTTGTTAAAAAAATTAGGCCTTTCTAATGCACTTCAGATTAAGATCAAAAGGTGTATCTGTCATATTTAAATTCAACACGATGAAAAAAGGTATGTTGGGATTTTGACGTGATTTTTTTATATTAAAGTTTTTGTCCTGAGCGACTTTCTTCCCTCTTCCCACGCACCCTTCATTTGCTACATACTTATTTATGTAAGGCCCTTTATACCACCAACATACTATCATAAAGTAGGAACTCTAGTAGAAATAAGCCCTCCAGAACGGGCTTTCTCCCAAAATCGGGGTAGAGATGAAGTTGTTGGTAGCCTAGGCCCATACATTGGCGGGTTGCTGGAAAGTAGGAGTGAACCAGACAGTTACAGCTCGAGATGCTCCACAGACACTCGCAGACACACGCGCGAGTCACGGCATCCTTGACCGACATTACCTGGCCGACAGATTACCTCCAACAAGTAATTACCTTCTCCAAACACTGGAACAGTTTCTAGGTTTTAATACGCACAACCAACACAATCCCTGGCCATGACTAGACCTGTGGTCTGCTGGAGACTACATCTAGAGCTAGTTACACAATCCCTGGCCATGACTAGACCTGTGGTCTGCTGTAGACTACATATAGAGCTAGTTACACAATCCCTGGCCATGACTAGACCTGTGGTCTGCTGGAGACTACATCTAGAGATAGTTACACAATCCCTGGCCATGACTAGACCTGTGGTCTGCTGGAGACTACATCTAGAGCTAGTTAGTTACACAATCCCTGGCCATGACTAGACCTGTGGTCTGCTGGAGACTACATCTAGAGATAGTTACACAATCCCTGGCCATGATTAGACTTGTGGTCTGGTGGAGACCAGATATGTTGATACTTCAACTCGGATTTGAAAGAGGTAACATTTCTACAGAATGATCCTAGTCTTTGTTCCAGTTGTTCGACCGGGAGTTAGGCGGTTGTTACATTCTGAGGTGCACGTGGAATGTCAACAGTCGTGGACCACATCACGGCCCATTTGACCAGTAACACCCTGAGCCAACTACGAGACACAAATACCAGTGTATGTAACCGAATATCACGGTGTTAGACCCACGGTCAACATCTGTGACTGCTCAGCCACAGGGTCATGCAGGGGGAGAGTATCAGGTCGTCTGAATATAGAGAAGAGGACAGTGACAGTGATCCAGAGATGAAGGCAGTGACAATGATTCAGAGAAGAGGACAGTGACAATGATTCAGAGATCAAGGCAGTGACAATGATCCAGAGAAGAAGAGAGTGACAATGATCCAAAGAAGATTAGAACAGTGACAATGATCCAGGGAATAGGCCAGTGACAATGATCTACAGAAGAGGCCTGTGATAATGATCTAAAGAAGAAGAGGCTAATGACAATGATCCACAAAAGGAAATTCATTTCCCTGTCCAGTGAAAGTGGAGAACAGAGATTTCCCTCGGTTCACGTGGTCTGGTGTGTGCCCTTCAACTCCCCCCCTTCCCTTCAAACTTTCCCCGCGGCGCAAGAAGATGAGGGTCCATCGTAATAATTGGGCGTCACGCACTAGGGAAGAAAGTTAGGCCGAGATGATGAAATGACTATGAACTCGTCTACTTGTACAGTCTCGTCCATCGGTAATGTCCCGTCTCGATAAGAGGACAGCCCCTCTGTGTTACGTCACTCGATGTGTGGCCGGAGACAAGTGCGCATGCGCAGTCATCACCACGTACAAACCAATAGATGTTATGTGACCATTCGTTTTTGTTCACGAGTCCAGACAAAACAATTGACACGCCGCACCGCACACACTTTCTCAATCCTTTTACCCACAAAATGGAGACGTTTACTGAAAACTCGTAAGTTATTCTGTAAAACGAATTAATTTTTGATCTTTGTGGAAACATTATGGATAAAAAAGAGCATAAATGAAATAGTATGTACATTGTAACAGAAATATGATGAGAAAAAAAAAACATGACCATTCACCAAAGAAGATAACGATAAACTCTACATTTTCTAAGCCTTCATTTAAAATTATCGGCCCCTATTTGCTTATAGCTAGGAAATATCTTGGTTTAAGCGTAATTAGTTCAATTGCATAAAGTCCCGAACGAGTAGCGCATGAGACGCGGCGCAAGAAAAAAAGACATAATATAAACTTCTATCTAAAAAGTGATTTATTTATGTTTTTATGCTTGGTAACATCCTTGCTTCGCATTTGAAGGGGAAAAAATACCACTTGGACATTATTTTACGTGTCAAAGAGAGTCGATGTTCGGAAAATGGGGTGTGGGGGGAAGAGGACACGTGGTAGCCCTGGATTTACCTGAACAGTCAAAATAATAAGTAGAATCAGGGCACCACGGCCATACTTGCGACTTGATAGCCAGCACGCAATGCCTTGTTATACAGGGTGGGGCGGAAACAATTTGACGATCTAAGCTGAGTAAAGTGATGGACAACGGGCTGAGGTTTGTCCGACGACCGGTGGAACTCACCTGAGTGGCATTTTGTCTTCAAAAAGTTAAAAAGTGTAGTGGTGAAGTTTGCTTTTATTTAGCTAGTTGATATTTACTTTTCTATTGAAGTTATTATTAGCACCGCGTCTTACTACCCGTTCGGGTTATACGCACTTACGCTAATGTGTAATGGTAGGGTGACTGTGAGATGAAATGGAGGACCTACAGTTTAACGTGGAATTCGAACCACGGTAGAGGCCTGGCATTCCCCACATTCACAAGTTGTGATTAATACACGTCTTGTCAGAGGTGAAGGAAGGGTTTGGTATTCATATAAATCTGTGCCGGGACCAAGGTTTGAACCCCGGAACCTCAGCACAGAAGTCTGACACCTTACCCCTAGACCACCAGGTCAGCTGTTTCAATTAAAGTGTTAATTCTCAAATTACTAATTGTCCAATTGTTTCGGTCCTACCCTGTGTATGAGGGTGTCTATTACACGCGACTACAGCCCGCAAACAGCGCCTTTGGTGTCACAAGTGGGATACTTTGAGATCTTTCATATAAAGAGCATTGCTTGCCGTTCTGGCGGTCTGGTTGCGAATTTTTTTTTTAGTCACAAGTATGACCCCATTAATTTTATTTGTGTTTTCACTCTACGTAAAATTGTGATACCGCCCCTCCAGTTTTGTTCGTGGTTCAAGTCCCGGGTCTTATTGTATACTGGTCGGTCGCACAGTTGTGCCGTATTCCTGTCTACACAATGGTGAGAGATTCAAGAATGATAAATAGCTCGTTGTAGTGTTAGGTAACGTCGAGTTACGATCTCTTTGTTGGATCGAGATCTACACCAAGACGGGGAGCTGGAGGGTCGGCACATCTTCCTCCGTCGGTACCAGGAGAATTAATTCTGTGGAGTGCGTTACATTCATCAAAAATATTCTTTACCTGTACCGTTTCCCAAATGATAATTTCAGGGGAATTTTTAATGTGCGTAAATGTGCATAGAGATATATTTTTTGGAATATAAAATCTAGACTCTAGAGACTAGTCTTAACAGTTTAGCCATACTTTCGACACATATACATATTTTTAAGCCGCATCTACTAACCGTTGGTTGTATGCTTATATTAATTTTAAGTACTGGACAAGAGGTAATCGATGATCTTAGCCCATTTGTGAGAGGGGTGTGTTTAACTATCTAGTAAAATATCATACACCACGGGTTCGAACCGATTCCCTGTCATCGAAGTCTGTCAGTAAGGGTAGCGAGCCTTTAACATGCGACCACCAGTGGTGTATTCAAATTATTTTGATCTTAAGGGGGGGAGTTTGAGGGGATGCGTGGGGGGGGGGAACGCCCCTTAAAGGGCGCCAAAGGAGCGCAAGTGTTTTTACGTTTTTAGATTACACTTTTTTGGCCAAAATAAATCAAATTTTCTCCAGTAGCAACCAAGTTTAGCTTTCTGCAATGCTAATATCCACGATCTTATATGGGTCAAGGGTGCCCTGAATCTTGTCCAATGTGTCCTTTATTTAAAAAGTTTTGACAAAATCAGGACACCCTACAGATATTCAAGATCTGTTATTATTGCAGTCTAAAAGCGAATCATGGTGTACTGGAGAATATTTGATTATTTGCCAAAAGCAATTGTGTATGGAAAACTGTAAAACTCGCGCTCCCTTCTGCGCCTTAATTGAGCCGCTGCATCAACGACCCAGTTCTTTAGACGCGAGATTATTATCAGAAACCAAGTGAATCAAAATAAAAAGTTGTTCCTTAACCGTCCCTTGGGTAGTAAGGGTTCTCTCATGCACTCTAGTGCTTGTGCTCGCAACTAGCCGCGAACTTGACTGGTCCTGTAAGGAAGTAAACTTGAGTCACACGTAACGGTGGTCGCGCGGACTAACACGTCAGTCTCAAGTAAGACTTAACTGCCGATGACTAGGAGATGTGAGGTTCGAATATAGGTCAGTTAAACTGAGGGTGTTTTTTTCCCCTAAATAGTTTCCCACTCTCCCTCCGGGAAAATGCGGGTACGTTCCTTCTGAAATCCTACCTTCCTTATCTGTGAAATTGTATGACCCCGAACAGATGCCGAGACACGTGGAAACTTTTTAAAATAAACGGTTTGGTACAACGCACAGATTTTCTCGCTTCCTTATCGAAAAATTGAGACATTTACTTAAAACTTGTACATAATGTGTGAAACAATACATTTTTAATAATATTAACACCGCGTCTTACTACCCGTTCTGGTTAGACGCTTAAGTACTAATTACACTAATGGATTGGGAATTGGGAAGGTTGAATTTAGAGGAAGTGAACCCGCATTTGCGTGAAGGGAGAGTGGGAAAACCATTTAGGACACCCCCCCTCCCCAGTTCACAAGACCGAGTTTCGAACCTCGATCTCCCCGTCCTCGGTGGTCTGGCTCAGCACGAACAATGCGCTTTAGCAAACTCGCACCGAAGCGGGAATACATTTTTAATTTTTGTAGAAACATAATGGAAAGAAAGCATACATTAAACACTGTTACCGAAACAATAGAAAAGAGTAACATTCTGTTCACCCACCAAATAGCATAACAATCAACTTCCCATTTCTCAGACGTCCATTTTAAAACACATATATTTGCTTTGTAATAGCTTGTAAATTATCGGTTTTTAATAAAAATATATTTCATATAAAAGGTTTTGAAATTTTAAGAAGCCCTAAAACTTTTCCAATGTTAAGCATTTCGTATCTCAAAGAGTTGCGGGAGATATTTTCAAAATTGGAATGTCCACTCATGTAAAGTGACCTAAAAGTTATTTTACCGAAAAAAATAAGATGCGACATTTTGTTTATAATGTTATAAGCAGTGCCCAGAAAAGGAGAAAAAAAATAATGAAAATCATTTACCGCAAATTCGAGAGAAGAGCGTATTTTCTCTTTTCACTTTAAATAAACCACCCTTAATTTAAGAGTGGGATTGATATTTCCAAAAATCCATCTGGGGAACCTTATGAACACCCTAAATACCAAGTTTCAGTCCGATGGTAAAATCATTTCAGCTCTTAACCAACGTTTCATGGGACAGACGAGACGGCATCACCAAAACCAGTTTTTCGGGTTGGGTGAGTCATGAAACGTTGACATCCATCAAAATCTCGGATTAGATTTTTTTTTGACGATCACAATACTTCCTCTCTTTAAGAAGTCGCGAGATAGTAAAAATCGTGCACACATGCAAAATCCCACTCGTGTTTGAGACCCAATGAACTAATTAGTGGCCATGAACCTTTTTGCAACGAACCAAAATATATCCAAACAGATCTAAATAGGAAGAAATAGTGCGCGCGCGATAGTTGAGTGACCGCCCACCGCCCACAGACCCTGTGTCAGCGGGAACTGGACTAGTTCCTCCCTGAATAAACAACCGGAACAAAAATTCAACCATTTACAGACTGTGTTAAAGCACTAACGGGGAGAGATATAATCTTGTGTTCCAGACAATAACAGAGGGAACTAAAGTTTTGTGTTCCAGACACTAGCAGAGGGAACTATAGTCTTGTGTTCCAGACAATAACAGAGGGAACTAAAGTTTGTGTTCCAGACACTAGCAGAGGGAATTATAGTCTTGTGTTCAGACACTAGCAGAGGGAACTAAAGTTTTGTGTTCCAGACACTAGTAGAGGGAACTAAGTCTTGTGTTCCAACATTAGCAGAGGGAACTAAAGTTTTGTGTTCCAGACACTAGCAGAGGGAACTAAGTTTTGTGTTCCAGACACTAGCAGAGGGAACTAAAGTTTTGTGTTCCAGAGACTAGCAGAGGGAACTAAAGTTTTGTGTTCCAGACACTAGCAGAGGGAATTAAAGTTGTGTTCCAGACACGTGTAGAGGGAACTATAGTCTTGTGTTACAGACACTTCCAGAGGGAGCTATAGTCTTGTATTAAAGACACTGCCAGAGGGAGCTATAGTCTTGTGTTCCAGACACTAGCAGAGGGAACTATAGTCTTGTGTTCCAGACAATAACAGAGGGAACTAAAGTTTTGTGTTCCAGACACTAGCAGAGGGAACTATAGTCTTGTGTTCCAGACACTAGCAGAGGGAACTATAGTCTTGTGTTCCAGACACTAGCAGAGGGAATTATAGTCTTGTGTTCCAGACACTAGCAGAGGGAACTATAGTCTTGTGTTCCAGACAATAACAGAGGGAACTAAAGTTTTGTGTTCCAGACACTAGTAGAGGGAACTATAGTCTTGTGTTCCAGACATTAGCAGAGGGAACTAAAGTTTTGTGTTCCAGACACTAGCAGAGGGAACTAAAGTTTTGTGTTCCAGACACTAGCAGAGGGAACTAAAGTTTTGTGTTCCAGACACTAGCAGAGGGAACTAAAGTTTTGTGTTCCAGACACTAGCAGAGGGAATTAAAGTTGTGTTCCAGACACGTGTAGAGGGAACTATAGTCTTGTGTTACAGACACTTCCAGAGGGAGCTATAGTCTTGTATTAAAGACACTGCCAGAGGGAGCTATAGTTTTGTGTTCCAGACACTAGCAGAGGGAACTATAGTCTTGTGTTACATATACTAACAGATGGAACTATAGTCGTGTTACATACACTAATAAAAGGAAGTATAGACTCTGACGGAGGGAGCTATAGTATTTTGTTAGGCTACATACACTGACGGAGGAGCTATAGTCTTTTGTTAGGCTACATACACTGACGGAGGAGCTATAGTATTTTGTTAGGCTACATACACTAACGGAGGAGCTATAGTCTTTTGTTAGGCTACATACACTGACGGAGGGAGCTGTAGTTTGTCCCAGTTGTGACCGATCCAGACGGGATACGAACACCCCATGAAGACTAATAGCCTATAGTAATCACCTATCACCTGACATCGGAACTATTGATGAGTTTAATGTCAACGATGATAAAACAATCAATGCATGAGCGGGATGTTTGTGCGTGAGGTAGTTAACAGTTGATTATCAGTGAAAACGAAATGTTTAACATTTACCGAACTTCTTCAAAATATATTCTATAATATTATCTTAACCTAAAGAAGCACTATCTCTTAATTAACTTAAAGAAATCTTCAATTCACCGAAGACTTCTTGTACCTAGGCCTACTGAAGTAATAGCTCGTGACCCACCGAAATAATATTTAGGTAATTCTGAAGAATTATTTCATGTTCTTCCGGAGAATCATCTCTTTTTACTTTCTCATAGAAAAAGAAAGTATTGTAGTCCAGATTTTGATAATCTTTTCGTTTAATGTGGGTCCGAAACAAAATAAGTGGATTTTACCATTCTGTCTGTCAGTCCTTGGCCACAGATTTGAAACAGTCTGATGGCTTTTGTTTAGGATTGACATTTTGATATTAGGCAACAATATGGCTAAATATCTAGATTTAAAAAAAATGTTTTTTAACCCTCTCCATTAAATTAAGGGTAGTTAACTGATATTAACAATAGGCATAGTGTTCCTGAATGACCAGGGGTTCAATACCCACCACATGTACTGAGGAGTGTTACTATCAGGGATATTGTACCTGACTGACCAGGGGTTCAATACCCACCACATCTACTGAGTGTTACTATCAGGGATATTGTACCTGACTGACCAGGGGTTCAATACCCACCACATCTACTGAGTGTTACTATCAGGGATATTGTACCTGACTGACCATGGGTTCAATACCCACCACATGTACTGAGGAGTGTTACTAGCAGGGATATTGTACCTGACTGAACAGGAGTTCAATACCCACCACATGTACTGAGGAGTGTTACTATCAGGGATATTGTACCTGACTGAACAGGAGTTCAATACCCACCACATGTACTGAGGAGTGTTACTAGCAGGGATATTGTACCTGACTGAACAGGAGTTCAATACCCACCACATGTACTGAGGAGTGTTACTAGCAGGGATATTGTACCTGACTGACCAGGAGTTCAATACCCACCACATGTACTGAGGAGTGTTACTAGCAGGGATATTGTACCTGACTGAACAGGAGTTCAATACCCACCACATGTACTGAGTGTTACTAGCAGGGATATTGTACCTGACTGACCATGGGTTCAATACCCACCACATGTACTGAGTGTTACTAGCAGGGATATTGTACCTGACTGAACAGGAGTTCAATACCCACCACATGTACTGAGGAGTGTTACTATCAGGGATATTGTACCTGACTGACCAGGGGTTCAATACCCACCACATCTACTGAGTGTTACTATCAGGGATATTGTACCTGACTGACCATGGGTTCAATACCCACCACATGTAATGAGGAGTGTTACTAGCAGGGATATTGTACCTGACTGAACAGGAGTTCAATACCCACCACATGTATTGAGGAGTGTTACTAGCAGGGATATTGTACCTGACTGAACAGGAGTTCAATACCCACCACATGTACTGTGTTACTAGCAGGGATATTGTACCTGACTAGCGGTCGGGGTTCATCTCCAACTACTGGCATTAAATATATTATTTTTCTCTTCTACATCCAAGAAATTGTTTTTAATTCAGACGAAGCTGTGTAGAGTTTACCCAATATAATAATTACACTGATCTAAGATCCCAAGGTTCCTCGTTCAAACCCAGTTCTTGAACTTGGCCTATAATAGATTCACTGTCCGAGCGCGCTCCTAGTTTGACGCATGCGCACTAATGTAAGTGAATAAAGACGCGCAGTTAGCAATTACTCGCTAAATTAATCACGCCTTGAATTCGACCAACTTCTATTCTTTTGAATTTTTTATCCACATGAATAAAAAATATCAACTCTCAATAACACAAATAAAAGAGGGTTGGATGAAAAACCAATTAGTCCGAAGTATGCGGAATTGATAGGTTTTCGTATTATTTTCTATGTATACTCCATTCACGGTAGGAATTACTCTCTGAAAGGTCTTTTTTCCTACCAATATCCTACTATATAATAGATTTCTTGTAGGGAAAAAGGCCTTTCAGAAAACAATTCCTACGCTGAACATAATTTAAGAGCACAGGCAGATCCTAAACTCATTTTAACTACAGATAGGCCTAACATTTTCTTTTCTGCAATCCAAACTATCCATAATACTAATTATTTTAAGGTTAGGGAAAATATATGCGCATGTTTGTGAAATGCAATATCAAAGATTATATCGCAATGTCGAAAACCACCCTTTCTGTTTTAGAACCGAGCAACTCCATAGGCGAAGGCTCAACAGTCTGACCGTCCAACTGTCGGCTATTGGAATTAATCTGAAATATTCAGACTGTAAACACATGACCCCAACAGGTCTGATATCTATTAAACTGGTTTCCTCGCTCGGAAACAGGTTGAATTGTTGACGTTAAGTAACGAGAGAGAGTCGCAACCTCCCCTTCCCCTTCCCCAAATAAACGCTTTTCCTTTCGATGACAAAAGCAGCCTTTCCGGGAGCGGACCTAACCTGCCTTAACGTCATGTCAACTCTTCCTTTCTTGACCCAGTAACACCGTCACGAACTAAACAAAATCGCAACGAGCCTTAGATCGGAACGGAAATAATAATTATTATTGGCAATGGTCGCCAAAATTCCCCACGAAAACAACAGTTCGTACCAAATACCAGACGTCGTCTCGAGTAATATATTATCATACGACCCGGACAACCCCTCTTCTATTAACAGGGGGCGGTTCCACCACACTGAGCTAGGAACTAGCAGCGTGTGGAACTATTTTGTTGTAAACCACAAGTAGATTGTAGAACATTCAATGGAGCTTGGCTTAGTTTTGTAATATGGATATGGGTCAACGTTACAACAACAAAAATCACCGCGAAGGTCACAATAAAATACAATTTTCACGGCTGTACTCAAGCGTGCAAGAGTCAGAATAAAAATAAAACGTAAAGTTCCTTTGTAATAAACGATCATAAAACATTCCAGACGGTTGGAGTGCAGCAGGAAGATAAATTAAAAACGAAATAATAAAATATAGTTGACGTCTACCTACTGCCAAGTTCAAGCTGAAGACTGCTAGAGTCTTGAGGGAGGGGAGGGAGGAAAATAACAGACACATCTGCAGGTTTGGGTGAAATTACCTGCAGAATTGGAAGAGAATGACACTTGTAGCTCTGGTGAAGTGTGTTCCGTGGCTGTAGATTCAGTGGTGGTGGTGGCGGCTACACAGCTCGGAACGCTCATAGCCCTACTTGTAGCCTCTTCATGCATTTTGGGCACGGGCGACACCACCGTGGAATAAACTTTGTAGGCTCCAGAGCTTCGAAGAGCCCTCTAGTTTACCGTCGTGCCAAGGTGTAGCCAAAATCTACTTCTTTGCGCGATATTTTTAAAACGCGAACAGAGAATAAATGTAGGTCTGTAGGACACTTCACTTACACTTTGCATTCAGACATGACTTAAGAGTCAAATGAGCGACAGTTGTCTTTTTGAAAATTTCCCGTAAATAATGATAACGTGTACAGTTTATTAATTCACAAGAAAGTATTTAAAAATCATTTAAGATATACGGGGGACTTTGCGATAAGTGTAATATTTATTGTAGTATTTGGTTAGGAACGGAGCTCATTTAATTTGAATAGTTATGAAACACTTCCACTTGCAAGTGTCTCTTTCAGTATGAAAGTAGGTCACGCGGCTCATTAGATAAACCGACTCTACTTAACATCGAAATACCGATTTAGATTCATTTTTATAATGGAGAGATTTATTCATAGTCATTGCAATGACTTTGAACATATAAAAACAAAGCTAATAAAACAATTTGTTCAACGTGACTAGCGATGTTACAAAATGGGAACGGTATTACTAGCGCCATCTCTTGGCGTTTTGTCGTACTATAAGTGAAACCATTCTTACGTAACAAGTTTAAATGTATAAAAAACTATAAGCCTCAAATCTTCTTAATAAAGAACCGTTTAGTAGTTTATTGAAAAACAAATTTTGCGTCAGCCCAAGAAAATGTTATATTATATTGTTTGTTGAAATCAAAGTTTAATAGCTTCAAATTCATAAATGAATTGTCATTCTGTAGTTCTATTTCTGAGGCAACAACAAAATAAATCTATTTTCTTAACAATAACCTTCTAATAGAGGCATATTAGAACATTGTAAAATTTGCTGAATACAAAGTAGTTTCATGTTTGTTGGGAATTCAACTGTGAGGTTTCTCACGTATACTAGCTGGACTATGAAGCAAGGCAAGCCAATTCCTTGTAATGTCAACGTCTATGTCATTGTGTAGACCTGGGTAATAGTGGATAGAAACCACTCAAGTCACCTGTTCACAGACTACCTTTTCAAGAAAGGTATTTCCTTGTGAATTGGATGGTTTCCTTACATTTTACTCCAATATTGTGGTCTCGGGTGCAAGTAGACCCTTCATGTTCAAAACATCCCGAGTTGATGTTTGCCAAATATATCTGACCTCATTTGTAGGCTACAATAAAATGAAATGGTTGCTGATGCACGCAAGTCACCAACAAATTAACTTGGATGCAGAAACCACCGGGAGTTGAATCCATGTAGTAAGGAGCTCACACAGAACCTTATACAAGTCCTAGTTAGTATTATTTTGGCTTGATTCTTCATCCTGAATTTCCAATTTATTATTTTAGTAAATGATTCACTACCTTGCAGTTTTGAATTATTGATACTTTTTAAGTACTAATTGAGATGCATACTTTTTTCTCTATCATCGTGTCTTAATACCTGTTCAGGCAACAAACCTATTTACTAATTACGAAAATGTTTTAGGGATGAGTAACGTCTAATTTTAAGGGAAATGTATCTTCATGTGCATGAAGGGAGAGTGGAAAACTATTTTGGACAAACCCATCATTGGTACACCCGACCAAAATTCGTGCCTCGATCTCCCCGTCATTTACCAGACCAATATATTTTGAGAGCACCAATTAACCACTGAAGCGGGTGAGATGAACACATTTGAACCAGAGCCAAGACATGGCTTGTAACTTCTTCGAACCAACACCAAGACACGGCTTGTAACTTCTCTCAACAGCACCAAGACACAACCTGTAACTTCTCCTCAACAGCACCAAGAAACATCCTGTAACTTCTCAACAGCACCAACACACAGCCTGTAACTTCTTCGAATCAGCACCAAGACACAACCTGTAACTTCTCCTCAACAGCACCAAGAAACATCCTGTAACTTCTCAACAGCACCAACACACAGCCTGTAACTTCTTCGAATCAGCACCAAGACACAACCTGTAACTTCTCCTCAACAGCACCAAGAAACATCCTGTAACTTCTCAACAGCACCAAGACACGACCTGTAACTTCTCCTCAACAGCACCAAGACACGACTTGTAACTTCTCCTCAACAGCACCAAGACACAACCTGTAACTTCTCCTCAACAGCACCAAGACACAACCTATAACTTCTCCTCAACAGCACCAAGAGATATCCTGTAACTTCTCCTCAACAGCAACAAGACACGACCTGTAACTTCTCCTCAACAGCACCAAGACACAACCTGTAACTTCTCCTCAACAGCACCAAGACACGACCTGTAACTTCTCCTCAACAGCACCAAGACACAACCTGTAACTTCTCCTCAACAGCACCAAGACACGACTTGTAACTTCTCCTCAACAGCACCAAGACACAACCTGTAACTTCTCCTCAACAGCACCAAGACACAACCTGTAACTTCTCTGAACCAACACCAAGACACGGCTTGTTACTTCTCGACCCATTCTTCTGCTCTGTATATTTGCTTAGCTTAAATAATGCTTTTTGTTAGTTGCTTGTTTTTAGTTTTGACTGTTATCTAAGTCACTTAACTTAAGGTAGGGTTAAGTAAGACAGAATCTTTTCATTTCAATCCATGAAAACCTTTCATTATTATTCTTGTGTTCCACTCAAATGCGACATAATTTATATGACTTTAAATAATTTAAGTCTAAGCCCGCTTCGGTGGTCGAATGGTCTAAGGCAGGCTATCAAACTTGCAACCCGCGGGACAGATGCCATTTTACTCGGGACTTTGTGGGGCCTATGGGCCTTATGGCGAACCAACATGCAATATGGCCCAATTATTATTTTTATAAACGTCTAAGAAATGCCACATTTGGAAATCTGACTGTGAGGTTGTACCAGAGGTGTATTTATTCTTCGATAGAGATCAGTTTCCAAAAGTTGTTGAATTTGCAATATTTGACAGCACATGTAACATGTGTTGGTAGTTATTTTCTAACATGAAATTGAACCAAACACACGGGAGATATCGACTGACAGACACATACTTGTCAACAATAAATATGAATGTCACTTCACCAGGGGCGGATATAACCAGTAGGTTGAGGATGCTCCAGCCCAAGGCGGTGGATCGTTAATGGACGTACACGCCTAAAAATACACCTTCAGAAAAATGTAAAACAAGTCTGAAATTGTTGTAGTGGCTTCAAGACAACACGATCTACAAACTGTATGCTCTAATGTTGATATTGCACTTCATATAAGTGTTAGTAGTCTGGTCACAAACTGCTCTTGAGAACACAGTTTTTCTTGGTTGTATCGAGTCAAATGTTATTTATGATCAAAAATGAGGATAGATTAAACACTCTTTCTGTATTAAACATTGAGTCAGACTTGTTGAAATCTTTATAGAGTACCAGTACGATGATCTTATTCATACATTCGTTAGTCAAATACAGTAGCCCCGCTTATCTGAGGCACTCATTCTGTCAAAGTGTCTAATTTTATCACAATATTTATACAATAGTTACATATTTTATACGATCTTTTTTACTTCAACTTATATATAAATATTATACTGTATTACTAAAACTAGTATAAAGTATTGTTTACATTACTTTTGTTAAATGCATGAGAAGTGACGTGAGAACCAATTACCAATAACAGGGACACTGCGCCTGGCATTATGCCGCTCAAAATGCTTTGTATTGTAATGTGTTTTAATAAATTAATAATTTGAAACTTACAAACAATGTAAATAAATGCGGGACGTCCAAGTGATTTACAACCTAAAAATTACATTATTACCTATACATCCTACACGCTCTGTATCATCCGAGATTTTTCTCATCCGAGGTAGACTCGGTTCCAATTACCTCAGTTAATCGCGAGTCCACTGTATTGAGAGGTATGATTTTTAAGTATGTACATGTGCAATTCTTTCATTAGTATTTATTATTCTTTAGTAAAAAACTGTATGAAATACTGTCAGTACAGTAAACAAATTAAAATATTATTGAATTATTCTACACGTTTCAATGGGAAAAAAAAAAACGGTTAGTTTATTATTAGTTCAGGTCAAAATGAAGCGGCAAATTATATGGAACCTAGGGCGGCCCGAGGTCTAAATCCCTGCACTTCACCCCAAGATTAGACCAACATTCATTGCTTCAAATAAAATATTTCAAAATTCTGGTAAAAAAACTTATATGGTTAGTCTAATTGTTTTATATAGGGGGCCTATTATTTTTATTTTTTAGTAATAAAACACTAAGTTGGAATGCTTTTTATTCAAGATAATGACAGTATTGAATTTTCTGAAATGCGACCTTTATGATCAAACTAGTTTGACACACCTGCTTCAAGGTGTTCCTTTTGCAATAGACTGGATTGTTTATGACGGGGATACTGGGGGTCAGGTGTACTGCAGGTGGTTTGGTCCTAAAGGGTTTTCCACTCTCCCTCCACACAAATGCAGGTAATCTTCCTCTAAATCCAACTTTATTCATCCTTGACACATTAACATAATTAATACATACACATATAAACCAAACATGTATCGTAGTGAAATGTGACTTGATCTAACCTTATATTATTCAGGCTGCCCTTATCTGTCAAATGATGCCACTTGCGTCACTAGCAGGAATCGTAATATTTGAATAAATAAAAATGGATAAAATATAGTTTTTTTTTTACATCCATTACCGTTTCCAGCTTGTGGCCTGGGTCATTGTTTTATTCAAGCCGTATATTTTCCACTATCGGCTTGCTAGGCCTGCAGTAGCTTCATATTCCTTGTAAGCTAATTAGGACAGCACAACATCCAGTCCTCGGTCGTTAATTCTTCAGTATGAAAGGGTAAACCCGCATTTCACCAATGATGAATTTTTCGGCCATGCTGGGAGTTGAACCCGGGATCCTTAGCTCAGTAGACAGACAGGCTAACGACTAAGCTAACGTACTAAGCTAACGTATCGGATGGTAAAATATAGTAAAAATAAAAAACAAGTAGATTTGTTAGTTGTTTAATGAAGAACAGTTTTTAGGTCCATTATCTTGCTCATTCACTCTTAAGAGACTCGTAGACTGTTAATTTGAATGCTGGTGTTTCCTTGTGTCAACTCATGAGTGATTTATAATTAATTGCAACTGTGGTTCCAGGTGCTAATAACAATTTTACAATTCCAGTGTGTAGGTGTCATCTGACAACATTATTTTCAAAAATAAATAAATAAGTATTCAAATATTTCACTACCAAGTTGAGAAAGATGATTTAACCTCATTGATGGAAAGATTATTTTTTTATTTATTTATTTATTTAGCACCGCGTCTTACTACCCGTTCGGGTTATACGCTTAAGTACTAATTACGCTAATGAATTAGGAATGGAGAGGGTTGAATTTAGAGGAAGTGAACCCGCATTTGCGTGGAGGGAGAGTGGAAAACCATTTAGGGAAAACCACCCCCAGTTCACCCGACCGAGATTCGAACCTCGATCTCCCCGTCCTCGGCGGTCGAGCTCAACACGACTGGCGCGTTAGCCAACTACGCCACCGAGGCGGGTGATGGAAAGATTAAATGTTGACAGTTTAACGTAGTTTTCTTCCAACAGTAACTTCACTACCCTGATTGCCAAAACCTTCCTTCACCTCTGACAAGACGTGTATTAATCACAACTTGTGAGTGTGAGGAATGCCAGGCCTCCACCGTGGTTCAGATTCCACGTTAAACTGTAGGTCCTCCATTTCATCTCACAATCACCCTACCATTACACATTAGCGTAAGTGTGTACAACCCGAATGGGTAGTAAGACGCGGTAATAATAATAATAATTTCACTACTTCAATAAGCTTCAGAGTTTGCACGCTAAGGCTTTGACTCCTTCCCTTTTTATACTGGTGAACTTTGTCAGAAATGGCAAATGTATATTAAATTGGTGATAATACATTTACTGCAGTAAAATGTTAGCATAGAGTATTTCACCACCACTGCGTGAATTATCAGGCTACTTAGTCCATGGAATATAATATGTATATATATTTAATAAAAATTTCTGAGAAAGAAAACTTTCCAAAATTTCTCTGAAAGTAAATTTATGAAACACACTGTATTTAAGGATGAAAAAAAGGTTTTAACAGAAACAGAGAATATATCAAATTAACCCTAAAAGGCTACACTGTTAAAGGCAACACTCTTGCAATAGACTAGTCTGCTGATGACGGGATCGAAGTTCGAATCTCGGTCAAGTATACAGAGTTTTTCCCCTATATGGTTTTCCACTCTCTCTCCATGCACATGAGGGTATACTTTCTCTAAATGAAACTTACATTCCTAGCTCACATTATTGTAGTTATTGCATAACCTAAACAAAAAGCAAGATGAGGTTAACAGAACATAATAAATTTTTTACACTTACAAACTTTTTATAGTTACCAAATGCTTTCCTCTAAGTATACAGAGTAATTACTACTATTTTTTGGCAAAGCTAAGAGAAATTTGATTAATTACAGAGACAGAGAATATTTCTTTGATAAAGATCAGTAAGAAATTAGGACTAAAAGACCACACAATATATTTGAGCAAAGTATGTGAACAATAAAATGCTTTCAGATGAAAATATACTATACACTTTTACACACTTAATATTTTTAATAAATCTACTAAGAAATTATACCCAGAAAAAAAAAATCTGTTTAGGTCAGATCCGCTGGAGTCAGTAGGCTTATATTTTTACCAACAATGATTCTGCCCTTACTTAGCTGCTTCTGACTAAAGACTTCACAGGCCTGATAAAAAAACACAACTGATTACACAATTTTATTTTTAAACTTAAATTTATCAAACAACCCATGCTAATAAATATACAGTTAGCATCTGGCTAATTTGAACACACCACGATTCCCATGAAACTTTTATCCAAGCCAATGGTAGAAAATAACATTTAATTTGAATTTTAGAAGGAAATATTTGGATAGTTCCAAGAATATTTATTGTCAATTTTCGAATTAGTAATAATTTCAAACCTAACTTTACAATCTTTATTAAGTCACCCCATTTAGGCCTCCATAGAATGTCAAAGTTTTTTTAGAACAGTGGATGTGTTGGCTCAGATATTATAGCTTCTGTGTGACGGTGTAATCATGTGATGCCCAGCATGGAAGGAGTAAATTTCAAGTTGCATGTCTTCAATGAAGTTTGCGATTTTTGTATGTCGTCTGAGTGTTTTATATTTAGTGTTTTTTTTTTATGAATAGGACTATTATGTGTATATGCAGCATATTTTGAGGTTATTGGTTTATTATGTACCAGCTGCATAGATACTCATGAAAATGGTTAATTCAAAGTTTGGCTGTTTTGAATTTTTTTTTTTAAATATTCCTTGGATTTTGAATTAAAAAAGTTCTACTGTATATTGTTGCCACACTTGAGAAACATATTTTGGTTTTCGATGCAAGCACAGACAAGGTATACACCAGGCCCACAGCCTCCATGTTAAAACAGCCATTCTCATTGGGAGAGCTTGAGTCCAACACAGGGATGTACACAACGTGTACTCCCAAGTGACAACATCGCTATCAGCAGACATTTTTATTATATTTGGAAGAAGGTAAAGGAAAGGTGGATGGAAACATATATAAGGGACGAACACAGTTCACACTTTACATCGCTGCCATTGGACAAAGAGGTAATGGTTGCCTCTTAAAGAAAATCGATTGTCACCACCCAGTCCCCCCCAACCTAGGTTTTATTCTATTAGAACTCATCAGAGAGGAGTGTGAAATGCACAACGCAACTTCCTAAAAGAGGAAAAAAAATATTTAAAAAATGGGGGATTGGGCAGTGCCGATCGATTTTCTTTAAGAGGCAACCATTACCTCTTTGTCCAATGGCAGCGATGTAAAGTGTGAACTTTGTTCTTCTTTTCACTGTAAAAGCCATATTGTGTTCACTCCTTTTATATATCTCTATCCACCTTACCTATAGCTTCTTTCAATTATCATACAATTACCCCATAAAGCGAAAAGAGGTTTTCCTTATAGAAATATAGCAGACATTTTTAAAAACAGTTCACTTCAAAGAGGGTTTTACTAGATAACAAAAATTGTCGTATTGGGCCAGTTTCATAGTCAGATTTAGTACACCTAAAGTGTGAGTCGATACTAAATACAGGACGACACCTACCTAGACCAAAATGGAATGGGCCAGTTTCGCATATGAAACTGGCCCATTCCATTCAATTTCAGGTAGGTGACGTCTTGTATTTAGTATAGCGCCGCACTTGAGGCGTACTAAATCTGACTATGAAACTGGCCCATAGTGTCAAACTAGATTTAACAAAGCTAGGTTCAGGTCCCATAAACCAACCCCCTAAATGAGCCTACTTAGATTGCAAATTACAAAAGAAAATTGAGAATACAATGATTCTTTTATTTGTTCAAGTGAATTGTTTAGTTGTAAACAATCTTAAGACTAGTTACTTGTTTGAAAAGGTTTGTTCATGTTAAGGGGTTAAGTTGAGGGATGAATTGCTGGTACAGAAACTATTGTGTTCAGACAATATGAAAGTGAGTTGTTTCACTTGGAAGTGTTGCTTCACAGAAAACTGCCAACTGGCACTCCCCAGTGCCAAAAGACTCATCTTGGCTCAAGGAGTGCAGCGAAACACCCCCCCCCCCCCCTCGTAAGGCTGTGTCTGGTGTATACCTTGTCTGTGGGCACAGGTAATAGCCCATCATCTCACTTGACCTGTATTCCAATTTCTGTCGAGGACTTGGGTCTGTGGGTGTCCTAGTGGAACTTGACCTACCCGACCATCAAACAAGAACAAGAGTTTTGTCTACGATAGTGTTATCTGAGAGTTGGTTCATGTAGTTACTGTGCGCTCAGGTAGTCTTATGTCTGAGATTTTGCCCGAGACATGGCCCATCACCACCACTTGATATTAAAATAAGAATTGTTAAGGGGAAAGTTTCCAGGACACAATCGCAGGTGTGGGTGCGAGAGGTTCTCGGCTCAATTAAAGTGTCACCCCACAATTTTATAAAATATTTATTCATACAGTTTACAATTTAATTTAATAAAATGTATTACACACAAATTTAAAAATAAATTCATATATATATATATATATATATATATGAGGACCTAAACATTTATAAGGGAACAAAATTGGTAATCTATACCTTATTAAATTTGCATCCATTGCCCATTTACCGTGTTTGTTCTTTATGTTATTCGTTCTTTTTACATGTTTCTATCTAAGTGTATTACCATTATTTACAAATTTCCTTTTTCTTTCTATAATTTTATTTTGGTTTCCTCTTTTAGGAAGTTGTGTTGCACGTTTCCCACTCCCTCCTGATGAGTTCTGAACGAATGAAACCTTTGTTAGGGGATTGAGAGGTAACAATTTTCTTCTAAAGGCAACCATTACCTCTTTGTCCAGTGTAAGCGGTGTAAACTGTGAACTGTGTTATTTTCATTATAAAAACCAATTTGTTTGTTCCCTTTTATATGTTTGTATCCACCTTTCCTGCACCTTTTCCCAATTACTTAAAACAATAAATAATAACTAGAGCCCTGTAAAAATGGTGAAACGCGATAAAGAGAAAAGTGCCATAAAAAGATGGAATCCAGTGCTTTTTCTTTTGATAGTTTTTAGATATGATTTACAATGTTTTTGAAAAGCGAAATAAAACGAAATTGTCTTGTTACACGAAATCCTCCTATAAAACGAAAGCTTTTACAAAAAAAAAAGCTTTGAATAAACACAAAACTAAGAAGAAATTAAGCAGAAATTTAGACCATAGGCTACAAAATTGTGAAATATGCAGACAAACTTGACAAAGAATTTTAAAGCAAATAAATAAGGTTTCAATTATAAATTTTAACATTGTATACATTGTCTCAATATGTAATTTTGAATAAGCATGAAATAACACCGAAAAGTGAGATTTATAAAGGAAATATAACTAAAAATAAAACTATTTTTACAGGGCTTTAATAATAACAATTTAATAAAATGTTTGATAATCAAACTACTGTATTAAGTTATATAAAACATTTTGTTCTTGTTGATACATAAGAATGTTTCATTGATTTATTAATGTACTTAAAATTGTTGAGAAAAAAGATCAATAGATAATTCACTATTGAGAAGGTTTTCCAGCTTTTATTTTTTGTTCATGACGCACTATTATTTGTCGCGTGCCCTCACGGCATACTAAACGTGTAAATTGGTAACACTACATGACACTTGGGCATATGTAGCGAGAATGTGCGTGCGCCCATGTACGATATGTTTCTGTTCTCTCTTCGAGGAAATTAACTTTTTGTGTAAAAAAACAACAAGATTCTCACTAATTACTCAACTCTTTGACTGAAAGCCATTAAAGCTTTAGGTTTTTTTTTTCTTATTTATTTAAAAAAATTAATACTGAATGAAACAACTTTTAACTATTTATTCATCAACAATAACACTATGATGGGAATTTCACACCACACCTTTGAGGACCACTGTCTCTAAAGATTTATAAATTTTCATAAAATTTTGACTTATTTGAAATTTTCTTTAGCTTTTGAGTTTGGTTCGAGAAAACATTTTGGCTCCAACAATTAAGCTTTGTCAAAATTATAATTGATAACTTAAAACACACATTAATCATGTTCAATGGCCACATGGTCTTAGACGGCACAATCGCAAGAGATTAGACTGCTAATGACAGGGAGATCAAGGTTTGAATCCCGACCGAGTATACTAAGCGTGGTTATTTCCTAAATGATTTACCACGCTCCCTTCACACAAATTCAAGTACATTACCTCTAACTTCTACCTTTCTCATCCCTTACTCATTAGCGTAATTAGTACATATTATGCGTATAATCTGAACAGGTAGTAAGACGGGTTTCTAAAAAAATAGCTCAAGATTTCTGAAATGGATTTAAGTACGCTGAGTTTACCTTGAAATGTGGCAAGCTTATCTTGCATGGTTTCACTATGGAGTAGCTTATAAAAGAGCGGCATAGTGGAACTCGCTCAAGGCAAGATTGGCTTTAATTTAGTTTATTTGACTTTACATCCTTCTTAAACTCACGTGCAACAATCCAAGTTTGTTAAAAATGACGACACGATTTTATATATTAACAGAAGTGTTTATAATCAGATTAAAACCTAATTAAGCAAGTTTTTTTAAAATTGTATTCACAGAGTGATTTTTGTTGTCATAAACTAACTTCCCAATGGCTCAATTTGTGATAACATGCCAAAATAATGACAAGAGCACAGGGAGAGCTCAACAGTTAAAACTAGACAGTGCTCATTTAGTAATATTTGATGTAGTCGGACAAACGTAAACAAGTTATTCAGATAGTAATCACACCTTGTAAAAATATCCAATTATTTAATAATACATTTGAATGGTTTACTTTATTAACAAATTACTTCACTAAATAGATATAGAATGGATTTTATAAAGAATTTAAAAAGTACAAATACTAATGATATGGCTTTAATCAGCTTATTAAATGTCCTACAACACGAGACAACTTTACACATGTAAAGTTTGAACTATATTCTTCTTTTCATTGTAAAATCCACATTGTGTTCGTTCCCTTTTATATGTTTTCCACCCACCTTTTCTGAACACACTTACAAATATACTAAATGGATTAAGAATGTAAATCACAATTATAATTTTTCTTTCTGCCATTTTGGCAACATTAGTTTCCAGTTTTTAAATTATGAGCTTCCTATGAAAATCAGACACCATACAAGGAAGCATGGACTTCAAATGGCCGCCATAGGGAAAAGAGGAACAGACCCTTAGCCTAATTAATTTGATTCTGTTCGTTACTTCCTCAAATGATAAATGTTAACCTAAATTTGAAGTTGAAAAATTGTCAATCTGAACAGAGGAAAGTTAGGTCTATTTTGAAATGAATTAATTCTCAATTTTCTAATTTAAAACAACAATATAGGAAAACAAAATGCAATCCAAAATCACTGTCACAAGGAAAAACAAGATTAGGAATTAAGTTATCTGGGCAAGAGTTGGAGTAAATGAGATAGTAAAGGAAGCATGGGTGAGATGGTATAAACATGTAATGAGAATGGAAAAGTAAAAAATACCCAAGAAATGATGGTAGTGAAGTAAGTAGGAATAAGACCGCAAAAGACATCAAGAAAGAGATGGAAGGAACAGATAACAGAAAGTGTGCAAGCGAGAAGAGAAGACTAGTGGAAGGAGAGAGGAAAATGGAGGCATTCTACTAAACTGATACGCTACAGGCTGGAAACAGCTGATGATGATGATTATTATTCCAAATCAAAACAAACTTTTTGAACCAAACTTATGTTCATTCATCGTAACAATTTTTGTTGCACAAAAGTGACATTGATTTTAATCAGTAGATAAATGTTGATCTGTCACGAGTCAAGCTAGAATGCTCACTTCCCCAGGGCCTTGTCAATAATAGCCCGAGACACTATGAGCCGCTGTATCTGCGCCGTGCCTTCGTAGATCTGGTATATCTTGGCATCCCGCATCAACTTCTCCACCGGATACTCACTGTTGAAACCGTTTCCTCCAAAAATCTGAGGAGAAAAATAAATAGTGAGGTAGAAACGTTGACTCATACATTATTTGGGGCCCACTCACCCAAAGGCAAGATAGAGAGAGATCCTGATCTGTGGCGAATATATTTTTGTTTAGCCGTTCAGGTTGTATGCACATGTACTAACTAGGCTGGTGGGTTAGGGACGAGTAAGGTTGATTTCAAAGGAAGTGTACCTACATTTGCATGGAGAAAGAGTGGTAAACATTTAGGAAAACCAGCCTCAGTACACCCAACTGGGATTCAAACCTCAATCCCCTTTTCATAGGCATTCTAGTCTATTGCAAGAGTGACGCCTTGGGCCATTCAACCACTAATACAGGTTATATAAATTTAAATTTCAGATTTTATTTTCAAAATGTTATCTTGCAAACATGATTTAGTCAATTTTGTTCTTGGATGAATTAAGTTATCACATCAAATAATCTAATTATTTTATATATTTTTGTCGAGTGGACATTAATTTGTCATCCACATAGCAGCACAAAAATAACAAAATCCGAGCATAAATGTTTATTTTAGTTTGAAATATTTTTATTGGCATAGCTTTGTAATTGTCGAATTTGTCATTTGACTTTAAAACCAAACTCTTTTAAGTTTTCACCCTTACCCCAAAATAAACAAAAACCAATTGCATAGTTATTTCTTGCACTTTTGATTTCATTAGGTTTAAATCCATGTTTGGTAACAACCTAGTCTAAGGGGTAAATAGGATGAAGGTGAATGATATGAAATGCACCTGCATTAACATGAAGAGCAGATGGTAAAATCATATAAATAAATTCTATATGGTAAGCCCCCCTCGGGGTCATTCGGCCGAGTTTAGAACTCTGACATTCTGTGACCAGCCTACGATGCCTGAGACTGCATGGCCAGTAATAAACTGACCTGCACAGCGTCGGTGGCACATTTGTTGGCAACGTCTCCTGCGTGTGCCTTGGCGATAGAAGCGTAGTAAGTGTTTTTGCGGCCTTGGTCCACCTCCCAGGCCGCCCTCATCCACGCCAAACGTGCAGTCTCGATGCCGATAGCCATGTCTGCCAACATGAATGCTACGGCCTGGTTGAGAACCAAACACAGATATTAAAAACTTACAAACATAGAAATATATAGTTACGTTCCTTTCCCCGAGTAGATTGTGTGCATTCTGGGTCAATGTCTACTTAGCCAAACTCCAATAAAATATTATGACAAATTTTTGAAGAGGAATTAAAATTTGAATATTTTTGTTAATAGTTTCATGCTTAAAAAATTATATCGTGTTTATTTATTTTATTTAATTCACTAAAATAATTTAGAAAATGTTTTATTACACAATATTATTATTATTATTAGCACCGCGTCTTACTACCCGTTCAGGTTATATGCACTTACACTAATGTGTAATGGTAGAGTGATTGTGAGATGAAATGGAGGATCTACAGTTTAACGTGGGATCCGAACCACGGTGGAGACCTGGCATTCCTCACATTCTCAAGTTGTGATTAATACACGTCTTGCCAGAGGTGAAGGAAGGGTTTGGCAATCAGATAGATCTGTGCCGGGACCGAGGATTGAACCCCGGACCCTCAGCACAGAAGTCCGACACCTTACCCCTAGACCACCAGGTCACCTATTACACAATAGTTTGTAATATTTCATCCTCATCTGACAAATCAAGTTATTATCACAACCTGCAATTCAATTACTCTAAATGTGTTCATATTAATATTGATTTGAAATGTACACATGGTTTACACTTAAAGGTAGCCGTCTTACCTTGACGGCCTACACTATGGCTCTGTCTTATAAGCTGAGCCATAGCAGAACCATGAAAGGTAAGCTTACTACCTTTCAGAGTTAATAAAGGGTACATGACAGCTCAGAATTACAATAATTTAACATGAATGATTGAGCTGTTAATATTTTTTATTGGTGAAACTTTGAAACCATCGAAGCCGGAATTATTATTTTTTCAAGTAAAGTCATCCTTGAAGCTTCACCCCTTCTGCTTTTACCGTATTAATATTCTTGTGTGCGATAGTGTGTGCAGGTGTCTAGCCAATTAATTCAGATTTTTATTCTTGTGACCACCTCTGTTTTATTATGGTCAGAGCCTCTGGCTACAGATCCAGAGGTCCTGGGTTCGATCCCTGGCCTTCCAGAATTTGCATGTGAAGAAGCGGGTTTGGAACGGGGTCAAACTCAGCCTCGTGAGGACAAATGAGAAGTTACTTGATATAAATAAGTAGCGGCTCTGGTAGAGAAAACTGAGATTAACAACTAGAGGTTTTGTTTTGCTCCCCCCATGACATAATACATCCACAAATGTTGGCACTTACATCGCTAACGGCGGTGGCCGCACGATTGGTATAGCTCTCTTGTGGGCCATTTTTTTTAATACTTGTGTACATCATCATAATTATCATAATATACACAGACAGTCTTAATGTCACAAGAGAAGGTTTATGTTATATAACAATAGTACATGTGTTTGTGGAGCGAAGAACCACAATTTTCTCTATTCATTTGCTCATACTGACCTGGTGACTCGCAATGGGAACCCCAAATGTCTTTCTCTCGAGAGCATACTTGGTGGCTTCATCGAGACACCTCTGGGCCAGCCCCGTGGCTCCAGATGCGACCTAGTAGCAAGATAACAAGAATCACCGTCATCTCCTTGGAAAGTTGATACAGGTTGAATAGTCAGAATCTCCTGTGGGTGCACACACAGACGCGCAACTTACCGGCGGGCGAGTCTTGTCAAAAGCCCCCATTGCGATCTTGAACCCTTCCCCTTCCTGTAGCAGGACATTCTCTTTCGGTACCCGCACATCTTCAAACGTGATCCCGCGTGTGTCAGAGCAGCGCTGACCCATATTGATTTCCTAGGGGGGGCATAAACATAATCAGCCAGAGGCTCCAAGTGTCCCCTCCTTCCCCCAGAACTTGGGGACCTGCCCAATAGAGCTCAGTCAAATATGAGGTCATTGGATGTTTATATTTCTTTGTTCCATCATTTAAAAAAATAACAATCATGTGCATGTTTTGGGTGGGCCGAGAAAAAGGAAAAAGTTGGATTACCGACAATTGACGAAATAAGCGTACCATAAAGCATCAAGTTAGATTTGATGTTTTTCAAATTTGTAAAAAGAGTTGCAATCAATAAATTTAACTGTAGAAATAATAAATCATATGACTTAGGAAAGATAGCTCCAAAGTATGCCACCAACTTTGAATACAGAGAGAAGGGTTAAGAAATCAGCAGTGACTTTAGGACATTTATGGTATGTAAACAAAGGAAAAACAGCACCAAACGGCTATGTTGAATTAAACAATGAATGGAAGATAGAAGGGCACACTTATAAGAAAACTGTAGGCCTCAAAGTTCACAATTAAAACACAACAAAACACATGATCATTAATTTTCGGGGTACATCAGTCCTATTCTTCAGCAGAAGAGTAAAACCCAGTCTGTACCCTTCTATTCTCCTTTCAATGTTTGGATTTAGGTCATTTTTGTTCAATTGGCCCACTTATTTTAGTTCAATCCCCTTTACTGGATCTGAGGCGACATTGAGGTTCAATAATTACTAGTTATGGGTTGAATCCAAATCTTTGTTTTACCTTCAAATTCTAATTCTTGTAAAAACTTACAAGCTTCATAGGGAATAGGAATATAACAGAATTATAGAAACTTTAAATAGCAAGTAATGTTAGCATTCATTATAACAATCATACATTCAGTTACACGCTTTGGTGGCTGCATGTCCTAAGGTGTCACTCTTGTAATAGACAAGACTGCCAATGATGAGGAGATCAGGGTTTGAATCTTGGTATACCGAGAGCGGTTTTTTCTAAATAGTTTTCCGATCTCTCCCTGCAAATTTGGCCACACTTCTTATAAATTCAAACTTCCTCATCCTTACCTCATTAGTGTAATTAGTGCATATGTTTACAAACTGAACAGGTAATGAGATGGGGTGCTAAATTTTTTTTTAAAGAAAAACAAACATTCAGTTAAATGTTAAATTAATGGTCTGGGGTCAGGTTGTTTTCCTAAAATAATTATGTTGAGGGCGAACCATCACTAGGCAAGAGCTTTGATACAAATTCAAAGCCAAAATAATGAAAACAACATTTATTTTAAAATCTTGAATCTGATATTTTCTCGAATCTTGAATATCCTTAAGGATTTGAGGATTCAATATTCCATCTCCAAACGACATACAAAAAGTGTAGAAAGGAAAAAGGTGCCATAGCTCACGCCCATCGAATTGTTTATTTAATTTAAATATATGTTGAAAAATAACACCTGGAAATGGAATCAAATCCAGAAATGTAACAGTTTCAACTAATCATACAAGTTTCAATGCATTGTGTCAGTTTTAATTGACAGACCAATCTCAATAATTGTAATTATTTATTAATGAAGTGACAAATACACACCTTCCTACCGGGTGTGAGTCCAGGTGTGTCTCGCTCGACGATGAAGCCTGTGAACGCCTTGTTGGCTGGAGCTTTGGGGTCAGGGTTCGAGCGAGCAAGAACAAAGTACCTGTAATATCACCGGAGCAATTGCAGACATTAAGTGTCTCCAGTTTGTATCCCTGGTGGCACAGACTTTCAATAAGGAGGTTCTTGTTAGACAGAGTACACAGTGCACCAAGTGCAAGTCACCCTACTTTGTTAACACACAATTTCATACATTAATTTTCAAATTTATTTTGTTTTACATTTGATAAGCCAACATTCCTGGATCCCAAGGACTTGTTTCTAGTTGGGTCACACAGAGAATAACCAATAATGACCCAACTACCTAGGGGAATTCTTAACTAGCAATCTTCCATTCTCTTAACTGATAAGGCAAATCTGTCATATTCCCTTAACTAGGACAAGTCTGGCAACATTGCCAGTATTTCTTCCCTTAACTAGGACAAGTCTGGCAACATTGCCAGTATTTTTTCCCTTAACTAGGGCATGATCTGGCATCATACCAGTTTCCCCCTCCAGAGGGTCATACTGGATCTACCAGTTGCTACCATCCAGAAGAAGTGCTATTTGACCTACCAGTTGGCTAATCATACAGAAGACAGTGCTATTTGACCTACCAGTTGGCTACTCTACAGAAGACAGTGCTATTTGACCTACAAGTTGGCCACCCCTAAAAAAAGACAATTCTACTTGACCCAAGAGTTGGCCACTCCTATAAAAGACAGTGCTACTTGACCTACCATCCGGCCACCCTTACAGAAAACAGTGTTACTGGACCTACCAGTTGGCCACTCCTCCGTTGGTGATCCACATCTTCTGACCGTTAGGATGTACTCATCTCCCTTCTTCTCTGCTCGCAACCTGACCCCGTTCACGTCAGAACCAGCGCCTGGCTCCGTCACACAGTAAGCCTGTGGTCAAATACATGATCGTATCACATGGAAAGCTCTGAGAAGGGCGAGAAAATGTTCGATTTTGCCAAATAAACACAATTATATCCATTGTATAGTGATTACTATTTCCAAATCCTGATAGTCAGGTAAGTTCAGATAGTCATGATAAGTGTTATCAAAGCAAGCTCAGAACATCTCTAAGCGAGTACTTGATATAGTATGATGTGAAAGAAGATGGAGGCTACTCACGGCGACCAGTGGCTCCTCTAACAGTCGTCCAAGGTACTTCTTCTGTTGCTCCTTGTTGCCTGCTAGGATCACCGGGGCTTGCTGGACAGAGCAAATAAAGCAGGAATGTCAGTTGGATTTATGTTTCGCTCACTTCCATGACATATCCGGACATAAGACATGGTGTACGGGTGGGGTGGGGGGGGGGATGGAGAGCAGACAACATCCCAACTGTAGTTTACATCCAAACTCCAGGCAAGTGCTGATATAGTCTTGCGTGAGAAAGAGGTTTAGCTACTGAATGAAAATACTGGTATTTAAACAAAACAATATTAAAAATTGTATTATTTCATTTTAGTGGCTTATGTTTTGTGTCTGAATGCCCCTTTAATCGGGTGCGTCTAGAAACAAATTGTCAAGGCCAGAAATGTCAGAAGTGCACGCAGGTCTTGGGGGCTGATGAGGGATAAAAAAAAAGCAAGTAAAACCTTTGTTCAAAACATTTGTGCAGAAATGTTCAAATTTAAAAGATAAAAGTTCACTGAACTGCCATTGATAGAGAGATCAGGGCTCGAATCCCAGTTGGGTGTTTTTCCTTGTTTCCATCCCTTTCTTTGTGAAATGTAGGTACATTTTCTCTAAAATCTCTATTGCTCATCTTTTAACACATTATTGGCGTTAGTGTAGTTGATTTCTATGCATATAGATTTATCGGGTGGTGAGGCGTGGAGAAAAAAAGAGCTGCAAGTTTAACCCCATGAATGATTCACTGGGCTTGCCCCCAGGTTGTAACCTGGATACCTCCCCACCTGGTCATAAAAAGCAACTATTGATCTTCCGATCAATGGCCCCGCACTTCTGGTGCTCCAGGGGAGAACTTTACATGGAACACACAAACACCTGCGAGCAAAAAACTACACAATAGCCAGAGTTGACAAGTTGAGTCAGCAGCAGATTTGGGGAGGAGGTGACTCTTTGCTGCAAGACATGCAAGATCACAAGAGCGACAACAACAGTGACAATAACAAGTGACAACATTGACAACTATAGCAGAGCGACAACTACAGTAACAACAATGATGACAACTGATAACTGTAGCAACGATAACAAGAGTGATAACTACAATAACAATGACAACAACTGCTACAAATATAGCAACAACAACAAGAGTGATAACTACAGTAAAACAACAATGATGACAACTGACTTAGTTACATCAACGACAACTACACTGACAACTATAGTAACAACATTAATGTAAACGGCAGAAGCAGAGTGTTAAATGGACAAAGAAGCCTGGTGATTACTTTCAACGATTTTTAAAGATCCTTAAAACAATCCAGTTATATTATTTCACACCCCCCTCCAGAACTATTGGCCAAGTCGACTAATGTGGAATGTTGTATTCCGAGGAATGAAGCTAGGTAGGGAGACTGATGGCAACTAAGTTGAAAAAAGGTGCGATTGAGTTCGCTTTTAGTGAAATTCACGTCACCTACCAGTTTTATCAGGAAACGAGTTCTGAGTCTACATGCAAGTGTTGCTGGTGGATCAAGTGGTTCTAGTCTACATATACTGTTGCTTGGGACATATGATTCCAAGAGGTTCCTAGTCTACATATGACTGCTGCTTGGGCATGGGTTCTAGGAGGTTCCTAGTCTACATATGACTGCTATATGGCATTGTCGATTCCTAGTTACAAGCGACTGTGCTTGGACATGCGGTTCAAGATGGTTCTAGTCTACATTGACTGCTGCTTGGGACATGTGGTTCTAAGAGATTCCTAGTCTACATGCTACTGTGCATGGGCATGTGTTCCAAGAGGTTCCTAGTTTACATATGACTCTGTACATGTAGACTAGGTGGTTCCTAGTTAATTGACTGTGCTTGGGCATGCTGGTTCTAAGGAGTTCCTAGTCTACATATGACTGGTATGTGGCAGGGTCGATTCCTAGTCTATAAGGACTGTGTGTGGACAAGCGGTTCAAGTGGTTCTTAGTCTACATGTGATTGTTGCTTGGACATATGGTTCTAAGAGATTCCTAGTCTACATGCTACTGTTGCATGGACATGTGATCCCAAGAGGTTCCTAGTCTACATATGACTGATACATAGACATATGGTTCCTAGTCTACATATGACTGCTGCTTGGGCATGCAGTTCCAAGAGGTTCCTAGTCTACATATGACTGCTACATGTACATGCGGTTCTAAGAGGTTCCTATCTTACACATGACTGCTACATGGGCATGTGTTTTGAGAGTTTATAGTCTACATGCAACTGTTGCATGAGCATGCAGTTACAAGCGGTTCCTAGTCTACATATGACTGTTGTGTGGACAAGCGATTACAAGAGGTTCCTAGTCTACATGCGACTGTTGTATGAACATGCGGTTACAAGCGGTTACTAGTCTTCATGCGAATGTTGCGTACACATGCGGTTCAAAGGCTACTCACAGCCAAACCACTTCCTTCAAGAGCCGTCATGATGCCCGAGCAACCGTACGCCACCTCCTCCGCGATGAGACAACCGTCAAAGACACTCAGGTTCAACCCGCCTGGAAGAGAAGTGAGTGAGTGTTAACATACTTACACCAAGACCAGTGCTTTCGATAACGGTCCCAATACCGGTACAGCCGTAGGCCAGCTCCTCTCCAATCATGCAACCGTCAAATACACTCAGACCGAGACCTCCTGTAACATAGAAGCTCATATATGTGGTCGTCATTGGTAGGGGCATATTCAAAGAGACTGAACTTCACAGAAAGACTGTAAAGATAGAATATTACAGAAAATCAATTAAATATTCTTGTGTTTTTTTACTTTATCATAACTCCTTATAAAGAGGAAGTATTGTGATAATTTAAAAAAAATGAATTTAATATTTTGATGGATGGATCTGAAGCCTAAAAAGTGATTTTTGTGATACTTTCTGTCTGTTACCGAGACTAGCGCCAACATCGTTTTACTGATTGGGCTTAAACTTGGTACTATTTAAGGTTTTCATAAGGTTCCTCAGAGATTTTTGGAATTAACTAACCAACCCTAAAATTAAGGGTGAAAGGAGAAAAAAAAAATTTCTTGACGTCAGCTATTAACTATTTTGATTAAAATTCATATCTAGACACTGTTTAGCAGTACAAACAAAATGGCCGTTCTAATTTTTCAAAGAAAATCACTTAGAGGGTATTTTACATGAGCGGATATCTCCAAATTTGGGGTGACCTGGTGGTCTAGGGGTAAGGGTCGGACTTCTGAGCTGGCGACCGGGGTTCAATCCTCGGTCCCGGCACAGATTTATCTGATTACCAAACTCTTCCTTCACCTCTGACAAGATGTGTATTAATCACAACTTGTGATGTTTAGGAATGCCAGGCCTCCACCGTGGTTCGGATTCCACGTTAAACTGTAGGTCCTCCATTTCATCTCACAATCACCCTACCATTACACATTAGCGTAAGTGCGTATAACCGAACGGTAGTAAGACGCGGTGCTAATAATAATAATAATAATAATCTCCAAATTTGATCATATCTCCGCAACTCTTTGAGATAAGAAATAACTCTCCGTTGAAAAGAAGTAGGTCTATTAGAATTAAAAAACTTTTAATTGAGATATATTTTTATAATACCTATAGTTTCAGAGCTATAAGCCAATATTTTATATTTAAATGGAGGTCTAGGAAACAGGGATTTGATCATTTACGCTCTTTGGTAAACACGTTCCTTTTTATCAATATATATCTGTAACAGTGTGTATTTTTTTCATTTATTCTTTTTAGTGAAATGTGTTGCTCTTTTTTCTACAATGTTTCTTCAAAAATGTATATTATCTTATTTCACATATCTTGGTAGTTTTAAGTGAAGTCTCAATTTTTAGGTAAGGGAGCGAGAAAGTCTTTGCAGTGCACCATTACATTTATTTACTTAACGGAGTCGAAAAAATTGAGGTTATTTTAAAAGCGTATTGCAATAATGCGATCAAGTCATCTACTAGTGTGGCGTTAGCAATCACAAACATAAATTTAAGAGTTTGCCCGTCTATCATGAGAATTGTGAGATATTTACCGCATGCAGACGGCCGAAATTTTAAAATTAGTAGCCCCTGGGCATAGACATGTGCGCATATAGGCTGGAATTTTAAAATAGTGATTTTTTTAAAAATTTTTTATTAAAACTGAGTTGAAAAAATTAAAATGAAGAGATTTTGTTTTTCTCTCTGTACGAAGCAAAAAAAAAAAAAGTATTACCCTGGGTAAAACTAGGTACTTCTGTTAGTACTAAATAAAATATAGATAATACAATAATTACAATCAAAAATAATAATGGTATATAACTTTTCTCGAAATGAAAGGATAATGATTATTAAAAGGTGTATTGTTATAGAATTAATTACAGTCAACTCTCGATTATCTGCGATAATAGAGGGGACGAGTGCTATGGATAATCTGAATATTTAGTAAAACGAGACTGTAGCACATTCAGTTCTAATTAGTATTCACCTATCGAGATTGCTTTTATGAACATATCATTTTATTTCACGCGCTTAGATAATAAAAAAATACACTTTAAATCAATGTACAGTATACTCAAAATGGACACATCACTTAAAAAGTGTGTATTAGTCATCTGCTTCATCGCAGCTTCTTGCTTTTTCCTTATCCCACTACATATTTTCCATAACATAAGTTTGTCAGATGGGAGTGTGTCATCTTCCTATTTCAGATAACTAAGCAGGTTATGGATCTATTCCAGTGCAATCCCCCTTGCATAAACCTTTTCTCTCTCTGGTCATTAGCTCTTCCCTGATTATAACAATCGGTAAACCTGTATTATCCATCAAAGCGGCGTTTTTCAGAACCGTATCCCCTACTGTTGGTATACCGCGGTTAAACCACAAAGCGGATAATCGGGAGTCTACTGTAGATGTAATCATTAGTGTGATATTAGAGAGAGGAAAGAGCTTCATATGCCACCTTGTTTTAGCCAAATTGTGACGATTCTGAGAAACGAGATATTATTTGTAATTTACAGATTCGTGAATAAAATGAAATGTCCAGAATTCATTCAACCATACGTCATTGTGTTACTCTAGTAGTGTGTTGATTACTAAATACTTATAAGACACCTTATATAGGTGTAAACCCTTTGCCCGTTAGAAAACCAATGTGGCCAATTTGGAGCGATGAAACATGTTCCAAATTATCGGTCTCATGGGTCACCCCCTTACTCAGAAAATCAAGGGCTCGCTTTTACCACATTGTCATCTAATTTACAGCCTATACTTTAAGACCAAGAAAGGTAAGAGAACTAGGACTTGTACGAGCCAACCGCCAGGTAGTTTGATAAGCACGCTGATAATGTTGCATCAACACAACAAACTACCCACTTCAGTGGCCGTATGATCTAAGGCGCTGCTACTCTTGCAATAGACTATAGACTGCCAATGATTTGGAGATTGTGGTTTGATCCTGGTTGAGTGTACTGAGTGGTTTTTTTTTCTAATTCTTTTAGCACCACATCTTACTAATCATTCAGCTTATATATGCTTATGTACTAATAATTTATGCTATTGAGCTAGAGATCAAGAGGGTTGAATTTAGAGGAAGTGTAACTGCATTAGCATGAGGGAAAACAGTGGTAAACTATTTAGGGAAAACCATGCAACCACAGAAGTGGGTGTTTTTCCCAAGTGGTTTCACATTCTCTCTCCATTCAAATGCGTATACACTTCCTCTAAATTTAACCTTCCTCATCCCTAAGCCCTTAACATAGTTAGTATATAAGCATATAGCCTGAATGGGTAATAATACGCGGTGATAAAAAAATAGTAGTGAAGTTGAGAGTAGCTATAGCTGACAGAAGCTGTGACTGTATGGTTGATGATATACTATTGAACTTGTTATTTGTATGCTCTGGTGTGTTCTATCCACAATGCAATCTTGTTATTTGTGTGATGTAGTGCGCTCTATCTGTGATGTAGTGAATAATATCCCAAATACATTCTTGTTATTTGTGTGATAAAGTGAACTCTATCCTCAATGCATTCTTGTTATTTGTGTGATCTAGTGCGCTCTAACCCCAATGCTCTCTATTTATTTGTGTGATCTAGCACACTCCATCCCAACTGCGCTCTAATGAAAGTGTGCTGGCTGTTAATGACAAACTCTCTCAAGCGCAGAGAGATTAGTTTGTCGGCCCCCCCTCGGCAGTTCCCTGATAAATGTTCTTGCTGTGCCTTGTAGTGATCGCTAATCCACAGTTCTAGAAACTATCCCATGCCTTATCTCAAGACACACCTCTCTTGAAGAGCCGGACCTGCTATGTTTACTGTTTTACACAAAACAAGGTCCATTAAGATAGCACAAGCAACAGGTTCAATGTTCAAGGGTCAACATTTGTTGCTGGTATTAAGAGAGGTAGATACACCAATGTGTGAATATGAACAACAGGCAGGAGATTCAAGATTAGATATTTTTTCTAAATGCTTTGAAAATTTGCAATAGGAATTTGTTTTAGAGCTCTAATACTGCTTATTGGTAGCTCAGCTCCAACATAATTATAGGGAAAACATAACAGCCAGACCACAGACCATATAATTAGAGATAGGGTAAATTAGCTTTTGCAAAAAACGCGAAAAGAAATAAAAGGGTCAAAAATAGGGTATTTATAAGTTTTTTTTGAGTTTCATGGCATTTGAAAGTGTTTAAAGCGATTTTTATTTCACGAATTAACGCGAAAAACGTGATTTTGAGAGTATTTTAGCTAAATTATTCTATTTAGCGAAATAGACGCGAATTCCCTGAAAATGCTGTTCATTTAAATAAAATGCTGAGAATTTCTATAAAACAATGTTTTTCAGCGGAAATAAGTGATTAAAAAATCATTGAGTTTAACTCGTCTGTGTGCTTCAGCTTGAGTTTTACTTGCATCCTGTGCTTTCCACAGCCCATCCGGCTAATCGCCACATCCCGTTAGTCGTTGCTTTTATCATAAATCCTTTGTATAGGCCCTAAAAACATTGACGAAAGATATTTTTACCTATTTTGCTATAAAATGCTAAATTATGCCAGAAAACGCTAAATTTCCAATAATTAATGCTAAAAAAACTGAAAATTAATGCTATTTTACCCTATCTCTACATATAATATAAACACTTATCTGAATGTTTGAATGTTAATATTTAGTTACCATTAGTATTTTCTATTATTCTGCTATATTCCGATTTCCTCTAATGTTCAAACTTGTATCCAATATTCGGATTAAAGTCAAAATTCAAAGGTAAAATGAGGACTTGGATTTGGTCCATCTCCAATTAGAGATTAGTCCCCTTTATTAATTAGAGAGGTGCAGAGTGATTCAGTGTCTGGGAGACGCCCAGATGTTTTGTAAGAGCTGTAACCCAACAAGCGCCATTGTTTCTTTACAATATGGCCAAGAGAGATGGTACAATTGTATTAGCGTGCCCGTTAAAGCAGGACTGCATTAGATAGTTTGGCAGAATGTGTTCAAATAAGTTTTATTCCTGCTACAATTGTGTCAAGATCGGTGGTTTAACCTGCGTCACACCACACGTTCGGGTTATATGCTTATATTTTAGTTGCACTATTGAAGTAATGATTAGGAAGGTAGAATTTAGAGAAAATGTACTAGAATTGGTGTAGAGAAAAAGTAGGAAACTACTTAGGGAAAAACACCCTTAATACACATGACCGGGATTCGAACCACGATCTGTCCGTCATCCGTAGTCTGGTCTATTGAGAGTGTGACGCATTAGACCATTCGACTACCAAAGTGGATGTCAAGAGAGTTAACTAAACAAAATGACACAACCGACTCCTTAATTATTTTTTTTCTTTTGTACTCAAATCTTCTCCCAATCATTAAACTGCCACCATATTATAATTTACTCCACTCATATTAAAGAAAGCATAATAGTAAAATAATAATAATAATAATAATAAAAAGATAATATTATGGTGCAGTTTTTTGTACTCTAGATGATACAAACTTTTGCCAAACTAACTATTTAGTATATTTTTCTATGTCCCAATGCATGCAGGACTCTTGAGGGAACAATATAAGTAATAATAAAAAATAAAGGTTTGATTTCTAAACAAAATCTAAAATGAAATAATTTATTCATGAGGTAGCAAAAAGTTTCCTAGGTACTATCAACATTCACATGAAGGACTTTTCCACTACGTCAAGTGATCCGTGCATAGCTCGACATGCTCTTTGTACCTTGGGCCAAAGTTCGATACACAAGATCTTATCATCTACTTGACGTGAACTTTGAGTGCTAAAAGAAAAACAAAGTGTTGATGCTCAATGTTTTGCTAATCTTGGATTGAATATTCGGAATGGCAAAGAGTTTTGATTGCAAAAAAATGGTTTCAACTATAAATGAAGTTTTTTTGGTCAAAAGTTCATAGATGTATACTCTGTTTAACCTGAAAGGTAGCAGTCTCATATTCACTGATTACACTAGGACCCTATATTATAAGCTACACCATTGTGGGACCATGCAAGATAAGATTGCTACCTCACGGGGTAAACTAGGGATATCTTCAAACCCACAAACCCTGCAAATTCTAAAGAATATTTATCATCAAATGTTTCCGGCCTGTAGCCGGGACAGTTTAGTGAAATGTTTTCATCTTCCTCTCTCCTTCCACCATTCTTTCTTTCTTTCTTACTCTATTCTATTATTCTCCTCTCCCTCACACACTTGATGTTATCTGCTACTCCAATCTCTTCCTTGGTCTTACTTGTGATCCTCAAGAATTATTTTACATCCATTACCGTTTCCAGCCTGTGGTCCGGGTCAGTTTTTTATTCAAAACATATATTCTCCACTACCTGCTGGCTAGGTATGTCATAGCTTCATATACCTTATGATATAACTTCCAATCCTGTAAATTTATCAGTGTGAAAGGGTAAACCCACATTTCACCAATGATAAATTTTTTAGCCATGCCGGGAATCGAACCCGGGACATTTAGCTCAGTTGACAGACACACTACTGACCAAGATAAGGTATCAGATGCTCCTCAAGAATATTAGAAATAAAAAATTTTAGTTTTATTTTCAAATTTTGATTTGGAATTTGTTTGGGAAGTCTTCAACTGCTTATTAGTAGACACACCCAAATTTTATGAAAATTTACTAGCATATTCAAATGTATATCAAAATATTTATAAATTAATTGTAGAATTTAATCTAAACTAAATTGGATCTTTTCATGAAATTAGACTACTCAGTATTTTATATGCAAATAATGGTCAAGTAAGTTAATTTTAATGAAAATTAATTATATAAAAACTATACATATTTTTATTAAGTAGCAGAAGTTATCATTCAGTTTTTTGCTTACAATATTATTTCATAATATTCCCATAACCACCCAAAGCTACAATACTAGAAGATTTATTTCCCTAAAGCAAAGACTATTGGTGAAAGAATTAAATGTATGTTTTATATGGCTTTTATGACAGTCATATTGTGAGCAAATGCAGATACTTACAATTTAAGAATGACAAATTTAGCATTAATGTGTAAAAAAAAATTCCCACAATGTCTTACTTAGCATTTGTTCAGGTTGTACGCATATATCAATTATGAAAGTGGATTAGGAATAAGGGAGTTAGAATTTCTGAAAAATGAACCCGCATTTAGGTGGAGGGAAGATTCGGAAACTATTTAGAAAAAACTACCTTTAACACACCTGATCAGGAATCAAACCCCGATCTCCCCGTCATCGGCAATCCAACCCAATAAAAGATTTATGCGTTGGACCATGTGGGTCTAATTATTTCAAATATGTTTCAAGATCCATAGTTAAAATGAAAATCCAGATTCATAAAAAAATAGATTTGACCTTTTAGTTACACAAAAAAGATAACTATAAATATCAGGAAGTGCAAACATTTGTTAAATTTTGTTTGTCAATTCATTTCATGACGTAATTTGCTTTTGTGTGTGTGTGTGTGTGTGTGTGTGTGTGTGTGCGCACGCACACGCATGTGGTTTCCCGACACCATCATTTTACTTATTAGAGTTCATCATATAACTGAGGGTGTTGGGGCTAAAATATGATAGATTTAGATGTGCTATATTAACTATTTAGACTTGTATATAACCTTATAATCTAGATATAAGAAATAAATAAAATATCCATCAATTATAACTATTCTCAAGGTTATGACTGACTATAAAACCAACTTGTAGCTCAAGAGGCAAGAAACAAGACATAACTGATAAAACATTTTTTCAATAAATGAGGGCTATCATTCACACATTCATAAATGAGAGAATCGATTTGTAAGATTTAAAAAACCACCTTGAATAATCCCTAGGTAGGATTAACTCAACTTGACAACAACCCTCATCTTACACAAATACATGTGAAAACGGTAACAAGTCAATTCGTACTTTAGCCCACATTAATGCTTGTCACTAGAGGATAGATAAGATAATATACTTTCGAGTGGTTGAGCAATGTTATTCGAGTGGTGTTATTAACCAAGATAGCTAGCGGTACACTGCAGCTTAGTTTGGTCTTTACACTGTTGGCTGTCTGATCTGAAAGTCCCCGATTCGATTCCTAGCGCAGACTAAAACATTAGCATTGTGATCTTGAGCATGTTATCTTTTGATAAGGATGATTTAAAGATGTAGGCTCTGGTTTTTGTGTAGCATAGTGAAACAAATGCTTGTATGAGACTGAGAAACCAATAATGAATCAACAATGAAATGGGAGTGAAATTAACAAAGATGAAAGCCAAACTTTCTCTTCCTCTTAGTGAATTACTACTGTGTTGCATCAATTTGATGGGGAACTCTTGAAGCAACTCCCTATCACAATAACATGGAACTCCCTACTCAAGTTGATAGCAACTGCCTTGATTAGGACCATCTCTGAAGTTAGTGGCGGCGAAAGTTAAAATCATAGATAATCTTAGAACTTCAGAAATATAGGAAACTCAAGTTACCTTTACATTAGCTCATGATTTTGTTCCTTTAGACCAGGGGTCGGCAAACTATGGCCTGGGGGCAAAATACGCCCCACCTCTTTTTGTATGGCTCACAAGCTAAGAATGGCTTTTACATTTTCAAATGATTTAAAATTTCAAAGTATGTGCTATAAACGGCCAACTGCCAAGTTGAGGAATTGTGAGAAAGGTGTATGTGGTGCTCCTATACCTTTGCAGCGGCCTCTTATGTGATGCCACACACTTACAATTCAGCAGTGTTTCCAGTGCCACGTGTATAGCTGTTCTGCGACATTTTGTTTTTGTTTTATTACTTGTGTATATCTATCATGTCACTGTCAAAATCAGAAAAGAAGAGAAAAGTGGACTTAGAATGTCATGTTTTTAAGGCAGAGTGGAGTGTGAATTAGTTTGTTGCTGAATTATATGACAAAGCATTGTGTTTATTGTGGATGACACTATAGCCCTAAAAGAATGCAATATATGTTAATATTACCAGACTAAGCACTCAGTGCAATATTACCAACTCACAGGAAAGCAAGATCAAAAAAATTGGAAACTTTAAAATGGAATATTTCATCACAGCACAATTTCTTCCAAAAATGAAAATGAGGCTGCAACTAAAGTAAGTTTACGAGTACCGTAGCTCATTTGATAGCCAAGGAAGAAAAACCGTTCACTGAGGTGAGTTTTTAAATCATGTTTGAATTTTAGCAGCCAAAGAAATATGTCCGGGGAAAATTTATTTATTTAAATCCATCAGCCTTTCGGGAAGAACAGTTGCTCAAAAAGTTGAGGACATTGAGATCAACATTAATGCCAATTAAATAACAATGGCAAATGATTATGAGTGGTTTTCCTTGGCTTTTAATGAGCAGACTTAACGTTATGATGCTGCTCAGTTTCTGCTGTATATTCCAGGAGTCAATACTGAGTGTGAAGTGATTGAAGAATTAGCTCCCATGAATAGTTTACGTGGAACTACAGGCAAAAATCTTTTCAAGGAAGTTGAAAAACGTTAAAAAAAGTACAATCTGAAGTGGAATCAGCTAAAATGTGTCACAACTGATAGTGGTAAAAATATGTGTGTAATAGAGAAAGGCTTAGTTGGAAACATTTACAAGGCTCGTGAAACCAACAGTCCTTAAAAAAGAATAGGCAAGATTATTTTTTTTAAATAAAAGAATCATATTGCCATATTAAATAAATTTGTCAGATAAAAGTCATGATAAGAACTTTTAATCTCCATGGCAGAAGCCCAAGAACGAGCTGTATGACTGTATCACCATTAGCGATGATAGTGTCAAACATTTGCAGAGTGAATGTGGTTTGCGGTCAGTACATCGAACCCTCTGGCCGTTAATCTCAGTTTTGTAGACCAGAGCTGCTATTTCTTTATTCAAGTAGCTCTTCATTTGTCCTCACGAGGCTGAATTTGACCCCGTTCCAGACCCAATGCTTCACAAAAACATTATGAAGCACCGGGGATTGAACCCGGGATTTCTGGATCTGCAGTTATGAACTGTGACCACTAGACCACAGAAGCAGTCTAAGAACATATTTACAGTTACTTGAGTAAGTTATAGCTTGAATGGGTAGTAAGACACGGTGCTAAGAAATAAAAATGAATACAGTTACTTAAATTACTTTCCGCAAGTTAAACCCTTTTTAAGTGGGAAAAAAAATACTGGTGTGTCGAATAGTTATGCATGAATAGAGGTGCGCAGGTTGAGTGCAGTCTCACCACAGTGTTCCGGGATATGACCGTTCATGAGCCCCAAAGACCACGCCTTCTTCACTATGTCCCAGGGGTACTCCATGGTCCTGTCGTATTCTGCCGCTTTCGGAATAACCTCTTCCTGGACAAACTTGCGCGCTATGTCTCTGAACTCCAGCTGGGTCTCGTTCAGTTCTACCAACATAAGAGGACTTGGGTCAAGATTTAATTTCTCCCTTAAATTACATTTCACATATAGTACAGCCAGCACTTATACCTCCAGGTGCGAGTTTGAACCATTCATACCTGAAATTTCTCTTGCAGCGTCTCTAATAGACTTTACCTCTGCTCTACTGTTACAGCGTGTATAGTAGACTTTACCTCTTCTCTACTGTTACAGCGTGTATAGTAGACTTTACCTCTGCTCTACTGTTACAGCGTGTATAGTAGACTTTACCTCTTCTCTACTGTTACAGCGTGTATAGTAGACTTTACCTCTGCTCTACTGTTACAGCGTGTATAGTAGACTTTACCTCTTCTCTACTGTTACAGCGTGTATAGTAGACTTTACCTCTGCTCTACTGTTACAGCGTGTATAGTAGACTTTACCTCTGCTCTACTGTTACAGCGTGTATAGTAGACTTTACCTCTGCTCTACTGTTACAGCGTGTATAGTAGACTTTACCTCTGCTCTACTGTTACAGCGTGTATAGTAGACTTTACCTCTGCTCTACTGTTACAGCGTGTATAGTAGACTTTACCTCTGCTCTACTGTTACAGCGTGTATAGTAGACTTTACCTCTTCTCTACTGTTACAGCGTGTATAGTAGACTTTACCTCTGCTCTACTGTTACAGCGTGTATAGTAGACTTTACCTCTGCTCTACTGTTACAGCGTGTATAGCAGACTTTACCTCTTCTCTACTGTTACAGCGTGTATAGTAGACTTTACCTCTGCTCTACTGTTACAGCGTGTATAGTAGACTTTACCTCTTCTCTACTGTTACAGCGTGTATAGTAGACTTTACCTCTTCTCTACTGTTACAGCGTGTATAGTAGACTTTGTGTGACTAGAGCTAGATAGGGGTCCCCAGACTACAGACTGTGGGAGGTTTTTTTTTCGGCCTACAGATGCTTTGACAAAAAAAATCTCTCATTTATTCAGTTAAAAACTGTAGGTTTTGTGTAAATATAGAGAAAAATATCTAATGTGCATCTTTTTTTCAGAGTAGCCATAGCATTTAATAAAGAAAATTCCTGGACTTTTCCCTGATCCTAAAATATTTTTGTAACCTAATAAATAGACACAGACTTAGATAAAAACATTGTTTGAATAGAATAAAATTAAGACATATCTTTCTCTTAGAAAGCCAAATATATCATTTTCCCTGATTGACTACAAAATTCCCCGACTTTTTCATTACCCTCCCCAAATGTGGATCCGGTCCACATAGCCTATCACTTTCAATGTTCCTCAAAATGGACACCTGGGCTGGGCCTCGGTTTTCAGGGATAAATGTAAAATTACCTGATGCAAGCTTTTTACATATGCTCTTGGTTGTGGTTAGCAATTATATATGATAAAACTGCACTCACCAAAAGAGTACCCATTGGGATGTTTGGAATCAGATTTGGCGGCCGCTGGCTTGGGAACAGCTGACAGGGCTCTGACACCCGGTCGAACTGCATTGCGTACAAACTAGGACACAAGAATTTGGCTCCAATATCAAACTACACCTAAGATAATTGGGCGTTTTTAATGCTTAGCCCTAATGAATTTATAAAAACTCAGACAAGGAAAGTAGGTAAGCAATATGAATATTTTATCAACAATGCTTTGCAATTTTAAAAAAAAGCATTTTTATTTGGTTAAAAACAGCTACTTAAACATAAAGCAATTCCAATAAAAACATATTTTTTCTCACATTTATTAATAAATTGCTTCTGGTAGTAGGCTGTCATTATTTATAATAAACAGTGACATATTGATCTCTAAAAATATCACAAAGTGATAATATAACGGAGTTATTAGGCTCTAAAGAGATATTAATATAAAGTAGGGCCTAGTTATTGTACATATTTTTATCAACTTTTAACCAATTAAGTCTTCGTTAAATTTATTTAATTCCAAATCACCAAATTGTTTAACAACATTCCCTGCAAATAACCTTTTACGTTTTACAGAACACAAGAGGACCAATCATCCTTCAAAGTTATGTTTATTTTGTTAAAAGAAAATTGTCTTTTACCAATAAAACTTGTCTAGATTTAAAGGGTATTGAATACAATTTGTATGGTACAAACCTGAGACAGGGACGTCATTTTGGCTGGTAAAGTAGAACCTGACAAGAGCAAACTCTCTTAATTACTGGAAATTTACTTGTTTACTACGATGACAGGACAAAATTGACCAAAGATTAAATCGACAAAGAGAGGAAGAAAAGAAACCTGTTGTCAACTTCGCATTCTAAAAAAAAAGGACATAGGCAAGTGGCAACTGTAGAGACTGCCGACAGCTGATTATTTTATTATGTCGACCAATCCGCTTTTTTACCAATCAAATTGCTTCACATACTTAACAAAAGGTTGCAGCACAATCTTATGTTCTAGGATTAAGTTAATATATTTAGAGGAAAAAGTATTTAAATACGATGTAATTAACATATTTTGTTATATGCACTGGAGGTTAATTAAATTTAATGATAATCCAATAAAATTAAACACGTTGAATTTGTACAAAGTATGTTCAGGCGGGTCGTTTGAAATTGGAATGGAAGCATTCATTCCAACTAAAGAAGAAGCTCCAGTATAGTGTCAGACGTCGTTTAATTAATTAGGTATATTTGTTGGAAATATCTAAGTAAATATAACAAAATAAATGGCAAATGAGACGAAAGTTTTAGAGGATTCAAACTAATTTTCAATGAAAATTAAAAAAAGACAGAATATTTCAAAATGTTCCGACTCTAAATATGTAGTAAGATATCTAAAATGCTTAAAGATGTGGCACCAAATATGGAACAAAAAATATCGACAGAAAAGAAACAGATGGAGCAAATTACAGAAGGTAAATAAGTTTATTTTAACCTTCGTTTCCTAAACATTTTTAATTGTTATTGGAGTTTAGCACGCCGTTGTACTTAATACTTTCTTGTAACTTAAATGTATCAATAATGTAGCATTTGAAAGTGAATACAAGTTAAGAAAATGGCATATTGATTCTATAGTCTAGTAAATTCAAAATACATTTAATTGTTTTTGATGTGTTCAGAACTAAATCATTTTTTTACAAACATTAATAATGTTATGCTTAACATTCAGAGTTTCCTTCAATCTCAATTGTTTGTTTGTTTGTCAAAAGCCTAGTTTTGCCAGATAAAAACAACTTTGTTAACAACAAAGACATTTATTTGTTTATTTTAGCTAACATTTTGCTCAAAGAACTGTTAGTATTTTGTTTTGACAGAATTCAAATTCAAATTAATTAATTAATTACCACGCATTAAATTTTCCTTTGTTTTGTACTACTCCATATAATTTACGATATGAGGATAAAGTAGTATTTGTCTATGTTTCAGGAGTTCTCGAAGGGTTTGACAACAAAATGGACGGGTTGTGTGAAAGTCATGCCAAAGAGAGAAAGAAGTGTGTCGAGGATCTAAAACAAAAAATGTCCCCTGTTCTCGATGTATTGCAACAACAATTAGCAATCATTGAACAAACGGTAAACAAAACTTGATTCCGACGATAGTTTACACTAATTTAAATATTTAGACGAACCCAAGCTAAACCAATTTTTAAAATAAGATACACCAAGACAACATGATCTTGCATTAACTATAAAACAAAATATTTCACTTAAAAATGGCTTTGAATATATAAGGTCCCACTACATTAGAAACATGAGGTTCATACTACACCGGAATCAGGAGAGTCACATTACACAAGAATCAGGAGGTTCACACTACACAAGAATCAGTAGTTTTACACCAGAATCAGAATGTTCACAGCACACAAGAATTGGAAACGTCCACAATACATTAGAATTAAAAGGTCCACTTACACAATCGTAAGGTCCACATTATAAAAGAATCAGGAGTTTCACACTACGCTGAGATTATTCAATAAGGCGCGTCACATTACACTAGAATAAGGATATTTATACTACACAAGAATCGGGAAGTCCACAATAACTAAAATCAGTAGGTTCACACAAGAATCAAGGATATTCACACTACACAAGAATAGGGAATCAGCGTTACACTAGAATCAGTAAGTTCACACAAGAATAATTATGTTCACACTACACAAGACTCGTTAAGTTCACAATACACTAGAATCAATGTGTCCACACAAGATTCATCATGTTCACACTACACACAAATCGGGAAGTACACAATAAACAAGAATAAGTAAGTTCATGCAATAATCAGGATGTTTACACTACACTAAAATCAGGAAGTTCACACTTAACAAAAAATCAGTAGATTTAAGGTTCACACATTAGAATCATGAACTCCCAATAGTTATTGACTAAAGCGTTTTAACAATCAAAAAACAACAATAAAAATAAAATTTGTTTAACTTCCTTCATGTATTAAGACGCGGCATTGACTATTGTCATAGTCAATGGACGCTTTAAAAACTTCCTTTATGAAAATACCCTCAGTTGAATTATCTCATCACTGTCTAAGTTATTTCACGGTGTGTATTTAGTGATCACTAGTATCTCTGTTTCTGCCTGGTGTGGCAGACTCCCTAGACGTTGTGATATTTGTGTTGCCCCAGGGGACCAAACTGCTGGAAACTGTCGACCAACAGTTGGCCGAGATAAAGACTGTTCGTGAGACCAACATGGTTAAGATGGCTGCCCTGCGTTACATGCACAGCAGCTTCAAACAGGTATTTATTTACTGGACAATACTTCAACACAGACTCTGTATCAAACAGTGATGGATTTACGGGGTGGGGGCTCAGGGCGGCAAATTTTGCACACAAAAAAACTAGTGATATTAAAAAATTTAACATTATCCATCTCTTTGTTAGGTACTCTACAATTTTTTTTTTAAAATATATAAAACACGTACTCTACTTCCCGAGATGTATGTGTAAAATTCGTGGTAAGAAAATTTTCCCCCTTTGTTTTGACCGGGGGTATGGATTCTGAAGTGTTTTCCGAGTTGGGGGAGCGGAGTTGTGTCTGGCAAGATTTGTGTTGCCCCTAGGCGGCAAAATATAAATCCGCGCGCTGCGTGACTGCGGGAGGAACCAGTGCTATACCCAGGTTCCGAGTGACTGTTTCAACTTTCAAACACACGCTGCTGACAGGAGGGGCAACTAACTACGGGATATTTGAGTTGTTTTAATATTTGTGTACAATTATTTTGGTGTATTGTGTAGCCGGGGGGTGGGTGAGGAATATTTAAAACGCTAGTAAATTAAAATAGGCGTTTATTGTGCTTTCCTAACTGGAATTATTGATCTGGGGGAAAATCCCAACAGGTCCAGCCCGTATACTCGTGAGACTTTAATGAACGCATTATCTATGCACGCATAGCTAATAATTAGGGAAAATGTAATGCAGGCAAAAAACTAAAATTATTTCAAGCAACTTGAGCCGCGGTGTTGACAAACTTGTAATATCAGACTAAAACACTTCGTGAACTGGCTCCAAAACCCGCTCAAAAAAACAAAGTTTAACAGATGTACTACCCTAACAAACACTAACTAATTTTAAGAAAGGGGGCTGGCCGCAAATAGGTTAGTTAGGTAAAATTATAATAAATAATAATACAAAAATTATCAAAATAGATTCTATGATGATATCGGTTTTTATTCACTGATGATGATGATGTGTACCCGTGTATGCCTCACTATGAGCAGTAAGTATAACGATACTGGGTTTTATGATTATGACGACGCGTGCCTGCCTTACTGCGCACTTATCACACGGTTATGTGATCTTATTATTTGTGATTTTTATTTTTATAAAATTAGTAAGACTTTTAATGTTGCACACGATTTATTTAGATGATTACACCTTCGGCACTGAAGATTTGATATAAAGTGATACAGTTTTTTTTTTTTTTAATTTACGGAATGTTTTTCTGTGATATTACAATGTTCTATATTCTGAGCACTGTGTACTATCTACTATGTGGATTCATGCGCACAAGCTGCTTATATATGACCTATCCCTTGCTTCTTGGACCCCTTGCCTCCAGTGTTAAAACTAATTAATAGAAAAACTACTGGCAACCTGATGTTGTGAAGGCTGGCTTTCTATTCGGTAGAGGGAGCCAGCATGTCACATGATTTTTCTAATACAACGGAGTTGATCTTTTAGAGAGAAAAAGTTTTAAAGCGCAATATATTGAAATTATTTCTGAAAACGCGTGATTCTCCATGGATGGAGTATTAAAAGGAAATTTTACATACAGTACCTTATAGAAAAGAACACTTCATCCATGACTTTTTGAATATACTACGAGGTGGGTCCAAAACAATATCATTACAATTCTTAACAAGGATTTTTTTGACGTGAATACGTCTTTAAATTTGCTACCATACGGGGGCAATCCAAAAAAACCTAATGATAACAAAATCGGGGGATACAGTTTGGTGTTGTAGTTTCGAATCTTTCCTTTACATCCAAAATTAAATTATACCACTGGATAGCTAAAGGATCAAAGAATTCATTATGATAAGCGAGAACAGTGACGCATCTCGCGCGGTGGAGGGGGAAGCGCCGCCATTTTGCTGCGTATCGAGATTTGCAATTAGTATAACTTTTGACTCGGAGAAGCTACGATGTTCGTTTAAGTTTAAACGTATTCACGTACAACACACGGACGTGTCCATGACACAGCCACATCTCATTTTTTCCTCGTAATTTAGAACTCTCCAGTTCCATGGTATAAAATAGTCTTAAGAGAAAATAATTTAGGGATGGTAATGATAAAAACTGTATCGATGTGCACGTGGACTAAATGCCAGCCTCGTCTGGCCTGGTTTGCCTATGACGGGAAGACCGGGGATTGACTACTTTCCAAGCATTGTTGTTCCCCCAAATAATGTTCCACTCTCTCTCCAAACAAATACGGGTGCATTTTCTCTAAACTATTACATTCCTCACACCTAGTTTGTGTAATTAAAAGGCAGGTAGTGGCCAGTAGCGTACCCACGGGGGGTTTGGGGTCCTTCCGTCTCCCATACCGTAGTTTGGGGATGCCCTGAGATCTACGCAGATCTGAAGAGAAAATAAAATGTGGGGGATGGGGAGTCTATGACCAGTTAAACATTGCGAGCAAGGAAAGTATCAGATGATTAGAAATAGTCCCTATATCATTAACTGAATGTATTTAATTTAAAATAGTAGACTATCTTTCATGGAAAGGAAGGGGAGCATCTTCAAGCTCTGAAAATGTTATTGGATTAACCCTCTAATTCCTAAAACTTTAATATAATAAGAAAAAAAATTGATACATTGTTTATGGGAAAAGAATAAAATATAGTACCAGATGGCAGCTACTTCCAGCCTCCTTCCCTTCCATTATACTTTTTAAAATAATGTAATGAAGCTCTACACTTTCAACTAAACTTAGTATATGGAAAATGTTAATTTATCTTCATTGTTGTAACAAACATTACGAACTAACTATACCTTAATTTTCTTACGAATAAACTTTTTTAGAAAACATATATTTTTATGGTCAATTATGATAACATTTTTACTATATTAATTTTATTTTATGAGTATAAATTGTTAATATCTATAAAAAGTTACAGCAGAAGAACACATGACTTGACTATGAATAAGGGAAATTAGATTTAGTAACTTTTCTAGATGTACATTCGTAATAAAATTGGGGTACATGACGTCGTAGTTTTCTATCAGCTGCAAGGAACTGAAGGTGACTATAATTTATTTGGAACAACGTTTCTATGAGCTTTACTAGCGCGTTGTTGGAGACAACGCAGATAAAAATACATTTGGCAGGATGGAGACAAAAAACTATAGGCCTAGCTATACAAAATAAGAATACAATTTGCGGGATTATAGACAAAAATATAACTAAAAATGAAGTGCAATTGGCAGGAATAGACAAAACTAAAACAACACAAGTTAAAATGCAATTGGCAGATTATATGCAGGAATAATAAGTTAGAGCATACAACAATATTACATGATGAGGTATACGATTTACAGGTAAAATACAGTATGGCGAATTGATGTAGGTACTGTACAGTCAATATATATACTCCATACAATTGATAGATTAAAAAAAATTGTGATTATAAAATAGTTTGAGATAAACATTAAGACGGTAAGATACCAAAATGAAATTTAAAGATTTTTTTTCCCCAAAGTATATTCATAACTTCTTTTTTAAAATGTAAGAGGATCTTGATTGAAAAAAACCCTCTAAAACCCAACAGTGTTTACTGCTGACACTAATGTGAAGACAATAAAATACTGTTAGTATGTATTTTCTTTCACAGATTCTATCAGAGATGGAGCAGAACCAAATGAACGAGTTTGTGAGCGTTCACCGATCCACAGAGGACGAAATAACCAAACTGCATAACAAAATGTCTGAAATTATGGAGATAGAGGAAATGGCGGGTTGATGAGCACTTTTCAAAAGAATTACCCACACTGGCTTTTGAACTAGAGATAAAATAAATATGTGTTGGGTATTATACCTATTCATGGTATTATATTTTATTACATACGTAATTCATATGTTATGTTTTAATTAATAGTAACTAGGATAGATAAATGTTGAAAAACATAATAAAATAAATATGATAACGTTAAATGGTTTTAAAAGAAGAGTTTTTACTACAAATTAATTATAGATTTAAATATTGTAAGCTATGTATATTTTTTATTTAATAATTATTTTTTGTAATTTTCATAATTATCATTATCAATCCACGCTAACATTTATGTTCAAATTATAAACTATGTGGTATGAAACAAATATATTGTAAAACAATTTGTGTAGTAAAATGTTATTCGACTTGTGATATTAGATGGATACTTTCAGATGTAAAACAACTCTCTAACCTCCATCAGTGACAAAACCATTGTAACTTTAAAGGAAGGCTGAGATGAATGGTAGATATAAATAATTACTTAAACTCCTTGTGTACTACTTATCTTATAGATATGATGAATTCTTATGAGAGGTATTTCCCAATAACATTTTAAAAACCTAGAATAATTACGATTCCTAGACAAGAAATCAATAACCAGCGTGAGTTGTGCCCTTTTTCTATGAGGGTAAGAATACTATTTTTGGTACTACGTTTTAAGGGGCCCACACACTATCAAGCATGCTTGGAGCGTTTCCACACACTATGAGCCGTATGCAATAACTTGACTAAGTGGATTCTTTATGGACACTAGCGTGGGTTTGATTGCGTCATTATAGGTTAGAAGGTGGAGCGGTAGTGTGCTCGGGACCACACTATCGGCCCACTAAGCATTCACTAAAGTCCTTGCACACCGCCCATATGTCAAGTAGTCCTGCAAGCACCTGTTGTAATTTACAACGTCAAGCTTATACGCTCGCCATGGTTGCTAGCACGCCACTACCGTGTTTGACAAGCACAACCAACCATACACTCTAAAGCACAGTTGCGCAGACGATTGCTTGAAAAAAAAAAAAATCAAACAAGTTTGATATCCGACAGGCATTTGCACAAGCCGTCAATCACTTCTAAACACACTAAAATGCTTGCGTAAGTTCCATTCTCTTCAAGCATGCTTGAGTTGATGATAGTGTAACGGCCCCTCTATTACCCGGTTATGTTTATAGGAAGTGCACCCACGTTTGCGTGGAGGGCGGGAAACCATTTGGGGAAAACCACCCTCAGTACACCCCACCGAAATTAAAACCTAGATCTCCCTGTTATAATAATAATAATTTCTATAGTAATATACAATTAGATTGCTCTCTTGATTTAAAAGATAATTGAAAATTCACAGTTAAGTTTTAATTACAAATACATACTATAAACAAATTAAAAATAAAATCATGTCCCTGTATTGTTTTTATAGATTATTGCTAATAGGATTTTTATACACGCTATATACAATGTGTGTTAAATCAATATTATAAATACTTTAACAATAATTTATTTATTAGATCTTATTAGAAATAAAATTATACCAGTGTAATTCTAATCTGATACCTCCCAGGCATTTTGGGGAACGAATAATAGAGGGGGTAAAATAATGTTAGAAAAACACACTAAAAACTTAGAAATTAGGCTATAAGTTTACATGAAATGTTTTTGGAAACATGTTGACATGTTAAAACTCAACATAGCTGGTATTCCTGGGACCATGTTACTACCTAGTACAGGACGCTGATTGGCCGCTATAAATAACTATGGCCTGTGATTGACTGTTATAAATAGCCCAGACTCAGTACAGTGTTGCTACCTCACCCCACGACCCCCTTTCCACATATGTAATTTATTCCCCACGCCGTTCTTTCCTGAATTTTTATGTGTGCTTATAAGATTTTAATGTACACCCCAGTCCCATAAGTTTTTAATGTGCGCCCAGGGTTTTGGGTGTGGACTTGGGCGTCGGGCCTAGTTTTTAATGTGTGCCCTAGGGCTTTGGGTGTGCTCTCCTAATGATTGTGTGTCCCTGTGGGGAGGATAGTTTTCTTTATTGGTAGGGGGAGCGTGCAGTCATGGGCGTCGGGCACTCCTCCCACAACGTGTCGGCCAGTGAGGGCTGGGAAGCATCCTCTCTCGAGGAATCTCAAACATAAAGTAATGTCTTGCTGTGATTTTCCACATCCGGGGCCCCACTCGGTCGTGATTATACTAAACATGTTCAAACAGTAAAATACTGGCTGGAACTGATTCAGTACAGCGCTGTGATTTTCCACTCCACATCCACGAGAAATTTACCGCTATTCCCTGGAGACTTCATGTAATGCTCGGTGACTAAACATGTTCAAACAGAAAAATACGGGCTAGCACTGGCTCAGTAGGGGATCTTTCGGTGGTGTGTCATTTATTTCACCCTCTCCCCCAAGACCATACACCTGATCCACTAGCCAGCCCTGCATCGTTAGACAGGGGGAGGGCCACCACATTAAATTTTTTTGTTAAACCACCCCCAATGTATCCTACCCACTAGCCAGGGCGCAAGGGTTTAGCCCAATGGGTCATTTGATTTTTATGTGTGTTCATTATATTTAATGTGTGCCCCAGCCCTATTAGATTTTAATGTGTGCCCACTAGTTTTCAATGTGTGTCCAATAGTTTTAATGTATTCCCATTAGTTTTAATGTATGCCCCTTAGTTTTTTAATGTGTGCCCCAGGGTTTTGGGTGGGGAACGTGCATTCTCGGGTGTCAGGCACTCCCCCCACGACGTGTCGGCAATTCTGTTTAGTCTAGGCAGTGGGGGAGGAGGGGGAGGGGTAGAGGGTCCAACCCGGGACATTTCCCACCCCATGGGGCAGGGACCATAATTAAACAGCCAGTGTTTGGGGCTCTCTCCTCGGAATCTACAGACTGAGAGCAGTGGAGCACATAATGTTGTCAATTTGGAGCCTGATTACTAATGAGTCAAGGAACTATCGAGACCACAACCTTGGTAGGAAGATATCAACAAGTGACATTGCCTGGGCAGTAGGGCACACATATCATTGAATCGACCCCCCTCCAAGTTCAAAGAGAACATTTACGGTTATTTTCCCGGGGTCCCAGGGCATTCATTACTCTGTGATGATTATACTAAATATGTTCAATCAGGAAAATACTGGCTAACTCACTAATTATAACGCAACGTGTACATCCTGAAGACAAGGGTCTTTATGGTACTACTGGTACAGTCAGCACCTAGAAAATGTAGCCTCAACCACCGGTACAGTCGGCACCGTAGACTCAACGGGGTGTATTGTGGAGTGGTGCAAACTTATTCAATAATTTTAACGTATTATGTTTGAAAGAGGTACATGACTATAGTGAGCCAAGGAAGGGGCTTGCGCTGTTGAAAAGTAACTATTGAGTTGTAACCCCACACCCCGTGACGAGTTTAAATACCCACTTTAGCGTTATATCCTAGAATTAGATGAGCATGACACTTAGACGGCGTGCACACCGGGATTCGAACCCCGAGATATTTCGCAGGGTTGTGAGAATGACGTATTAAACCACGCTAACAGCAGTTATTCTCTTACTTTTTGATATTGAATTCACCTGTTTTCTTTCCAACTGACCCACCAAGGAATAATATCTTCTTAAAATTCTAGGAGAGATATGTGCGAATTTTCTAAACTGTTCCTCCTACCAAATAAATTAAATATATTCATACGTCAAGTCATGTGGTCTGCTAGGTACAGAGTTTTATTCCACCCCCGAATATTTTCTGATGATTAGACAACTAATAGCCGGACACACCACATTAGCTGTATTAATTACCTGAAAGGGTATAAATACTGTCGGGGGAAAAGGAACTCGATTCACTGATCGCGGGGAGATCGTGGTTTTTGCCCACTCATATAAGCAAAACATATATAACATTAAACCTTGATTATGTATTACTAGAACAACTTCATATCAAGTTAATTGGTAACAAAATATATTCATTCAGACTATTAATGTCAACAATGTACAATTTACTCTTACAGTGACAAGGTAGATAATATAATATACGATAATTTAAAAGTTCATAACATTTGTAAGGTCAAATGTTCAAATAATTATTAGATAATTAAAACGGGATTAAATTTTAGAGGTAATTGTTTTCATTTACTTAGTTGTATATAAAATCTTATTTGACATAGTTGAATGATAAAGTAAAATATACTATTGAAAGCTGACAGGTAAAATGCACAAAAATGTCATGAAGGTGTAACAAATTTATATTTGAAAACATGTAAATAATTTTGGATGTGAAAATAGACATGCCTACATTCTTCCAAACAAATTAAAGTTATAAACAGATAAGGTCTCATCAAATCTTATAAATATATTACGACCAAGTCTAACAAAAAGGAAAACAGATTAAACGGTGGCTGGATATGTGTGTGAGCACTTTTATACGTATTGATTTACTAGTGTTTTTCACTCTACCTCCACACAAATGCGAGTGCACATCCTCTAAATTCAACCTTCCTCATCCCTAACCCATTATCGAAATAGATACATAAGCGCATAACCTATTCGGATAGTAAGACGCGGTACTAAATAAATATACACAATCTGGGCCAACTAAAGTAGGATTTTGATAGGAAAAAACAACATATTTAGCAAATACATCAAGTCTTGCGATTAGCAACGGCTAACAATGGTTTTAATAGGTAGACAAAAAATTAAGAAAGACCTATTAGAGCCACATTGAAATTTATTAATTTTTATCATAGTTATGTATCTACCAAGGATATGTCCTCTTATTTTTAAAATACCCATTATTTATGTCAGAATGTGAATACAAAACGGGGAATTTGATCCACGCGTCACGGGACAACCCTGAGAGTATTCTTTTCTTCAGCCTCTCGCCCACAACTAGCAAGGGGCCAGCTTAGCAGCAGTGGGTTTGCAGCAGATCCTCCATCACTATCGCCGCCTTCACCGTTTTATTACGTATGCCACCTCTCAAGGTGCAGCACTTCCCCTTCACTACCACTATCACCTAACACCCCCTTCAGAATCAGGTTGAGTACATTTTCCATAAACAATTCCCCAAGACGCCCTCCACAACAGGCAGAAAACCCAGACATTATCTTAGAACTACACTCTTCTGACCACCGACTAGTGCATTCACGTTTCCTCAACACCTAACCACAACCAAGCGATTGGACCCTTCACAGAACACCCTGACCCAATATACCTGTGGGTGTCATCAGACAGGTTCTTAAAATGCCGGTCATGGCCCCTCCAGTGGTTGCGCTCAATCTTTACAAACATGAATTATTGAAATTAAGATGTGTGAGAGTAACTCGATATTTAAATACTTTAACGGTTTGTAGGATTATTTTGTTAGCGAATTTATTAAATAATACAAATAAACAAATTGATAGTCCCCGCGGCTTTACAAAACCCTAATTTGAGACAGTTATCAAATTTTATAAAAGTATATTAATGGTTTGAAGGAAATATAAAACAGGTTAATTTTTTTAAAACTCTGTTAAGGGATTTAATAAAACACACTTTCCCTAGATATTTAAAGCGTAACAACTTATGAATTCATGTAAAAGTTATATACATATATATATATATTATTTTACTTAGTTAAATGATAAAGTAAAATATACTATTGAAAGCTAACAGGTAAAACGCACAAAAGCGTCACATCATATTGTGAAGACCATAAGACACGTATACCGCTGCAAATGTTGCAACAAGGGTGCCAGAGGAAATAGTCCTGTCCGGAAGACCATCACGATCTCCGGCGGAGCTAGGCCCGAGTTGCTTCCGAATGAGGGTTCAGTAGCCCCCTCCACCAGCATGTCTTTTAAAGGGAGTGCAATGCCCTCCCCTATCAGTGATGGCAACAAGACTCCCTCCAAAGACATGGGTCTGAATTCCGGTATAATGCACCCCCTGGAAATGATGACTAAATACCTTACGTAATGTGGGATCAGCTGTGAATATATCGAGAACATATAGTTTTGCAGTGAACAAGTGTCATGAGGGTGTAAATAACATGAGGGTGTAAATAACAGTGTAACAAACCTAAATTTGAAAACATGTAAGCAAAACATATATAATATTTTATCTTGATTGATGTATTACTAGAACAACTTCATATCAAGTTAATTGGTATTCTATAGAAATCGATGAAATCGTTCATCTACGAGTTGAATTGGCGAAGGCCAAATCCCTTGTTGCCAGACAGGCGGAATACATAGTAAGACTCAGCCATCACCCATCGCATGAAAGTCTCCCTTCGAATACTTCGTCAATACAAATAAACAAATTGATAGTCCGAGGCATTACAAAACCCTAATTTGAGACAGTTATAAAATTTTATAAGAATATATTAATGGTTTTGTAGCGCACCTCCTTAATTTACCCCAGAAACTAAGGTTGGTGTGCAACAATATACAAGTAAAAAAAAAGGAACATAAATTTGCAGAGGAGCCGAAGGACTATACAAAACAAATGGGCCATAATAGTTCATTGTGTTCTGTCATCCCGAAGCCACTCAACAGATTTTCTCATAAAAAAAGGAGTTAGATGAAATTCCCAGAGGTCAACATTACGACACAAGAAAAAGGCTTCAATATCTTTGATTATTTTATTTATATATGAATAAGATATTAGGATATGATCCCAAAAGGGAAAAGAAAAATACATAAAAAATTATTAGAATTAGTTAACAATCCAAAAACTTGCTATCCATTATAACGCCGATGCCTCAAATTTGATAACAATAGGTAAAGCCTGCAAAAGTCATTAAAAATTTGATATCACAATGTGTTGCCAAAAGTGAATAAAAATATATATTGTAAACATTCAACAATGATTTAAGTTTTCAAAAAATATAAATTAGGCTTCTCAACTTGTATAGCCACAAAGATATAATATTAGAAAGTTAAAGTTTGGTAATTACATAAATTACCCAAAAGGGGATAAATATACATTAGACTCCTCAACTTAATACAATATTAAAAAGGTCAAAGTTTGATAATTACATAAATTATCCAAAGGGGATAAATATATTTAAAACTTTTGATAATCCTTTAAGTTTTTAATCTGTCTCAAAAGAATAGACGTCTCGTACAACAACAACGAAAAGACTTTAAAGTATTAGTGTTTCGCAATAAATGTTCCCAAGTCTAAGTTTTCTATCTATCTCAACAACAAAGAAAAACATTAAAGTATTAGATTTTGACAATAAATGTTCTCAAGTCTAAGTTTTCTATCTATCTCAACAACAAAGAAAAACATTAAAGTATTAGAGTTCGACAATAAATGTTCTCAAGTCTAAGTTTTCTATCTATCTCAACAACAAAGAAAAAATTTAAAGTATTAGAGTTTGACAATAAATGTTCTCAAGTCTAAGTTTTCTATCTATCTCAACAACAAAGAAAAACATTAAAGTATTAGAGTTCGACAATAAATGTTCTCAAGTCGAATAGACCATAAATTTTGCATTTAAAAAAGGTTATAATTTCGTTCCATTTCATAACAGCAATTTACTGAACGCGACCCAAAAGACGGTCTTTACGCTTGCCAAACAACCATAAAAAATTCTAAGTTCCATTTTAACTGATTTGTAGATTTTAAAAATAAAGTTTAGGCCGAAATATAATTTTGCTATACATAGTCCGAAAGGGAATTTTTACCTTTTCTAATACTGAACACCTAGATGTGTTCTCGGAGTTAATCAAGACAAGAGTGACGTTCTTGAGCTCTCACGTCAATATATACGCTCGTTTACTCGCTCAGAGAGGGGATGAAAGGGGAAGCAAAAACAAAGGAAAAGACATCACATGACAGAGAGAGAGAACGACTCGAAGGCAAGGGAATGATGGAGAAGCACCTAGACCAAAACTTTCCACAGAACATGAGTTTCTTTCTAGCACATACGTCACACATTTTCCCGGCATTCCCAGCGACGCCTGGTGTCACAGGCTCGATTCAGCTAGTCTTAGAACACAGTTTATAGTGCGCGGAGGTGTGGTTGGAGACGTGATGCCACAACACAGTATAATCGGGCGGTGGTAAGCCTACACTTGTTTTGTTTCGTTCTTGTTTAGTTGTGGACTTAGTTTCTTTTTGTAGCTTAATAGCATTAAACGCTACAGTTTGAAGGAGATATAAAACCGGTTCATTTATTTTTTAACTGTGTTAGGGTGTTTGAGAAACAGACTATTCCTAGATATTTAAAGCTTATGAATTAATGTAAAAGTCATATATACGCCGTGATTTCTCGCTAGAATTTAACTTATGAGCTTATGTAAAAGTTATAAATTATTTCATCAAAATATATAGCCACCGTTATTTTTCTCCTAGGTATTTAACTTATGGACTTATGTAAAAGTTATAAATTATTTCATCAAAATATATATACGCTGTGGTTTTCCCTAGATATTTAAAGTGTAACAACTTATGAATTTATGTATAAAACAACTTATGAATTTATGTAAGAATTATATATTATTTCATCAAAATATTGTTGCGAACATTAAATTATATTTAAAATACATTTCTTTGTTGTTTAACCCTTTCCAGCCCAGTGTAGCCATATGGCAACGTTGTTTAATAATCGTCTTAAAGTCATTAAAAACGCCCAATGTAAACGTTTGGCTACATGGTTAGTTTCTTTTGTGATCACAGATAACAGCACTTGTCGGTAAAAAGCTTCAAATTTATTTTTAAACTAAAACTTATCAAGTTGGTAATGCACAGCAACTGGACTGGTGGCGTATGTTTGTTGCATTGATCTCTATAATATAACTGGATGGACATATACATGCACATTCCAAGGATAAAGGCGTGACGCTCAAGTGTATCGTCTGCTACATTGAGGGGGGGACAGATTTAACGGTTTCTTTAAATGTTCTTATGCGAAAACATGTCTCTGATGAATAAAAGTGTTATTATTTGAAAATAGTGAAGTATTATACCACACTTTCCTGAAGAAACATTTACATTAAAGGATATACAATCCAGTTTTACAGGTAATACTGTACAAATACGAATAAAACCTTAGATATTTCAGTTTTTATGTAGTTGTCATCAATGCTGCTTACAGTCTGTCACGACTACACTTATATTTAAAGTTGGTTATTAGCTTGTATATTGGTTTAAGAAACAATATTATATTGAAAGTTCGATAAATATAATGAACAAGGTATCTTAAAACTTGATTACATTTGTTTGAATGACAAACTTTGTATAGTTGCCATGTATTCAAACTATCACTTAGGTTATAGGCTTGTGGAAAGTATTATTATAATACTTGTTTTTTTTAAATTTGGCTCATATCTTTCAGAAACCATATTATGTTGAAATTACGATAACTATAATGAAACAAGTTAGCTAAAAATTGTATTACATTTGTTTGAATGACACACTTTGTGTAGAAGTCTTACGTTCAAATGATAATTTAGGTTATTGGCTTGTAGGAAGTACAATATCTACTAAACCCTGTTTTTAGTAATAATCCCAATCCGTAAGGCCTTATTTCGTACCAGAATACTATCATATATATAATATTTTGGTAGGATAAACGGCAATTTAAAACGGAAGTATAAATTTCCTTCTGTAAGGTCTTTTATGCTAACCAAACACGACTATAGGGTAGTATTCTGGTACGAGATAAAGCCTTACAAGCGAGCTTCCTTCAAAAATCATCGTATATATTAGGCTACATCAACTTTTTTAAAGAAAAAACTAACCTGTTTTGAACTTTTATATGCTCTTCAAAGCTTTAACTAACATATTTATTTAATTTAACCACTTACACATTGATGTATCAAATGTATTCAATCAAATTAATGAACGATGTCAAAATGCCACATTTCCGTGTATGGGTGTAAGAGAGAAAGAGATACCCGAAAGTTTCCTTCTCCCTTACACAATGGTATGCAGACGACAGCTCGAAAATTTCAGCCACAGATGTCCATCCAGTTATATTATAGAGATCAATGGTTTGTTGAGATCACTCAAATATTTTATTATACGGTAAGTTTTTATAGTTTTCATAATAAATTTATATATTTTTGTGAACTTTAATATATTTGTAATATATATATGGTATAATTAGAGTTCAATACTTATAAATATATTATAACATATGATTATAAAACATGTGTAGCCATTTGTCAACAGTGGGCAAAACATTATTATGTCCAAATGTAACCTACATTTTGGAGGTAGGTAAATTAAAATATATGTATAACTGAAATAATTATTTTAATACAACTTTGACTTAATGTTTTTTCCTCAGAAACGTTATTTATTCGTTCTTTTAGGTATTTAGGATTCAATAGCTGTACTTTTTGTAAAATTAACTTGGAAAATCAGTTTTTGAATTTAGGCTAGCCTCCAGCTAAGTAGAATAAATTCTAAAGGCAATAAATACATTTGTAACTCATGTAGCCATTGAACCTAAAGATGACGACATGCATCTTATATGCATAGAAATAACTAATTTATAAAATTAGATCTCCCGTAAAGATAATTATTATGCTTATAAATTATTCTTTTTTAGATGTCTGGAGAACCTAGCATATCTTTGAACCTTGCTACTAATGAGGATCAAATACGTCTCCTTCTGTTGGAAGGAGATGTTTCAGACATCGAGATTGATCTTGAAGAAGTTGAAGGGGAGGAAATAATTTTTTCTAACATAAGTAATGATGAATCTGAGCAGCCTGAAAATATTCAAGCTGTTGGATTGAATATAGAATTAGATACAGCATATGATGAGGATTTGGATGATGTTCCGTTATCTGAACGTCTAGGCTATGCAACTCGGCGACCTTCAGTACTTGTACCTGAATATGATTTACAGTTCGACTATAAACTTCCACGGTGGCGATTACAAGATATTAGTCCAGTTCCTTCAGACTGTAATGTCAATTTTACTGAGCCCCCTCATGATATAAACACACCTGTTGAGTATTTTAGAATGTTCATTGATAGTGAAATTATCTCTAACATGGTTCAGCAAACAAATTTATATTCAACCCAAATTACGGGAACATCAATAAATACAAATGTCAATGAAATAGATATATTTTTAGGCATTCATATCATGAGTGGCATTGTAAGGGTACCTAGCTACAGAATGTATTGGCATAATAGCACCAGGTATTCTCTTATTACAGATGCTATGTCGCGAAACCGTTTTGATAAATTAAGGACATATTTTCACCTGAATGACAATGACAAAATGGTGCCTCGTGAAGATCCCAATTATGACAAATTATTCAAAGTACGACCATTTATCGATGTTTTGCGGAAAATTTTTGCAACAATTGAGCCTGACGAATACAACTCTGTGGATGAGCTTATAATACCATTCAAGGGAAGAAGCAGCCTAAGACAATTTAATAAAAATAAACCACATAAGTGGGGAATTAAAGTTTTTGCACGAGCCGGATCTACTGGCATTATTTATGATTTTGAAATTTATATTGGAAAAGGCACCAATGTTAAAACATTTTTAGGAATTAGTGGAGATATTGTGCTTCGATTAGTTGCAGGACTTCCAAAAAATGAGAATTACAAGATTTTCTTTGATAATTGGTTCAGCTCTCATGCTTTGGTGACTATATTGAAAAATGAAGGGTTTTTATGTGTTGGTACTGTTCGAATGAATCGGCTACGTGGCTGTACTCTCAAAAGTGATGCGGAACTTAAAAGGTTGGGACGAGGTAGCTATGATTATAGATTAGATGTTGAAAACAATATTCTAGCTTTGAAATGGTATGATAACAGGTGTGTACATTTGATAACATCGTACAAAGGATGCAATCCTGTTGAGATTGTTCAGCGATGGTCACTCAAAGATAAGAACTACATTCAGGTGGAAAGGCCAATCACTATCAAGGAGTATAATTCCTACATGGGTTGTGTGGACCTCAACAACATGCTAGTGGAATTGTACAGATGTGATATAAGAGCTAAACGATTTTACCTGCGCATCATTTTCCATCTTATTGACATGGCAATTGTCAATGCCTGGCTGTTGTATCGCCGTCATTGCCAACAAAGAAGAGAAAGTAAACATCAACCATTGATGGAATTTTGGTCTGACATAGCCAGGGCATTGATACAGGCAGGCAAATTCACACAAAAGAAGCGCGGGAGGCCTTCAGAGTCAAATACATCTTCATTGAAAAAAGTAAACAGAAGAATTGCTGAACGTCGCCCTATAGATGACATTCGTTATGATGAAATTGGCCATATGCCAGTACATGTTGAAAAAAAACAAAGGTGTAAGCAGTGCATAAAGGGTTTCAGTCGAGTACGATGCGAAAAATGCAATGTAGAATTATGCTTGAACAAGGACAGAAACTGCTATAAGATTTTCCATTCTAAATAAAAAAGTAAAAATAAAATGTGTAATATCTTTATAACAATAGTAAAAATTAAATATTTACTATTTTTATAAAAATAATCTTAATTTTTAATATTTTGATTAAGATAATAATTTCCATAGCTTAGAAATAATAATAAATAGGTTCAATTCAGTAATGATATGTACTATTAACGTTGAACATTATGTATGACCAATGTAGCCAAATGGCTACCTATTGAAAAATGTATAACAATTATGTAAAAAATTATGAATTTTTATTTTTGTGATAAATAAACAGATATAAACATAAAAAAATTAAAAAATATTTTTTAAAGTGTGTTTTTGTTAATTTGGGCTGGAAAGGGTTAAATGGTATTTTGTTTTGTTTGGATGTGTGGAATGCCAGGCCTCCACCGTGGTTCGGATCCCACGTTAAACTGTAGGTCCTCCATTTCATCTCACTATCACCCTACCATTACACATTAGCGTAAGTGCGTAAACCCCGAACGGGTAGTAAGACTCGGTGCTAATAATAATAATAATAATAATAATAATAATAATAATAATAATAATAATAATAATAATAATAATAATAATAATAATAATAATACTAATAATAATAATGTTTTGTTTCTCATTTCTAATATTGATTCAAGGTCCTCATAATTGTATTTTATATTACTTATAAATATATGTAAAATTTATATATTATTATTTCGTCAAAATATAGTTGCTAATATTAAATTATATTTAAAATAAATTCAAGATCCTCATAATTGTATTAAATATTACTTATGAATTAATTTAAGTTCTCGCAGAGTGACGTTGAATTAACACACACACGATAAAAAAAACTGTTAATTGTGTAGATTATGATTGTAAGTAAATATTCTTAAACTGTTGTGTTTGTGTTTTAACGTCTACACCCAAACACCCCCTCCTATCCTATAAATACAATTACCTTAAACCCGTATTAGTTAAAATTATAAACCAATATTTAAGCACTGAAACTGGATCAAATGATAATATTAATAGTATACTTGTTCTTCCTGTCTAATCATATCCTACAGCTTAAATAAATATTTTTTGCTAAAGCTAAATTAACTAAACTTATGTAATCAATAAAGCTTAACATTTACTATTCTGCGCTATTTAATATTTCATTCTGGCAATGTTGTCACATTTATTTTGTCATCTCCTTCCTGTCTTTGACTCTCCAAGGATTTCCAAACAACATATTCTAGGGATTTTTTAAATTAATAATAACAACATTTTATTACTAGCAAGGCCGTAGCCAACCAATAATTTCAGGGGGGGTTTGGTGGGCACATCCCCCAATTGCCAGAAGCCAGAAAAAATTCTAAAGGATAAACAGTTCTAGAAGCTCTCTGAAGTGCTTTTTAGGATAGCACAGCCCTCTAATTTGTACTTGTATCTTAATTTTGATATTTTTTGAACCATAAATAAAGCCATACATATTTTGTCCATAGAATTTCGGAGGGGGTTTGAACCCCCAAAACCCTCCCCTGGCTACGGCCTTGATTACTAGTTATTTTATTGACAAAGAGCAAGTGATTAATAATTGTTATTTAAAACATTCATAGCGTACAATAAAAACAACATAAAGTTTTTTAAATGACAATCACCAATATTATTTAGGTCTTGTGAGCTGTACAAGTAATTAAACGGAGCTCATTTCATATGGTTGGTTGGTTGAGGAGGTTGGAGTTCGAACACTGCCCTATTAAACTGAGGCTACTTTGTTTTAGTCAATGGAAAAGGGTTTGACATAACACACAGGCGTATTGGGTAGTCTACCGCTGGTCTAGACGGTACCATTCATATTGCAATAAGCCCCCTGCACCTTTGGTTTTTGGATACATGGGCAGGGTTTGAGCAATAAGTAATATTGTAACATGTAGGGAATTTTAATGACAATCAACCATTTGACAAGCAACATTTATGACGCTGTAGCACTTAAAGTAGATGTCGAATATGCAGATGTTTTAACAGTAAACAAAATCAGAGGACTCCTTCGGGCGAACCACTTGCCATTCGGGATTAACGCGGCTCCAGGCATTTTACAAAGAATGATGGCCAACTTATTCGGAAATATGGAAGGAGTGGCAATCCTACTGAACGACATATTAGTGACAAGTAGAACGTTCCAAGAACACAAGGACAAACTGTGTCAGGTGCTTCAGTGACTCAGTGATGTGGGCCTTCGTGTCAAAATAGCAAAATGTCAGTTTGGAGTCACAGCAACAACCTTTTTGGGATATCAGGCCTTTACTCAATGTCTGAAAAAGTGAGTGTTATTCAGAATGCCCCAGAACCTGTGAATAAAACACAATTACAGTCTTTTTTAGGTTTGCTGAATTTTTATGAGCGTTTTCTACGCAACAAACCTACTGTCCTGGAAACACTCCACCGTTTACTGGAGCTAAATAAAAGCTAATACAGCTAAAAGGCTACTAAAATCAGCACGGTTCTTGGTTCACTATGATCAAAACAAACCTGTTGTCCTTACCTGTGATGCCAGCCCTTATGGAATTGGAGTGGCACTAGCCCACATAATGGAAAATGGGACTGAGGCGCCAATAACATTTGGGTCTAGGACCAAAGCAGAGCACAACTATTCACAAATAGACAGAGAAGGCTTAGCTCTTATCTATGGGATTACAAAGTTTAGACAAAACCTCCTTTGTCGCAAATTTACAACAGTGATAGATCACAAATCACTTTTAGGGCTTCAGCTGCTGACAAACCCATTCCAGCAGTGGTTTCACCTCGCATGCTCAGATGGTCATTAATCCTGTCAGCCCACGACTACGACCTGCATTATTGACCAGGTAAGGAAGTGGGGCATTCAGGTTCTCTTAGCAGACTACCAGAACCCACTGAAAAACAAGCTTACCCATGGCTATTGGGAGTTTACTTACTAGATATATCAGGTGAAGGACCTATATCTTCATCCCAAATAGCACACGAAACAGAAAGTGACGCTGTATTAAGCAAAGTTAAAAGATTGATTGAAACTGGGTGGCCAGATTGTAATCCTGGCCCAGACCTAACACCGTTTTGGACGTTACGCCAGGAACTAAACACTTCAAGAGGGTGTATGATCAGAGCAAGAGACAAACACACACCCTAAGTAACATTTTCACCTAGGGGATAAAGTGTGGATTCGGGAATATTCTGCCAACCATCCCAGGTGGACCCAGGGTACAGTGGAAAAATCCTTAGGAGAATGGATGTATAAAGTAACCAAACAAGGACGGTCTAGACAAAGAAGGCATGTTGACCAGCTCAGGCAGGCTTCAGAGTCACTCCAGACAAGTAAGCAGCAATATTCTCAGAAAGAACAGCATATGCCAGTACAGCTATTCCTATGGGAGGACACACCAGTGCAACAAGAACTAGACCAGGACCCACCCCCATTGTTGGAACGGCACCATGAAATGATACTACAACGAGAGAAGTCCTAAGAACCTGGACAAACCAGTGGGCAAAACCAACAGGCAATACAAAAACGGGGAAGGCCGTGCAAGGAGCAGCAACAGCAAGCACCCATAACATCCACTCTCCTTGCAACTCAAAGGAAGGATGCATGAGCCACCTTTGTTGAAGCCACAAAGGACAAGGCAGCCAAACTTTCGTTATGTTAATCAAAAAGTGAAATTAGTGAGTGGGGGAGGAACTGCATAGTTTTTTAGAAAAAACAACAACATAGGTATAATTTAACTGTGAGGGGAGGACTGTAGTATATGTATAATACAAGTCTTGTTGTGCGCCAGAAAGCATTGTAAAACAACTGAAATGCGCAGCCCATGACACAGACAAACGAGCGTAGCGTCAGTGTTGCGATGTAACGGCCGTGAACTGACCCTATTATATTCGCGGTTATAATGTGACCTCAGTTAGCACTCACACACTCAATAACTTTATTAATAAGGTTTTTACTACAAAAAAAAAATAGCTAAAGTCTTATATATAGTCTCAACTAAAATGTATGTTATTATTTGATTGACCGCTACTTTTTTATTTGTAATCTTTTGTAAATTGCCGTTGTTGAAGGCTCTTTGAGTCCTTTGTTGTAATTCCTGTGAAATTAAATAAATATATTATATTAATGTATTTGAAGCTTACTAGACATATGCCATAAAACTAAAAAAAAAAAAGTTGTCTGCTGTTTATATTTATAAAGCTGAACACTCTTAAAGAATAAACTATACTAGCGCTAGCTAAAGTTGTAGTTTATTTTTAATGTTTTTTTTTTGTTTTTCATGTATTTTATTATGTCTCTAATACAAATATTTATTATTTCATATCGTTATTTATTATATTACTACTGATTACTGCAAATGTATAGTAATTAATAATAATAATAAAATTCATTAAAAAAAAAATACACGAACTTTCTGACAGTTTGTCTTGTTTTCTTTTCCGAACGAAACTTGTTCAAAATTCAAATTTTCGTGGCAGGAACGAGTTCAAACTTTTCGAAGCGCGTGTGTTAAAATGGCTCCAACTAAATTAAATAAATCGGCGAGTAATACTGGGAAGAAACTAGTTCCGATGGCCAAAACAAATATATTTCAAAACTTTACCTCATCTGATTCTTCTGAAGAAGAATGTCAACTAAATAGAGAACAGAGCCCTGAAAATGCTCAACAGTATCAAAAGTCAGTCAGATGACAACAAAGCGAAGATTTTCAACTGTTGTTTTCGGGAAAACTGACGAAGAGCATACAAATGAACCAGATTATGATAATGAGATGTCCAAAATGTTGAGTATGTTCAGTACTGACGTTAACAAAGCCCTTCTCGCTAAAAGGAAACGTCTGGAACAATACAGTGAAGGTATGGACAAGGACAACCAACAATAGACAAACTACAATGATATTCCGGATGTTTGATAAAAGTATTACAATAATGCATTTTCTCTTGAACAGGGTATAGGTGCGCATAAATACATGTTTTAGGACAAACTTTCAAATATGGTAACTAATTTAGAACCCATGTTTTGCTCGGTTCCAAATCCTAATGAGTAAATACATGTACACATTTTCTATAGATTTTTATAAATTTATCACATTGTAGAATGGTTCTTTGCAGGTTCTATTAAAGGAATATTAATTTCAGAATAATGTTTGAGTTAACTACCAAAAATATATTTAAGTTTTTACCAAAAGGAAATATAATTTATGTTTACTAGGTGTAATTTAGCTAGCATTTTTAAAATTATGTGCTCATCTGAAGACATTTTCTATAAAAATATTTCAATTTGTTTTATTTTATGAGTGAAAAAAGTTTTTATCAGCGATTTTTTTTACTTGTTTCTTACTATATTAGGATTCAAAAACTTCAAATAGTATCAACAGAATGCACAAGCCTTGTTTCACATTGTACACTCAGTTTTAGTAAAATATGAACTCATCGGCTAGGCGGTTCTGACAGAGGGCTTAGAATTAACTGCGCTTCTTTGAAGAATGAGAGGGTCTATATTTTATTGAAGCTGTGTATAAAAAAAGTCATTAAGAACTATCTAGGCACCAGCTTGCTTCCTTTTTGAAACAGGAACTCAGGTTTTGAATCCTTTACTGTCAAATCAAGGGATAGGGGTTTTTATTTGATGTTGCATCCTTGCAGATGTATGCTGGTATGTTACCTTAACATTTATTCTCCTTGTCATGTTCCCTTAGAGTATCGAGTGTAAGTGGCAGATGTTAAAGTGGGCAGTAAAATATGTCTCACCTTTTTCCAATACACGCAAATTTATCACAATATTTCCAGAAAAGTTGTTTGCTTGTTTAATTGCAGCAACGATACAAGCCAGTCAGGTGAAGATTGAACAAATGTGTAGGTCCCAGGCCACAGAAACCCAAAGATCACTGGAGGAGATGCGGACACAATTGACTGCCTCCCTGGATCAGTGTGAGAAGGACATCAAACACTCGGAGGAACAGGTGACTCACTCTAGCACTCGGGAGGAACAACTGACTCATTTTAGCACTCGGAGGAACAGATGACACCCTTGACACAAAAAATGAAAAGGTGTCAGTTTTTGTAAACATTTCTGAATCTGAAATCATTTAACTCATACTTCCTTCCCGTGCTTCATGATGAAGGGGTTGATTGGAAATGATTACTCATTTTATTGCTCTTAGAAGATTTAAGTTCTCATTTGAAGCTGGTCTTCGTGGCTGAGAGAGCTCAACTCTACAGACCTTGGTTCGATTCTGGAATCCAAAGAATTTACTAATTTGTGTATCTGCTCATCCTGTTGCACAGATAATAAGTACTACTCCAGGTGCTAGGTTTGGGTGTGGAATGGAATGCACTAAACTAGGTTAGTTTGTAAGTCATATCCTGATTTAGTCCTGTAATTAGAAAGTGTGTGTTACATCCCCAAGTATCCTCATTGTCTGTTTGAAAATAAAGTCTCAATTTCATTTTTATTTTGTAGGAAGATAAAATTAAAAAGGTCACTCAACAACAAATCAAAGTCCTTCAGCAAAGCCGCACCACTTTGAAGGAAAAGTTGTCAACTTTGCGTGAACTCTGCACTTCCATTTCTGAGGTTGGTAGTAGCTCGAAGGCCCCAGACCTCTACCTATTATACATTCACGACCTTAGTTTACTTGGATTACAGCTCTAAAGTTACTAGAAATAGTCCCTAATACATCCCTACGCCATCAGCCGAAATCTGTCACTTTGGACAACTGTAATACAACAGATGATAATATTATGGATGTGATAGTTAACCACAGTGTTTAGGCCAATATTATTATATATTTATTTGAGGTCGGGCACAAAGCTTATTTATTGTTCTATTCCACTTAAAAAATATTATTATTCACACCACTTCCACAAAAACTTCTAACAAACATATCTTCAAAATGTCGACCGACGAATTTAAACCATGTGGATTGAACATGACAGAAACAAGTTATTTGCAATGAAGCTCCCACGCAGTGGATATACATATTTTATTCAGTTAAATATTTTGAAATATAACAAAATAATCATAAAATAATTTATTATATATAAAAAAATTACAAGTATTTTCTCTTTTTCAAGTAAATACGATGCCTGTATTAAAATGTACTACTGTATTTACTATATTACAATCATAGATAACATTCCAAAACTAAGAATAAGTATGTTTAATCATGTTTAAAATATTGTTTCGGCTTGGGTAAAAAGAAATTATTAAAAGTAATGAAATAATGTGAGAAAACTTAAGTTTACGTTATTTTAAATGCAAAATATAACATGAAATTAAAATTTAGCATTTATAACAAAACGGTGATATTTTACAGGTGTTGCAAACCCAAAACCTAAATATATGATTTTTGAACTGTCATCCAGGTAAAAACCTATCATGAACAGACACTATATTACCACTTGAAGTTCCCAAACCTCTACATATCTTTGTGTTCTATTAGAAAAGTGAGCAGCAGGAGACAAAGCAGAAGAATGAGTGCGAGAAGGTGCAGACAGAGCTGACAGAGGAGTTAACGTCGCTGCAGAGGAAGCTAATGACGGAGATCCAGAAGGAAGAACTGGCCATCATGCACAAGTCACTGCAGAAAGCTTTCTTCATGTAACCAAACACCCTCTAAGTGGGAGTTGGATTAACTCTTTAATCTGCATAGCCACAGGCATTCATAACAAAGGTCAAGCTTGTAACTTAGCATTATCAATGGTTAACATAACCTTTAAATACCATAGTCAAGTCTCCTTTTAAGGGAGAATATTAGTTCATTTAATTCTGAGTGATAATAGTTTACGTCGATATTTTCCCAACTAACACTACCTATTCTAGAGCTGTGCAGAAATTTGAAAAATCCAACTTCTTTTGAAAATTTGTCGACTTGTTTGGGAGTACAAATTTGGCTGCAACAATATTACAAAACTTTGCTATAAAAACATATTGACAGCTGAAATTCAGTATGCTCTTTTTCTGTTATGCTGCACTTTATTTACCCTGAAAGTAGCCCTAGCAGTCTCACCTTGATGTAATACACTATGGCTCTTATCTTATAAGATATGCCATGGTAAAATGAAGCGCAGTAAGCTCGATACCTTTCAGGGTAAATGAAGGTTACATGATAAATTTGTAGAAATTGAATCATATGCTGTAATAGCAATGTAATTGATCAATTTTGGCTGAAATTTGTACATTTTGCTCGGCTTGAAGGTGTTAGCTCCCTTCATATGCTGCCAGTTTAAACTTAAACAGTTACTTAAGCCTGTTATTTAATTTTTATTCATGTTATTTGTGTATTTTAGTTTGAAAATTCTATAACCTATAGTCTATCAATACCATGGTATGCTTGTTTGAAGTGAGCTGGGATCCAACACAATTTCTCTGTGTACTTTCCCTGGTTGCAGGGAGAAGGGGGGTTTATGTGTACAATAGGCAATAGGAATGGTTGTGCTGGAGGGAGTGGGGGCCTACAATCAGGCCGATAGATGGGGGAAGGAGGAACTTTCCTTTAAACCCCCTACCACCACCGATATGAACGATATGAAATCCGGGGTATGTTATTGTTTTAGACAATGTTTAGTGTCACAAGTTGCATAAATTAGACCCTATTTTAATATTTTTCAATGTAAGACAATTTTTATGAAATATCTTAATTACAATTTGGCTTCACTTTGAATTGAAAAAACTAATTTCGCACCCTCCTAAAACCTAGCGATATTTTCTATGTAATAAACGGTTTACACTGTCATATTTTTTCGGCGCCAATCATTATTGGTATGTCAACTTGGCAATGTAAAGCTCAATATGCATGCGAATTAAAGAATTTGCATAACACATGTTCTGTTTGATTATAAATCTGAGCCCTCAAATATTTTGGCTTCAATAGTTAGTAAATTATCCAACACTTAGCTCAGTTGGTAGCATGTCTGCCTACTGAGCTAAGGGTCCCGGGTTCGATTACCTACATGGCCGAAAAATTTATCATTGGTGAAATGAGGGTTTACCCTTTCACATTAATAAATTAATGGCCAGGGACTTAATGTTGTGCCTGTCCTAGTCTTAAGTTAGATAATAAGGCATTTGAAGCTACGAAAGGCCTAGCCAACGACAAATGAACAATATGACTTGAATAAAAAACTGACCCAGACCATAGGCTGGAAACAGTAATGGATGTAAAGTTAGTAAATTGTCGTGTCAGCTGAAAATATGCACTAATTGTAACAGCCTGTGTAAACTTCGATATGTGTATCAATATACAGGGAACTCGTCTTTCAGCCATGTTCAAATACAACTCAACTGTCCTGCAGGTAAATAATTGCACAATTTTAGTGTAGACCTTTATTTGCATGACAAGTGGATTGGAATGGTTACTGGTATAAGTAAAATATGACGATGTAAACGCTACTTAAGGCCCTGTAGTAAGAGGGTTCAGCGAATATCCTTCTTTTAGTCATTATCATTTGTGTCCTGTTATGCGTATTGTGGTCAGCCCTGTTTTAGAGCCAGATCGCAAGAGTTTAGTTGACTAGTTTTTTTAAGGGTGTGGAAAAGTGAACTATCAAAAGATGATAAATATCTATTTTATTTGCCTTCACCTCAATGAAGCACAAGTCAAAACAGTAACACATAATAAAAAACATCAGGGATGTGGAGTCAAGAGTCGGTAATAATGTACTGACTCTAGCTTCAAAATGAAAATTAATTATATATATAATATATTATTATTTAGGAGCGAAATTTGTAATTTGTATTAACAAATTTATTTAAATATAAATTTACAATGCCAAATGAGCTTTCAATGAAATAATCTGTATTGGAGCATTTTACTGCAGTAAATTTGTTATTACTAATTAATATACATTAGCCATTTATGAAGAAGTCTTTAGTTGGACAATAGAAAAATAGAGGAGTCGAAGGCTTGGCATACTGACTGCACAGCTCTGCAAAACACTCCAATAGGTAATTCATGTCATGTGACAGCTTGCTGAGATAGTTCAGTCTACCACCTGCTGAGGAAGATGCCGTGTGGCATTAAAATAATGAAGTAGTTTTAGCATCCATCTTACTTATACAGTCTATACACATAAGTGTTTGTTAACATGTGTTAGTGTTTTACTTTTATATGTGCTTCATTGTTCTATAATTCTATTATATTTATTTAATAACAACTAGAAATCATAAATTATGGTAAATAAATCTTTTGAAATTTTGTCTTAAAAACAAATTTTGGTTTGAAAATATACTAAATAAAAATTGTTATTTAAGTCTTGAAAACATTAAAAATACCTCAATAGGAAAAAAAAAAACCATATAGGATTTTTCCTAATTTTATCAAACCTATAAAAAAATTGATTTAATTTTTTTTCTTTATATCAAATAAGCTTACTATTTTTGGGTTTTTAATTAGGTAATGTACCAAATAAAATTATAATGTCTCTGTGTCTATTAGTTAATAATATGTAAACATCGATGGTCATGGTTGTGGTAGTATTTCCACTACTGCACTTCAACAATAAAATTTAAAAATATATTTTTAAAATCAAAATATATACATATAGAAAGCATTATTTATGTAAATTATGGAATAATAAAATCAAATTTAATTTTAAAACAGGAAAATTTGTTCAAAAACTTGGAATTTTGCATAAAAACACAGTTATATAGTTTTATTTCAAAAACATAAAAATACACATCAGAAAAAAGATTTTGTACTTTCATATGGGATTGTTCACATGTTTAATGAAAACACGGTTCAGAAAAGTAGGTGTCTGTAATCATAAAATGCATAATGCACTTTATTTCATACGATTAGGGGTGTGTGTGAGATTCAAAACTTAGACTTGGATTTTAAAAAAAATCTGTTTTGTCTTGTCTTTGGAAAAAATTCTGGTTTTGACAATCATAAAACTTCGTCAATAAAAATGAAGACAGTTAAAATACTCATTTTAAGTGTCAATTGCCATTCTGAGCTGTTACATACATTAACAACAAAAAATATCCAAACTTCAAGACTATTTAATATCTTTGATTTGAAGTTATTTTGAATTTAAAAAGTGGACTTAGAAACATCTCTATCATACACATAACTTCACAATGGTAATTTTAACATATGTGACTTCTAACAGTAAATAAACAAACTAAACCGAATGTGGCTTTTTTTTGTATGTTTTAAATTGTTGCTCGATTCATAATGCAAACATATCCCTCTGTGGTAGACATATTCGTACAAAATACATGCCTCATCAAATGATTTTATATGAGTGACTGCCAAATGTTGGTCAGAATATCCTTCATTTGCCCTTTCTCAAATAAAAATGTCATATAGTATGTTTTTATTTAAAATTTTCATTTCAAATCTTGTTCCAATATTTGGCTGGATTTGTAATCTAAATTTATAAGTTAACAGAACCAGACTTCCCTTAGCATATGATGAAGTGATCTTGAACGTTGTATCTCCGGACACATCATCATCAGTAAATTAAACTTAAGTAACTTAATTCAATGATTAAAGAATTATTTTATTGCCCACTTAAACAAACCTAAAATGAAGTGTTTTTTTTTTGCAGCACTTTACTAACTGAGAAATTGTAAAAGTCATATTGTGTTTATTTCTAATCCTCTTTCCTGTACAGTCTTCCATTCATAACAAAAACTGGCATATAGTAATAAATAAAATGATAGAATATCAGGAAAATGGTAGAGCACAAATAAAAGTAAAAACACTGACACATATTTACACACACTTCAATATTTCAATGCTATTATAGCATCTTTCTCAGGAAGTAGTAGTAATTAGACTGAACAGGATGTTGTCTTCAGTGATGCCAACTTGATTAGTAAGGATAAAAAACTTCTCTGATGGAGTTGAAATTCCCTGAATGATTCTCTATTACCCTATGGATGGTAGGTGATGCTGGTGTAGTCTCTGGGTTCAAATTAGTGAGAATTTAGGTTAGGTGGTTTTCTAGACTTTGTGATCCATTGATGTGCCAGTTCCCATCTTTTAAACTGAGACATATTGCATAGTGTCTTGTTGAATTTTTTTTAACCCTTTGAGAGTGTAACAGTCCTCAAAGTTAAGGTTATGAGTGGAGGCATGTGCTGAAACAGGTTTTTCTGGATTCTTGATTTTGGTGTCATGGCGGTGTCCATTCATTCGTTTACGGAGAGTTTCAGTGGTGAGGCCAACATATTATGCAGTACATTGTTGGCATTCTAATTGGTAAATTAGGTTACTGGACTCACATGTGTGACTGCCTTTGATGGTATGGAGGGAGTTGGTGATGTATTTGGCAGGTTTTACAAGCCGTTTTGTTACAAGGTCGAGAGCCTTGTTGTGGTTGAATGAAGGTTGTGTCATTTTCAGTTTCGAGTTAAGGGTGTACAAGAAGATTTCTAAGTGATGGAAGCTGTTTATACACATGGAATCGAGGATTTTTGAGAATATTGTTGATGCGGCTTGATGCTTCCAATATGTGAAAACCTGACGCCAATATTTTGTTTATCTTTTGTAGGCCTGGGTAGTACTTAGTCACTAGAGGTATAGTACCTGGTTTTTCAGGTTTGGGTAATTGTGGAGTTTCAGCTAGTCGAAGTAGGTTATTAATGAGAGGTTTAGGGTATCCTCTCTCTGTAAAGGCTTCTTGAAGGTTTTCAAGGTGGTTGTGAAAACTTTTTGGATCGGAGGAGATGCAGTGAGCTCGTATGGCAAGACAGTATGAGATAGATCTTTTAGTGTTGAATGGGTGGCAGCTATCAAAATGCAGATACTGTTGTCTATTAGTGGGTTTAAGACGTACCGAAGTTGTGAAGTGGCCATCCGACAGCCTAATCTCCACATCAAGAAATGTCACCAGGTCATGGGATTGATTTGAGGTGAACTTCAGAGCCAAAAAGGAGTTTAGGTTGTTTAAAAATTGGGTTAGATTGTCTTGGCAGCTGGCATAGTAACTCTGGAGGTACTGAATAAAAATGTGCGTCCAGAAAATTATGAATCAAGTGAAATTCATCATGAATAATTATTAACAAGCAATTGACTGGACTGCTGATGAGGGGTAGATCTGGGCTTGAATCCCGGTCGGTTGCATCAAGGGTGGTTTTTCATAAATGGTTTCTCACTCTCCCTTTACATAAATTCAAGTACACTTCCTCTAAATTCAACCTTCCTCATTCATAAACTATAAGCGTAATTATTACATATGCGTTTAGCCCTAACGAATAATAAAATGTGGTGCTACAAATAAAATATGGCAAATATTTTTAGTGGTTAAAACATCGCTACACAAACCCAAAAGTCGAGGGTTTGAATTCTGTGTAAATATGAAATGAATTTAAACATCTAAAACATGTCAGAACGGTTTAAACTGTTTTAGATGTGATACTTGTCCATCCAGTGTCCTCTTGGAACCTCACTTGGAGGAAGAGGAAAGAGCCTACCACAACAAGAATCTCCTTTCCTGGGCCCCAATGATTATCCCACTCTGTAATGCTCAAACTGCCTGAAGCACTTGTAATGGCCTTTTAGCCCAAACTCCTAGGTCTTTTTTCCTGGCGCTCAGTGTGATCACACTCAGTATCGCCGAAACTGCTTCTTGAAACGCTCGTAGTGGTAGTCGTCCGTGGCCTTCTCCCCGCCCTCCCTAGTTCTCTTGGAGTTATCATCTGGGGCAGAGCCCACTGCCACTGTCTTCTTCTTCTCCTCTACACGGCGTTCTCGTCTCTTGGGGGGTTCTGGGTCCTCGATGTTGACTAGAACAGACACAGCCGCTCATTATAGGTCCACTCACTTAACAACACAGTGCTACAAGTTAGCGCAGGCACCTAGATATTTACTAAAAAAGATAGCAGAGTGGACCCAGAGACAAATACCTCCCAGGAGTGAACCAGGATCCCATCAACTTGAGCTCATCCTCACTCTCCATTAAGACATATTTTTAAAAAAACAATCAAAATATCGCCAAATGGCACAATGCAACTTGCATTAATATAATGCGACTGCACAGCTAGTAACATGTCAAGTTCCTACTCACATCTGTTGTGCTGCACAAAGTTGACAGCCATATTGGTTGGAACAAACTGCGAAGGACCGTCCTTCTTGCTGTGCCGCTCCCACAGGAGCTTCAGCTTGGCTTCTTCTGTGGCTTCAATGTTGCGGATCTTGGCACTGCACGGGGAAACAAAAAAAAATTTAGGCTAATGGTTCAGAGAGTACAACAATAAAACAAAGGGAAAAGTATTAAAAAAAACTATTTAAGAAATAAAACATTTCTGGTTGCGATTGTTTTACAGTTCACATTTGTCGGATAGAAGACTTACTCTATGCCTAGGTCCACCTCGGGTATGCCACTCAGCATCTGGTTGGACAACATCTCCTCTGAGCGCTGGGTAGACGAGGCACGCAGGTGATCAGGTACGGCCAGAAGTGCAGCCTCCTCCGGGGAACAATACTTGACGTCTGTGGATTCACTCTCCTCCACCTCTTGCTTCGATCCCTTCACCATCTTCCCCTTCCTCTTACAGAGCTGCTCCTCAATGTACTTCATCCTGCGACACACCAACACAGCACTACCTTTAACACCTAAAGGGACCATTGATTTATATCCATGAGAACATTTACTTGACCGATATTGAAGCTTGTCACAATTTCTGCAAGGCTAGACTTTTATGTGTTTGCCTGTAAACTGTCGTGTATCTGCCTGTAAACTGTCATGTATCTGCTTGTAAGCTGTTGTGTATCTGCTTGTAAGCTGTTGTGTATCTGCTTGTAAGCTGTTGTGTATCTTCCTGTAAACTCATGTATCTGCTTGTAAATTGTTGTGTATCTGCCTGTAAACTCATGTATCTGCTTGTAAATTGTTGTGTATCTGCTTGTAAACTGTCATGTATTTGCTTGTAAACTGTCATGTATCTGCCTGTAAACTGTCATGTATCTGCTTGTAAACTGTTGTGTATCTGCCTGTAAACTCACATATCTGCTTGTAAACTGTCATGTATCTGCCTGTAAACTCATGTATCTGCTTGTAAATTGTTGTGTATCTGCTTGTAAACTGTAGTGTATCTGCCTGTAAACTGTAGTGTATCTGCCTGTAAACTGTCATGTATCTGCCTGTAAACTGTCATGTATCTGCCTGTAAACTGTCATGTATCTGCTTGTAAACTGTAGTGTATCTGCCTGTAAACTGACATGTATCCACATGTAAACTGTTTGGTCCCTGTCCCAATATAACGCTCCTGTGTGGTTTGTACACTCACATCTCCTCGTCCTCGTCCCGCTTGTTGGTCTCGGCGGAGAACTGGGTCCCGATGCCGGTGTCGTAGGCGTCATCCACACGTTTTATGTTCCCGTCCTTGAGAGCCTTCATGTTGATCATCCCACCCATCTTCAGCTTGAAGGGGTCAGTCTGAGGAAAACACGTGGGTGTAGTGTCACATGCATACTGCAGTGGATGTTACATACACAACCACTACACATTACACATTACATTCACAAACATTGACTAAAACAATGTTTGTGAATTATGAATTAGTAGTATGTTTACACCAGGGTTATTAATGAAATAATCCAAGGGTTAGGGTAGGGTATTAGCATAGAGGGAGGGTCAGAAAAATAGTAAAAACCATCTCAAGCACACATGCCCAAGATTCGAAAAGTAGCCCGCCATTCAATGGTGACCAAGTACAATACAGGTCCAACACCTTAGACTTCTCAGCCATCAGCACAGGCTAGACAATACTAAACGACGATAAGATAAGTAACGGCAGACTTTATATTTGTAACAAATGAAGTATGATTACAGGGTGGCCACTCATCAGGAAAAATTGGGAACTATGCTTGAATTTCGAGCATCAAGAAAAAACCCGGGAAAAGTACTTGAATTTGATCATGTGTCGAAAATTTAAAAATTTTAAGAGCCTTTATTCTAAAGTGTGACAAAAATAAGCTAGGCCTTTCTTAAACTCAATTTTATATTAAATTTCCAGAATAATCACAATACTTAACATTTTTAGCACTGACATAGCTACCAACATGTCTTGTCTAGTTAATCAAAAAGTTACCCAATCTTCAAAAATTCTAGGGAAGTATTTCTTCTAATAGTTTAGAGATATATTTAATATTCTGAATATTTTCAGGTGGAGATCATTCTAAATTGCTTCTAGCTTGGGGAAGACCACTCGAAATACTGAGCTAACTTGTCTACTTTCTACTCATTGCTGAGCTCACATCACAAAGTATAGTCATCATTATGTTTCTAGCCTGTGGCCGGGTCAGTTTACTAAAATGCCTCCATCTTCCTCTATCCTTCCACCACTATTCCTCCTTTAATCTCTTCCATTCTTCTCTTACTTGCACACTTTCTGTTATCTGCCTGCTTCATCTACTCTTTAATGATGACTTTCTAATCTCGACCTTAAAAAGTGCTATATTGAATAGTAATCTCATGGCCATATCCATTTTTTTAGGGAGGGAGGAGTGGTACTCTTTGTGGTGAAATCTCCCAACAAGAGATACTGTGTTTTTTTAACAAATACCTATCTTAAAGTAATTTGAAGTGTTTTAAAACATAATTGTGTTTGCACTCTAACGAATTTGGTAAGACTAAAATAATTTTGGCCATTAGTTTAGGCATTGGTTAGAGATACTTATTATTTATACTTGCTCGAGTAGTCTACTAACATTTGATGGAGTGTTCAACACCTCTTACAAAACATTTTCATTTGGAATCACTTGTTCAAAGTCTCACAATTGAAGGAACAACTTTTAAAAAAAATCGGGAAACCATTTTAATTTGTCAAAAAACAAAACGGGAACTATTCAGGAATTTTTATTTTAAAGTTTGAGTGGCCAGCCTGGATTACACGGCAGAACTGATATCATTTGTTCAAACGACATGCTCCCTGTATTTAGAACTTACGCAGGTGAGACCCCGAGTCCACTTACATTGGAGACGTCATCTTCGGCCGGCACTTTCTTACCCAGCGCCAAACTGACGATGCTGACACCATTTTGCCTCTTGCGCAGACCCAGCAATGTCTTCATTTCTTTCAGTGTACGCCTAGAAAAAAAAAACACGAGCAACTGTCTGAACATTTTGCATTTACATGGGGATCAAATCCAGGACTTTTGGCTTAGCGTGTCAATGCTCTACCACTGAGCTATCCAGGGATTGTCCTGTGCTCAGGATCATACTTCACTCATATTTTAAGGCAGAGACTGTGATGGACATGTGAATATCATCAGCTACTATTATTATTAGCACGACGTCTTACTACCTGTTCGGGTTATACGCACTTACGTTAATGTGTAATGGTTGGGTAATTGTGAGATGAAATGGAGGACCTACAGTTTAACGTGGGATTCGAACCACGGTGGAGGCCTGGCATTCCACACATTCACAAGTTGTGATTAATACACGTCTTGTCAGAGGTGAAGGAAGGGTTTGGCAATCAGATAAATCTGTGCCGGGACCGAGGATTTAGCCCCGAACCCCCAGCACAGAAGTCCGACACCTTACCCCTAGACCGCCAGGTCACCATTGGCTATTAAAATCTAGATTAGAGGTCACAGCTATTTCAAGATAATTACATTGGAATTTCACCACTAGACAAAATATTCTTTGATTCACACAATTTAGAGTAAATATGGGTTTAAAACAATTCTTCATTCTGTTGAGAAACAATGTTGTTACAAAAAAAATCACTAAAATATTACTATTAGTCCTAACACAGCCTGATGATTTCTCGCATCAGACTATGATTGTTTACTTCCCTTAGGTGATAGAATAACTTTGTTCCTTGTTTAATATTGTCTGAGACATTTAACTCTCCAAACTAGCGTCAAAATACAGTAGTGCAACTTAACTGTATTATTAGTAGCTATTCAATCTGCTGTCTTTAAGTATGTAACAGAGTAGTATAACAAACATATTATAAACTCATAAAGAAACATACAAGTCTGATATAAGCAGTGGTGGATTTACTCATAGACCTAGTAAGCATGTGCCTACAGTGACAGATATTTGGGGCGGCAAATTATGAATGACGAAAAAAAAAATAGTTTTTCTGCCAGTTAAAACAATTTTATGGCTTCATCGTGTGTGTGATTGTTGTGGTTTGCTGTATCTGCATATCAACATGACAGAATATCGCCTTAATTCATGACAATCGTCTTAATTGAAGGTCAGTTAGTGGATAACGGGGATTTGTCGGGTCATCATAACCAGTTTCATCAGCAGAAATCAAGGTGAAAGATATTATGTACTATTTCCTTATTGTGTACTGGCAATATTTTATCTGTAGACATGTTCTACATATATTGATACAGACTTTATATTTTTAAATTGTATAATATTTGAATTTGTGTTGTGATAGTGTAAAAGTATTTATTTAAAATGTTTTAAGTCTTTGCTTAGATTCTTACTACTTTTAAAACCTATTTAAATCCCAGTCACTTCACAGGAAGCACTAGTGTATATGGTATATATGTCAGCGTAAGGAGGGGATTTAGAAGGTTAAACATTAAGGTAGGAAACGTGGGCAGCAAATTATCTAGTGCCTCTGGGCGGCAGAGTCGTAGTCCAGAGTCTGGATTTAAGCCCTAAGGTTCCCCGGTTTCTAACATATTGAAAAAATTGCATCAGGCCGTTTTGATTAATTTGGGCCGAACGGTAGAAAGACACGGTGCTAATAAAAATGGGTTATTCCTGTAGTATGTTGGTACAAAATGCTCTCGCATTTGTGTCTGTCTTATCTCAGTTTGTTGGGCTGGGAGCCTATATTGTAAAGTAGGTCTAGTTAAATGAAATATAAATTTGGTGAAATTTTTGGAAGTCATCCTCTTACAGGTTTGAATAAAGCGTCCCAAAACCAACTACCCTTTCAATTGTTGTAATTTATTTCAAAGTAACACTAATCCAGAGAGTAAAAGTAGGGTAATCCAAGATAGTCATCCAGTTAGTTATGCTTCAAACACGACAGCGAGGTCAGGTTAAACAATGAAGAGGTTATTAGTAAACAAACTTGCCTTGTTTCTGCCTCACCCTCACTTTCGCTGCTCTCATCCGAAGAGACACGTCTTTGTCTAAGAGGTTTCTTTGATTTTCTTTTAAATTCAACATTTGTCTCATTCGCCATGTTTTGTTATGAATCAGGGAACCCGTAAACAAATAGACAAATTATGGCGAAGATTAGATAGGCTTGCCAACTGTTAAAGTTGGTAATTGTGTGCTCTATATAAACAAGACAGAAACACCATTGTGTAAGAGAGAAATAAATGTTCGGGTATTTCCTTCTCTCTTACATATATACAAGTCAATGTGACATTTTGAAATTGTTCGATAATATTGGGATGAATATATAAAATACAGCAATGTATGTTTGGTTAAATGTTATAGACATGTTAGTAAAAAATTTAAACAGTATTTAACTAAATTTGAAACTCATGACTTGTTTCTTCAAATAAATTTATGTATTGGCTTCCCAACCTAAATGATCGTTTGAACGTTAGACTATCACACAAAGTTTGTCAAACAAAAGGAATCAAGTTTTTTTAGCACCATGTTTTACTACCCGTTCAGTTTATACGATTATGTACTAATTACGCTAAAGATTTTATGTATTAAAATTACCGGTATAGTCGTATTTTACTATATTACCTGTAAGGCTGTAATACTAAATTATATATCCTATATTGAAAATGTTTCTACACTCAAGTGTAATAATATACATAATTATTTTCAAACAATAACAAACAATAACAGCTTTATGCGCCAAATACATGTTTTCTCACAAGAACTGTAAAACCCAAAACCCCTCTTAATGATAACAACAAATTTAATATTTTAGATAAAAAAATACTAGTTTGGTTAGGCTTAGTTTATATTCATGCATAACTCATAACTAATAGTGAATTGCGCATAGTGTATACTGCACAATTCATAAGAAAATTACTAAGGTTTATAATGCAACGTAGTGAATAAGACATTCATAACGATTGTCATTTGTTTGAGAAGTGATCTCCTTGCGCGCGTGGTATTTTAAGGATACTACCTCTATGGATATGTCATATTGGTCTTCAAAATAATTTACATACTTACAAATATAATATCCTTGTTCCCTTTAACACGCCAATTTTACTAGCTGTATTATAATCTGAGAGATAAATATTGGTACTGTTTACTAAATAGTATTAATCTGAATTTATATATTTAGCATTTAATGGCAGACCATCTAGAATTGCATTTCTGGCTTTTTATCATCACGGGTAAATGAATTTTATAGAACCCATCCTTCTATATTTAATAGTATGTTTGAATTATTTATCTTCATTTGAGGACAATCTGGTTTAGTGGTTGAATGAAATGAGGCTAGAGTACAAGGGCGTTGCACGAAGTGTATTTTTTGGAGGGGGGTTATGTGGGTTTAGACAGTGAATTTTCCAACTCCTGGTGTTTTAAACCATAAAAATTCCCAAGTGACCAAGGCAAGTACAAAAACTACATTAATAGGAGGTGCGGGGTTCCTCCCCCAAGCAACAGACACAAAACCATCTTCTGTAAATTCAACCGTATATTCATTGTCACTTTCATTTTCACTCATTTTCAAGTTAAAATCACAATATAAAACTATTTAACGATAATTAAAGCCCAATATGGCGACCAACTTCTAACTTATAAAATAGTATTTGAAAAATATCGAATTATGTTTTCCATAAATCCTATTGGCTAGATTTTTCTCGCGAGAATATCGTTTCACAACTCGTGCATAACGTATAAGAAAAGTTAAAGTTAAATCAACTTTATGCACTATGAACTATTTCACTATTCACTATAAATCGATTATAGACGCCATCATTAAAAATAATGTATTTCAACTTCTTGCGCACTATACATTATACACTATTCGCTATTAGTTATGAATTATGCATGAATATAAACCAAGCCTTAGATCAAATTTCGGCAAACTTTCCTTTAGACTCTTTAGGAGTAGTTTCCATCTCTGAACTCTGGTTGGTTCACTCAGTCGAAACAGATGCCCGGTTTGTATGGAGGAAGGGGGGAAATGTCAAAACAGACTAAATACTAAATTTGTTGAATTAAAGAAAAAATATACCACCAAATTTTATGTTACAAAGAAAAAAATACAGTTAGGGCCGGTCTTATGACTACAGGGGACAATTTAGTAACAGTGCTTGTTAGAAAACGAATTGCAAAAAGTGCCTTATTCAACTTATTTCTTATAGGTAGTGATTTGTCAGCAGAAAGTAACGCCCTTACTAAACACTTTTTCATTTGTTGGACCGAACGTTCTACCAGCCCTTTGGAATATGGTGTGTAGGGTGGAGAATGCATTGGTATAATATTATTACTTTTATAAAAGTTTTGTATCTCAGAGGACTGGAAAGGAGGACCATTGTCCATTATTAGGATTTCTGGTGGGGCAAAATGGCTAAAACATTCATCCAGCTTTTCAATTACATTTGAGGCTCTAGTGGAACACATCACCCAAGCCTCCACCCATTTACTGTGTTCGTCCTCTTACAGGAACATTTTTGTCCCTTGAATCTCTAGAAAATCTGCATGGAGACGGTGCCACGGTATGGATGACTTAGGCCATTTTAAATATATTTTCTTTTCATTATTTCTAGTGGAATGACAAATTAGACACGAAGCTATTTTCTTCTCTAGACTATTGTCCATCCCTAACCAATAAACGTAAGAACGGGCTAAGAGTTTTCTCCTTACTACCCCTGGATGATCCTGTTGAAGCAAATTTAGTACCTCATTCTGCAAACTTGCAGGGATAGCCACCCTACACCTATACAATATTCAATCATCTAAAATACTAAGTATATCCCGTAAGTGATAAAATTTGTTTACCGCTGGATTAGTGATCTTATTTGGCCACTTCCTTCTCAAGTACTGCAAGACCAATGATAAAACGGGGTCCTCTGTTGTACGCAATCCTACTTCTCTGTAATTTAACGGTACTTCATCATCAACAACATTAACAAAATTATCATCCTCTATAGAATCCGGAAGGGGCAACCGTGACATTCCATCGGCGTCACTAACCATTGAACCCTTCTTATATTCAATATCATATTGGTATGATGATGTCCTGTCACCATCAATATCCACTTGTTTAAGATGACACATTTTAGCAATATGGCCTTGACCATTACAGTTGAAACAAATACAACGATTAATATTTACTATAATTCTTTTTGATTACGGTTAGAGCACCCACAATATTTACACTTATGTCTGTAGGATTTATTAGTAGCACTGTTATCACGTAGGTCAGACTAGCTGCTTGAGCGGTCCCCAAAGGCACCTTGATTACTCATGAATTTATTTTAGTAAGAACTTGCGTTACAATTTTTAAAGTTTTCACCTCCCACCTTATTGACGTCACCGATCTCACTTGACGTTTGCATCGTTACTTTAGACTGAGCAGAAACAGTCTCAAAATCGTCGGCAATTCCACACGCATCTTCAAAACACAATGTTGACGGTTCAGCCAATAATCTCTTAACTAAGGCTTCCTCAGAAATGCCAGCGATTAACTTATCTCTAAGCGCTTGGTACAAAAATTCCAAAGTCATAACTTGACGCCATTTGTTTGATTGACATAATACAATCGGAAATGGACTCACCAACTTGTTGACGCCTGTGATTAAACTTTAAGCGCTCTGCTGGGACTAACTTTGTAGGTGAAAAATGTTCAATCAACACATTAACCAATTATACGTATGACTTTTGAAGAGGATCAACAGGTAACAAGCTGTTTTTTTAGTACCGTATACAGTTCTGCCCCCTATTAAAACTATAAACGTAAGGGCTTTCTCACTTTCTTCAGTTTTATTCACATTTTAAAACGCCGTTAACCGTTCCACGTAGTTTTGAAAAGGTTCCACTTGTGGTTCGTAACGAGGAACAAGACCGACGGAATTTATTCTTGTAGTACGTGCATGGTTATCCGTAATTTTAAATTTAAATGGGCGTGACTGGTGCAAATGACCTTTTAAACATACAACATAATTTAATTCCAAGACGTATTGGTTTCATGACGTAGGTTCATCGTCGCCAGTGTTATGTATGTATGGTAATCAGTATATGAACCATTTGTTAAACAAGACATTAACAACACAAGAGTATCTCCAGGAATGGTCCACTTTATTCTACTTGTACACAATCACAAGAACACTGTACAAGACTAGCCATGCCAGTCTTGCCAACTTGTTAGCTTCACAATTCTTTCAAAATAAAATATATTTCAGAAACCCAACCTAACAGTTTCCATTCACACAGTTTAGTTTATCCACAGAACTTTGAGAACTCACCAATTCTACAAGCTGCAGACAATAATAATTTTTTCGTATATCTTTTGATCTACATGACAATGGTTTGTAGCTTTGTTGCCATACTCACCGCCCAAACTTCCCTACAACTTCAACCCCCAAAAACCAATAGTCCCTCAGACAAGCATCCCGAAAAAACAAGCCCTGCACACACAACCAAAGTGAATAAACGGCCTCGTTACAAACCACTCCTCCAAGAGACTACGGAAGATAACACAAAACCCATAATCAAAGCTAAACGTGAAATACCAACATTGTCAACTCTCGTGTTGGATCGACCCGCTGAAGACTGGGAGGTAGGAGTTCAAATCACAGTCAGGTTTACTCAGGTTGTTTTTTTCTCTTAATAGTTTCCCACTCTGCTTCTACGCAAATCTGGGTAATTTACCTCTAAAATGCTTCCTTCCTCCTCCTTACCTCATTAGAGTAATTATAATATTAAGTGCGTACAACCTAAACAAGTAATAAGACGCCGTGATACAAATGCAGTAGTTTCATATCTCGTGTCTAAGGCAGGGTTGTCTACTTTGACTGTTTGAATTACCGCTCTTTCTTCTACTTATCCAATAAGAGGTCTGCCTCTCTCTTTATTAGGTAGGCCGTTTGTTTCCCGCCATTTCTTATCGCCAGGACAGTGTCTGGCTTTCCACGAAACAACATGGTGGTGTTAGTAGGATCGTAATTTAGTTTGATTTAGTCTAGTTTTTATAAGTTATTAGGACAACATCGGAAACAGGAGATGTCACATGACGTGGCACCACATCATCACGGAAACCTAGGCCACGAGACGGTACCTAGCTAGCCATATCCACCAGGAGTCAGCATTGAGGTTGGGATTCTGGACAGAGATAAACGTGTACAGGTGATAATGTGATCTACTTACGAGTCTGGCAGCGTAGACCACATGTCCCTTGAATGTGTGCAGCCACACCGTCTGTCATAGACGAACATAAACTACACATGTACCCTGCACGTGTGTAACCACACCACCTGTCATAGAGGAACATAAACTACACATGTCCCCTGCACATGTGTAACCACACCACCTGTCATAGAGGAACATAAACTACACATGTCCCCTGCACGTGTGTAACCAGACCATCTATCATAGAGGAACATAAACTCAACAGTTTATCACTGATCCAGGGCCATTCTTCACTAGTTTGTTGGCACGTGGAATCGAACCAGGATGTATCAGTGGCAGAGCATGGGTATGCAACGCTCAAGACCTCAGGCTCGATTCCTGTGTCAAGGTGGTCATTTTTCAGTCGAGTGAATTTAATTCAGCTATCAGGATTGACCGATCCTGTGGGCAACCATCACGTATCAATTTGTGGAGTGAATAAATGAATGGTTTATGCCTGTATAAAATACAATGCAGCTTGTATTATATTAAAACTCCCTTCTACATCTGTTTTGTGAAGTAATCCATTATTCTTTTCTGCTTTAACGTATTCCTGACGTTTTTATTTCTTTTGACAGTTCTCATTTTTAGAAGGACTGGAGGGGAAGTTGCAAGGGGTAGGGGGGTTGTGGTTGTGACGAAAACTGGTTAAGTTCCATTCACAGTAACAATGCTGAGTTACTTACTTTATTGAAAAAATACAAAAATTACTGAATACTGTAATAATAACCGTGCACGGAGAGTCCACAAACTGGGTAACCCAAGTACGAAGAGTTAGACGCTTACTGTAGTTGGATAACTCAGCTGGATTGATTGTAGAATCCACATCCATTAGAATCAAACCTGTGGCCTTGTAGAGAGCTGGCTATAGTTGTTAATTGACATAGGACTGGGGCTATATCAACAATAACCCCCCACACGTGTAAATCCACGTGTAGATATCCCTTGTAGCGACGATCAGGGAATAGTTTACGGGCGGGATCAAATTCAGCTTCTCCCTCTGGAACGTGGGGAATTCTGGACTCTGGACTGATAACGATCGTGAAAACAAACCTGTCAATGGAGGGATACGAACCACGCACATTGAAGATAAGACTGTTGTACCTGGCAGCTAGTAACACACTCATACGTTGTCCTGTGTTTACAAGGTACGGTCAGTTTGTAAGTCGTATTATGTGAAACAAAATAGTAAACATTTTTATAAAACATACTCTTTGTTTTGTGCATTTTCAACTCCCTGTTTCACGAAGATCTTTTCAAAATAATATATAAGCTATAACTCAAAAATTATTGGTTTTATAAAATATTCCTTTCAAGAAAAAGTTGTTTATTTTTAATGGTCCAACAACTTTGCAATTAAAAGTGCTCTAGTACCTCAAAGAGTTGCGTAAATATGTTCCAAGCTGGAGATTTCCGCTTATTTGAAGTACCCTCAGTAATTTTCATTATAAAATTAGATGCGCCATTTTATTTGTAACAGTGTTTAGATACGATTTGTATTCAAGATCGTAAGAGCTGATTTTGATAACATTGAGGTTTTCTCATTTCACCCTTAAATAAACTACCCGTACCTTAGTTTTAGGCAGGTAGGTAAATTGGTTTCGGCTCTAGTCCCAGAACAGACAGCTGGCTTCGCAATATATATGTTACCGATAAAGTAATAAATTAGTTATTATAAATAATGACCGGTTCATTTATAAAGTAATCGATATTAGTGGTTAATGTGATTAAATATATTAATTTATTATTTTAACTGGTTAGTTCACATAACAGCAAAACCTATTTGGCTGTAGTGATAAATTATAATATTCTGAAGGCTAGGCTAGGTTAGGTTAGGCTAGGTTAGGTTAGGTTAAAAAACAGAATCCATATCAAAATAACACTACATGTCCGCACTCAATAAAAGATGGACCTCAATTGATACGCACAACAGAAGCCACGTATGACTCAGAGATGTTCAAACTTGCACAAGCGTGAGATTTATCACTTTCACCAGAACTGTTGGTTTTATGCATAATATCAGGTAATTACGTGTAATAACTTGATTTATTGAATTAACAGTAAAATATACATGGGGTTTAGGGCAGCGGTTCCCAACGTGGGGTACATGCCAGGAAGAATGGGGGTACGCAAAAATATTTGAATAATGGTGGAAATAGCAACATATGCCAGCAGTGTAAGAAAAAAGATCAGTCAAAAGCTATGATATTAACTCAACGATATGGCGAGGGGCGGTGCGGAGTTTCTTCTATATTTGACCTTGAAAAAGATTTCAATTTAATAAAACTGTTTTATAATTATTAATAAATTAATTAAATGTGGTAGTTTTTAATGTAATATTTGCATTTGGATGTAAAAAAATATTTCACCCTATTATTAAATTGTTTTTTAATCTCATTATTAAATTTGATTTTTTTTTACGATCACAATAACTTCTTTCTTCAAAGAGTCGTGACGAAGTAAAAATTCAAAACAGAGTGGAGAAACGATGATGATCTTGGGACCTTTGATGATTTTTTTAAATTTATCGGAGCCAAAGATGTTGCCGAACCCTGGTCTATATCATAGTTAGACAGTCACACGGCTATAATCGTCATACACTGAGTTCAGTACTGAATCAAGTACTGAAACATCGTCCGTGTGTGCGGGTCATCTCTAAGTGCGTGTTCGTGACTGTGCTGTGGACTTACCGCCCTCTTCATCACAGGACGACATGTTGTAATGGTAGTGTTTTGGACCCCTCTCATTTATTAAAAAAGTCATGGATGAAGTGTATTCTTCTTAAAGAACTGAATGTAAATTTTCCTTTTAATACTTCATTCATGGATGATCAGTCGTTTTCTGAAGTAATTTCAATATAATACGTTTTAAAACTTTCTTTCTTTAAAAAGCTCCTCTCGTTCTATTGGAAAATCAGATTATGAGCTGGCTGCCTTTACCCAATAGGAAGCCAGCCTTCACAACGTCAGGTTGCCAGGAGTTCTCCTATTAGTTAGTTTTAACACTGTTGACAAGGGGTCCAAGAAGCAAGGGGTAAGTCATATATAATCAGCTTGTGCATATAGTAATATAGAGAAAATCTCAGTCTGTAACAAGCACTTTCTTTGGCTCTCCACGTCAATTTGTAAATGCACAAAAAACCGTATAATTTTAATGACAATTTTATAATAGTGAAAGTGTAATTAACAAAATAAATCGTGTACGACATTAGTTTTCTACTAATTTGAACAAACAACCAATAAGTAATCTTACAGTAAGAAATACACATAAAATCAGATCACATAGCTGTGTGCAAGTGCATAGATAGACATACACGCTTCGTCATCATCATACAAAAACCCGTATCAATATAATTGGAACCCAATCGCGACGCGAGTCTACGAATCCCCAAGAATAAAAAGAGACTCCACCGACTGAGAGACACACGTTACACTGAACGGCACACCGACGAAGTACATCTCACCGAGGTGGAACACGAAGACGTTCCACACGGCACAATGAACGGCACACCGACGAAGTACATCTCACCGAGGTGGAACAAGAAGACGTTTCACACGGCACAATGAACGGCACACCGACGAAGTACATCTCACCGAGGTGGAACACGAAGACGTTCCACACGGCACAATGAACGGCACACCGACGAAGTGCATTTCACCGAGGTGGAACAAGAAGACGTTTCACACGGCACAATGAACGGCACACCGACGAAATATATCTCACCGAGGTGGAACAAGAAGACGTTCCACATGGCACAATGAACGGCACACCGACGAAATATATCTCACCGAGGTGGAACAAGCAGACGTTCCACACGGCACAATGAACGGCACACCGACGTAGAACGGACAGACGCTATACACGACGACACAGTGAGACCACTTCATCAATCAAGTCCAGCGGCAGCATACCTGATTCTACTCCGCGATATAAAAGACAGATAAGCATTAGACCATTTTAAATAATTTTTTTTAGCGATTTGATTTATAATACACATAATTTTGCTTCAATAATTAATATTTTATTAGAACTAATACTGTAGACATATTATCTCATTACTGTTTGTGATTGTTTGTAAATTTTAGAAGGGAGGATGGTGGATTCGAACCCAAGTGGGGACAGTGACACCAATAGATGCTTTGGGGAGACTGAATATGAAAATAGCAAAACAATCGGTTAATCCTAGAAGAATCAGAATAATAAATAGGAAATAGGGATCAGGATAATGTGGAATCAGTCACAGAGGAAGAGGGACAACATAAGGCAGAAAAGGATATGCAATGAAATTTAATCGTTGTAAAAAGTGTGCTAGTATATCAGGAAGGGCATGAGATAATAAAGGAACAAGTTATGGTGAAACCCGTAAGAAGTTTAGATCAATTTATGAGTTTGTTACTATAAGAATAAATAAGAATTTTTATCAGAATTTAAGTAAGAAAATTGAAGCGACCAGTTAAGAAACTAAACAGAAAATAGATGTAAAACTTGAAAAAAACTAGCCAAGAAACTAATCAGAAAATAGATGCAAAACTTGAAAAAACTAGCCAAGAAACTAATCAGAAAATAGATGCAAAACTCGAAAAAATTAATAATGAACTAGGAGCTAAAATTGAACAAAGCAAGGAGGCATGTGAGCAGAGATTTGTTTACTTAGAACCGAAATTTGACCAACTAGAAATGATTCATCAAAATTTAGGAGTACATTTAAATGAAGTTGATAAAAAAGTAATTGAAGGAGAAAAGGTAAAAAAAGGTTTTAGCAGAAAAACAAGAAGACTTAAGAAAGGGACCATTTAAATTAATGGAACAAATTACAGCTAGTAAAAGTAAAATAGAAACAGTAGAAGAACAATCAAATAAAGGGTTAAAGGGATTACCTTCAGGTAGAACACACTAAGACAAATGTTAAGGTAGTGCGAGACAACCTAGAAAAAGAAATAAATAAAGTAAAACCAGCATTAATTCACAACAAAATACAAATAAAAGCTTAATTACAAAACAAATTGATGGAATATTCACCGAGGCAGTAGAGAAATGAGATAAAAGACTAATAGATTTTGTAACAGAAAATCAAATAACAAATATAGGGGAAGTTGATAATTCACGCAGTACTACCAACCTATTCACAAAGGGACTAAGTGAGGAGCGTTAAATCTCAGAGGACAAACAGATCGTAACTAGCATTAAAACCGAACAGAATGTCTCAAGTGGAAAATTAGAGATGTTGACGCAACATACACAAAAATACCCAAAGAAGTTAAGTGATGATTGTAGTCAATCCGTTGAAGGAACACGTAAACAAATTAAAAAACCCAAATTGTTAAAAATAGAAGGAACGATCCAATCCGAGTTCGAACCAGAGATTACGATCAAATCCGAGATCGAACCAGAGACTACGATCCAATCCGAGATCGAATCAAAGACTACAATCCAATCTGAGATCGAACCAGAGAAAACGATCCAATCCGAGATCGAACCAGAGACTATGAATCAATCCAAGATCGAACCAGAGTCTACGATCCAATCCGAGATCGAACCAAAGACTACAATCCAATCTGAGATCGAACCAGAGAAAACGATCCAATCCGAGATAGAACCAGAGAATAGATAGCTCAATCTCTAAACTAAAAAGGAAAAATAAGGGTTGTTTTAATTACATCCGACCAAAAGTCTTTGATCCCGGAGGTAGTAAAAAAACATTTAAATTTAGGATGATTTAAATATAGAATTAACAGTAAATTAAATTAAAATTTTAATCTTGAAAATAAAAATTAACTGCAACTTTAACTGTAATTATTATACAATATTCAATCCAATTTTAGTGATGGTCATTATTGCTTAAAATAGAAATTATGAGTAAACATTCAAAAGGACACACTCAATGAAGTAGAACTAATAATTCTAACGGTATTTGCCAAGATGCACAAGGGAGTGGTGAAATCCTCTAAGTTCCCACTTCATGTCATTAAATAAACATCTATTGTTTGAAAATAAGAGGGTGACTCAAGGACATTTACTCAGAAGGATGACAAAGAGATAAAATATAAGATGGTTTTGAGTAAGAGTCGAACCAGGTATAACAACTACAACATCTTTAAGCCTAAAAATTAAAATTTAAAAAAAAATAAAATTGTATTCATCTTATTTTCGATTAAACATAAATAATTAATTAAAGGAAATTCTATAGATCAAAAAGGGTAAAATAGGAGAACAAAGAGATGATAGGATGAAGGTATGCTTATAGGAGGGGCATGATCCCTCGGAAGCATGCGTTAGAAGGTTAGGTGGGGGTTGGTAAAGTATTTGTCAGCTGGAGGGGGCATTATCCCTCGGAAGCATGCGGTAAAAGGTTAGGTGGGGGTTGGTAAAGTATTTGTCGGCTGGAGGGGCATGATCCTCGGAAGCATGCGGTAAAAGGTTAGGTGGGGGTTGGTAAAGTATTTGTCAGTTGGAGGGGGCATGATCCCTTGGAAGTGTAGAAGGTTAGGTGGGGAGTTGTATAGTTTTGTCAGCTGGAGGGGGCATGATCCCTTGGAAGTGTAGAAGGTTAGGTGGGGGGTTGGTATAGTTTTGTCAGCTGGAGGGGGCATGATCCCTTGGAAGCGTAGAAGGTTAGGTGGGGGTTGGTATAGTTTTGTCAGCTGGAGGGGGCATGATCCCTTGGAAGCGTAGAAGGTTAGGTGGGGAGTTGGTATAGTTTTGTCAGCTGGAGGGGCATGATCCTTGGAAGCGTAGAAGGTTAGGTGGGGGTTGGTATAGTTTTGTCAGCTGGAGGGGCATGATCCCTTGGAAGCGTAGAAGGTTAGGTTGGGAGTTGGTATAGTTTTGTCAGCTGGAGGGGGCATGATCCCTCGGAAGTGTAGAAGTTAGGTGGGGGTTGGTATAGTTTTGTCAGCTGGAGGGTGCGTGAAACCCTGAAAGCACGCGAGGAAGGATTAAAGTGTTGGCTTTGTGTGGGCAAATTATAAGAGTAGGCCATAGTTTTGTTATTTGTTAATTATTATTTAGGTAAAAGATTATGAGTTCAAGTTGAGATAAAATTGTGCCAGCAGGGCAATTTTGAGTTTGATAAGAATTTACATAAATTTAATTTGAGAAATTTTTTAGAGGTTTGTCTAATTATCCAGGTGATTAGGATCAAACCTAATTAGTAAACGATCTTGGGAATCAGAATCAATGTATGATTTCTCCAATGGTGGATTTTATGAGTGACAGTCATTTAAAATTGATTAATTAAATTTGGTGAAATTTAACAAGGTGTTGGTTGAGACATTGACAGGATCACAGAGTGAGCTGATGAGCTGAAAAGTGAAATTTAAGGTATGTAAAGAAATTAATTTAGATATGCACTTAAGTGCATTATCATTACAATAAGGTAAGTGTAAACATGAGAGGCCAGATGTGTCTTTTTTTTAAGCATTTTAAGATGGGAGTTACGAGTTTTTTTAGAGGTATTTTGTTCAAGCGTCGCTATAAGATAAGAGTAATGAGTTTTGAGTTAAAAAAGATCCCGAGAGCATCTAGCAGTGTTGAGGAGTTAAGGTGTATTCAGGCATGGACTTAGCTATGTGCAAGCCATGATTGATTTTTATACTGGTGAGTCAGGGAACCACCAAAGATAAGATAGTAGGTGTTGTCAAGGATAGTGCTAGCTCAGGGCAGCTATGAGTGATGTCAGTATCAAATGAGGCCAGGCCGATGTTCCACAAATGTATGTGATCAGTGTTAAATGGTAAATCTGGATTGAATTTGACAGGTATTGAGGAGATTATGAGGAACTTTAAAAGAGTATTGTGTGATTGCGTAATATAGTAGCCAATACTAACTTATGCAACAGCAAAGGCGTAAAAAAAGCTAATTAGGGTGTTTGTTCAGTAAATAAAAGATTTTTTAAACTATTGGTGAAAGTTATTAGTGATTACACAATTAAAAAGGGAAAGAGATTTTTAAATATTTAATGATAATGTGATATATGATTTCAAACTGATTTTAAGCGTACGATATGATTCCAAGATGGTTTTCTATAAACTTCATGAGGTTAAAGTAAAGTAAGAAGCAAGTTTATATTCATTTTATATTGCTCACACGAGAAAGTTGTTATTAAGAAAAGTATGGATAAGGAAATTAAAAGAAACAGAGAAGGTTGACCTTGGGAACTAATCAGCTGTTTGTGCAGAATAAATTGAAAGATATAGGTTAGGTTGACCTTGGGAGATGAGCCAGGATAAGGTGAACCATGCTTATTTAACCAAGATAAGTATAAAACTGGACATCACAAAAATAAATATTAATACAAGTTACAATATACATATTTATATAATACTAGCGGACCCGACAGACGTTGTCCTGCCCGAACGTTGGCTTTTTGTTTGGGTGGCATAATTGATTTCGATTATAAAACAAATACTTTGTGATCATCACAATTACAAATTCACAATGAACTCCAATTAGTGAGTAACACAAATTTTACAAATTCAGTGTTTGTCAAGACAGCATACAAAATAAAACATCTTTTTATTTTTGGCATTTCGCCCACAACTCCACAAATATCAACTGCATTGAAAAACAAACATAGCTATGAATTATTCTCAGAAGTTCAATTATTCATGAACTTTTCAGAAGGTTTTAACGGTCAATTATTGATGAACTTATGATTTTTATTAATGGTCAATTATTAATATTATATTCATTATTATAAATATTGGGTGGTGGTGGTGGTGGTGGGGTGGTGGTGGTGGGGGTGGTGGTGGTGGGGGGGGGTGGTGGTGGTGAAATTTTGAGGTTACATGTTCTGATATGCAAAAAATCTAAAAAAATTCCCTAAAAAATAAAAAATAAAATCCCTAAAAAATAAAAAACCTAAAATCCGATTGCAGCGCCACCTACCGGGTCAATTGTGAATCTAAACCATCCACGGACCCACTCAAAAACACACAAAAAATTTCATCAAATTCGTTCAGCCGTTTAGGAGGAGTTCAGTGACATACACACGTACAGAAGAATTATATATATTAAGATGTAATTATGTAATATGCCTTGCTCAATGACAAATAATTAATAGTCGTTTTACAGTAGCGTCTCGTGACAAAATTCTTAGGCAAGCTGGGAAGGGGATTTGGAGAAGGTCCGGGGTACCCCTAACAAAAATGTTTAAAAATATTATATGCTTCAAGAAGCTATTCGGCGGTGGTTTTTTTTTAAATGATAATTTTGGGTTTGGGCGTCCTTCTATTCCGTGATTTACATAAGGCACATTAGAATCTATATAACGCATATCCAAGAGGATGTGGGGGTAGGGGGGTAGAACATATATTGCACCCCTTTATTTTAACAAGTGGGGAGAAATTCCTCTTGTGTCTCCCATCCCGGTTCCGTCGCCCTTAAAGCTGACAACTTTTAAATTAAGTATACATAAAAACATTTTATGTTTATATTTAAATGTAAGCCAATTATATTGTTTGTTAATTAATTACTGTAAATATACATATAAGTAGTAACAAATTATATATTTTTTTAATTTTCACTAATATTGCAGCCTGCAGCATATTTGGTGTATTTGATTATTTTTAGATATTTAATGAATTTTTATATACGTACGTTTAAACCAATGGTCTTTTACTCGCCGTATTTTTTTTCTATTGTTTGTATGAAAAGTCAATACTCTTGGCTTTTTTTTTTATGAAATCTGCTATGACTCTTTCATGGAAGTCTAGTTGTTACTTCACTTTAAAAAGCAGACCCTTTTTAATTAAAAGGAGTTCCAAACCAGAAAGTCTATTTTATCCCATAGTATTTCTGGAATATGTTTTTACTATTTTCAATGTTGAAAATAATATCTCAACTGATGATGGCGGGATCGTTGCCACAAATTCACACAGTTTTTTTTAAACTCCTGTAAAAGGACCTGCTGCAACAAACTCTACAAAAGATGTGTAAGCACGGTCCGGGGTTAGTAATTAGTCAATTTTCCCCTTTTACGTAAAACTCCCCTAATTCTATTCCCACCCGATTAAATTTCCACTTTTGTCACGTCTGTGTTTTGAAAGATGAAGAGAGAGTATACGATAATATCTTTCAGTTTCTTCGAGCATAGCTTCGGTTGTTGAAAAGTCGCAACTTTGTTGCTTGCATTCCTACCTGAGTTCCACCGCTCTTCCCCTTCTCCCCTCCTAAATCTATGACGTCACAAATAAGAACTACACTAGGTAGAGCTATGGGATGAAAGATGGAGAAATATAGACTTTCAACCACGATATAATGGACTAGTGCACGTCTTGCATGCATGTTACGATCACTAGCATGTGCGGGAAAATTACTTTCAAACATATTGGGGCTTGAAGAATATTTTTCAAAATAAGATAAAATAATTACTTATTTTGAAGCAAAGGCAAGCACTGCTTGCCTTGCTTGCCCTGACGCGACGCCACTGTTGTTTTATGATAAGAAACAAATGAGGTCACAGTAATAATTAAAATTAATTAAATCAATAAAATTCAACTGTGAGGAAATGTGACCCCATTTTTCAAATTAATTTAAGGTAGTGATTAAGAATATATAAGAAAATTTTATATTAAGGATTGTTTATTTAAATGAATTTAAATTTAAATTTATGTTGTGCAGAAGGTAGTGAATTTGGTAAAGAGTAATTGATTGAATAAATTACACAACCCATATAAAGATTTGAATTTTAATATAAATTATTAGCTTATTGATAATTAAATTAAATATTTTATAAAAAAAATTTAATTTTTATATTTAATTTAAGCATTTCAAAATTTAATTTGAATTTAAGGTACTTCAGCTATTAACTTGTATTAGTTTTTAAGATTTTTTAGCTTACACAATTGAATTATTTACACAATTAAATTATATTTGAATTTATTAAATTTAAACTTAACATAAACATTTTACCTAAGCTCAAATACAACGTTAATTATTCAACCAAGGCAATTTATAATATTAAAAAATGTTATGTTACATGCATTCTAAGAAAAGTGAAACAAACAATACAACAGTAGGAAATGTTTCACTGTAATAAAGAAAATAAGGAAAATAAGATGAAACACAAAATAAATAATAAAACATAACATTCTTTCTGTTCTGTTTATTCATCAACAAGACTGAACATTGAAAATAAAAGCAATCAATTATGAAAACAAAAAAATAAAACAGTATATCATAACAATTGTATTGTTATACAAGGAATCTTGAATCAATGTTTACACACATACACAATTTATGTAAAACTACACTCTAAAAATTCATTCATGTTTAATTTTAAGAATAAAAAAGGGAAAGTATGGCATAGCTCTTGACAAGTATGGAATTTGCTTATATCAAAATTCAGGAAATTCTCTAGGATACAAGAAAATTGGGGGTATTTTAATGGTACTGTTTTGGACCCTCTCATTTATTAAAAAATCATGGATGAATTGTATTTTTCTTCAAAAAACTGAATGTAAATTTCCTTTTAATACTTCATTCATGGATGATCAGGCGTTTTCTGAAGTAATTTCAATATAACACGTTTTAAAACTTTCTTTCTTTAAAAAGCTCCCTCGTTATATTTGAAAATCAGATTATGAGCTGGCTGCCTTTACCCAATAGGAAGCCAGCCTTCACAACATCAGGTTGCCAGGAGTTCTCCTATTAGTTAGTTTTAACACTGGTGACAACGGGTCCAAGGAGCAAGGGGTAAGTCATATATAATCAGCTTGTGCATATAGTAATATAGAGAAAATCTCAGTCTGTAACAAGCACTTTCTTTGGCTCTCCACGTCAATTTGTAAATGAACAAAAAACCGTATCATTTTAATGAAATTTTATAGTAGTGAAAGTGCAATTAACAAATTAAATCGTGTACAATATTAATTTTATACATTTGAACAAATAACCAATAAGTAATCCTACAGTAAGAAATACACATAAAATCAGATCACATAGCTGTGTGCAAGTGCGCAGTAAGCATACACAAGTCGTCATCATCATATAAAAACCCGTATCAATATAATTGCTGCTCCACCTTGGTGCATGCAAGGTTCCACATCCACATCATCATATAAAACAGGAATCGTTATAATGTGTAAACACCACATATGCCCTCCCCTCCCTGTTTGCCCCAGGGGGAGAGCTTTGTTAGGGGAGATTATAAAACATAGGTGGGGTGGGGTGAGGATAGATATTGCCTGATCATCGATAGAACAGCGGGAGAGTCATTCGGAACAACACTGGATATACCAGGACAGTTCAACCTTCTTCCCAGCACCGGACATACCAGGAAAGTTCAAACTTATTCCCAGCACCGGATATACCAGGCAATTTACTGTGAGTAGTTAACATTTAGGACCTACTTCACAACACCGGATATACCAGGCAATTTACTGTGAGTAGTTAACATTTAGGACCTACTTCACAACACCGGATATACCAGGATAGTATACAAGTGGTTTGGTGTCCCTGGAGCTTACCGCTATAATGCAGAACTCCTATTAATTTTTACCAACAAGCAACAGTCTAATGGTTCAAGCACTTTTAATGAACAAGCACCATGACCCTGATCCAAACACTCCTAACCAAAAGTATCAAGTCCCTGGTCCAAGCACTATTCACCAACCAGTACCTATCTTGTTCCAAGCAATCTTTACAACAAGCACCAAGCCCCTGGTCTAAGCACTTCTTACCAACAAGAACCAAGCCCCTGGTCCAAGAAATTCTTACCAACAAGCACCAAACCCCTGGTCCAAGCCCTTCTTACCAACAAGAACCAGGCCCCTGGTCAAAGCCCTTCTTACCAACAAGAATCAGGTCCCTGGTCTAAGCCCTTCTTACCAACAAGCACCAAAACCTGTTCCAAATACTTCTTACCAACAAACACTAATCACCTGGTTCAAGCCGTTCTTACCAACAAGTACCAAGCTCTTGGTCCAATCACTTATTAACAAAAAGCACCAAGCCCCTGGTCCAAGCAATTCTTACCAACAAGCACCAAGTCCCTGGTACATACACTTCTTACTAACAAGCACCAAGCCACTGGTCCAAGCACTCTTAACCAACAAGCACCATGTTGACGTCGGTGGTATTAGGGCAAAGTGCTTTCCTCAGGACCAAATGTTCATAGGCTCAAACCTAGACAGGGTTGATGGATTTTTCTTGAGAAATAAAAATACATTGCTCAACCTCCTTGGGAGGGGAAATAGACCCATGTCACATGTCGATTGTGGCATGTAAAACAGTCCTTGAAGGTATGTGAAAATACCTTTCCCGACCAAATTGGAAGTTCCTTTCGCTCTCGCTCATATACATTCTTGTGTGCTGATATAATCAGTCGGTTCAGAAAGTGCACGTTAAATACCTCAAGTAAGTAAAAATCAAGCACCATGCCCTGCAACTGTCAACACCCCTAGTTTAGCGCCGTGAGACAGATCGTGTAGGCAATATGTCGTATAAATCTGTGTTGCGGGCGGGAGGTGAGTGCACTTCACAAGGGGTCAGGAGAGAAACAGGACTGGACCCAGTGCAAGGCTAGCATTATGACTGGTTTAACATTATTCGTTGTATTTATAATCACTGTGTGACATCACCACATGATTATAAACAGGCTCAACCCAGAACATTCAGCCTAGGGTAAATCTCGGTTCCTCTAGAGTAGCGACTCTCACATATTTTGGTTTAAGGAACACTTTACACCCCTAAAAATTATTGAGGGGGACGTCCATTGACATTTGGATTATTGTGACCTTGATATGTGGTAAATAATGACCTTGATATATGGAGCGTCATGACCTTAACGTCATATTGTGCAGACCTGTTGCAGGAAAACCACGGAAGACATTTTGTCTTTACGCTTCAGTGTCTTATAGGATTGTCTTCCCAGGCACACGACCACAGCCATCACACGTCGATAAATACCACCCAACAGATTTATACCCGGTGTAAGAGCTCCAAGCAAAACCAAACGTCCAGGGATCGAATCTTTCTCATCATATATTTTTAAAATCACAATACAGTGTTTTATAATCAATTATCTTCATGTGCTTGTTATAACGTGGCTGTGTAAAAGCTGTTTTCTACCCCTGAAGATGCTATCAGACAAACTGTCCAGCACGTAGAAAATGAACAATAGCACGACCACAAGATGAGTACTTGAGCTCGTCTGTACATCCAACAGTTCCCACACGTGTGAGCCATACATTGGTTGTGTGTGTGTGCAAGGAAGGAATGTCAATGTCAAGCTCGACGCTCTTGACAATGGACACTTAGGGCAGAGTTATGCGCAATGTTTCACTGCGTAATAACCTCATAGCACGCCCACTGCGATCTACCGCTCGTATGTACAATCTACTGGAACAGAACACAGGGAGATTGTTGTGTAGCACCAAACCTCCCGGACAGGTGTTGAACCACGGCCTCCAGGATCAGAGTAAGAGGACGGTATCGTACAACCAACCCTGACTGTCTCTCCAGACTAAGATGATTGTGCGCATGCGTGAAAAATACAACCAAGCTCATACTATCCTCTATTAAAACTACCCGCCTCCGTGGCGTAGTTGGCTAACGCGCTTGTCGTGTTGAGCTCGACTGCCGAGGACGGGGAGATCGAGGTTCGAATCTCGGTCGGGTGAACTAGGGGTGGTTTTTCCTAAATGGTTTTCCACTCTCCCTCCACGCAAATGCGGGTTCACTTCCTCTAAATTCAACCCTCCCAATTCCTAATCCATTAGTGTAATTAGTACTTAAGCGGATAACCCGAACGGGTAGTAAGACGCGGTGCTAAATATTAAATATATCTATTAAAACTAGGACTCTACACCTTGCCTACTTCTCAGGGGCAGATTACATAGTGATGTTTCCAACTGGACAGTGACGTCCAACATCAGTACTAACAGTTATTGAGTGCATAGTGATGTTTTAAACAGGACAGTGTCAAATGGACAGTGACGTCTAACATAAGTACTAACAGTCATTGAGTGCATAGTGATAATTTCAACATGACAGTGTCAACTGGACAGTGACGTCCAGCGTCAGTACTAGCAGTTCTTAAATATATAGTGATGTTATTAACTGGGCAGTAACATCTAACATTAGTACTAGTAGTACTTGAGTATATAGTGAGGTTATTAACTTGACAGTGACATCTAACATTAGATCTAGCAGTCCTTGAGTATATAGTGAGGTTATTAACTAGACAGTGACATATATCATTAGTAATAACATTCATTGAGTAAAAAGGGATGCTATTAATTGAACAGTGATATCTAACATTAGTCATAGCCGTTCTTGAGTAAATAGTGATTCTATTAACTGGACAGTGACATCTAACATTAGATCTAGCAGTTCTTGAGCATATAGTGACGTTATTAACTGGACAGTGACATCTAACATGAGTTCTAGTAGTCCTTGAAGATTTAGTGATGTTATCAACTGGGCAGTGACACTCAGCGTTATTCCAAGCAGTCCTTGAAGACATAGTGATGTTTCCAACAGGATAGTGACATCTAACATCAGTCCTACCAGTTCTTAAATATATTATGATGTTGTCAACTGGACAGTGAAGTCTAACACTACCCCTTGAGGCCCTAGTGATACATTTACCAATCTACAAACGTAAACAAATCATGGTTTCCATGGTGATGTAACCAAAGAATGATTGGACATAAAGAGCCACCACGTCAACAGCTGAGAATTCGCTAGGAAAACATGGTTTTTGTTGAAAGCTGCTATTTTTGCCTCCTTTATAGAACGTCTAGGCTTCAAAAAGAATGTTAGTTTCTCAACATCAGTTCAACCGTTTTCAGAATTTCAATTACCGGAAATAGATTATCAAATTATAGACAAAGATCACACTAAGTTTTTTAAAAGTCTAATTATATTTTAATGTGTTTTTTGCAAGATGGTGGTGGTATGGTCTTTTGTTTACAGGTATATATATATGTGCGTTTCCTTCAAAGGAGAGAGGAGACCATAAAAAACACAAAATATAATATAAAATATAACATAAATAAAGAATAAAAACTACTATTGAGGGGGTGGTAGGGTTAAGTTAATTCTGAAGTATTAGGATTCATTGACACGCTTTTTAGTTATCTCTACCCCTCGGAAAGAGAATTATTGTGATCGTCAAAAGATTTTTACAGATTTCCATAGGGTTCCTCCGAGGAATTTTTGGAATTAGATATCCAACCCTATAGTTAAGGGCTGTTTACTGAAGCAAGAAATAAAAGAAGAAAAAATCGATTTTATCCAAGTTCGTTCTAACGATTTTGATTAAATTTTGTGTTTAGATAGAGTTTAACACTACAAATAAAATGGCTACCTTCAATTTCCCATGAAAATTAATTTAGGGGTACCTAAATAGCCAGAAATCTCCAATTTTGATCATATTTCTGAAATATTTGAGATACAAAATAACTTTATCACTATAAAATCTTATTACTATTAAAAATTAAACTCTTTTATTTGGAATATATTTGTACTAAGCCAATAGTTTCTAAGCTATAAGCAAATATATATATATATATATATATATATATATATATTATGGAGCTCTTTGACAATTGTTATTTGATTGCTATGCAGTGTATTTTTTAATATTTATTCTCTATAGCGTAATGTATTCGAAACAATGTATAATATTTCGTTATACAAATATTAAGAGTTTTTAGTAAATGTCTCTATTTTGAGATAAATGGGAGAAACTCTGTGACGTGCACTTTACCATTTATTTTGTACTAACACAGCAATTTCATTTTGAGCTCAAAAGTGAGGTAAATGGTCCATTGAAAGTAAACGACCACATTCCTTCCACCAAAGATTATTTTATACATTTTTTCTAAAAAATTATATGATTAGGGAAATTAAGTTGAAATTTAAAAATTATGCTTTACCAGAAAAAAGCTTGTATTAAATTAAATATTTAATAATGTTTTCAAAAGTAAAGTATCACAATAAAGATATATATTTATTGGAGCAGAGATTGGTGCAGGATCCAGGTCGTATTCTGGAACTGCCATTTGGTGAATGTTATTCAGGTGAGAGTCTGGAAGTTGAAGATGGCGGTTATGTTTTGCTTCAATGGTCAGTATTTCCAAAAAGATAAAGAGTTATTTGTGTCAACTGCTCGATGAACGTAGTATTTACGGAGTTTAATAAAATGGGCTCCGATTGATGGGATATCGAGAATGTTTTAGAGTTGAAGTACGGAGCTTAATAATATCCGATGCCTCAAACGAGTTGTGTACTTCCAGGAAATGTAGCACGGAATAAAAGTAATTTGAGTTGGATGTACATGAAAGATGGCATTATGTGATAACTGGGCGGCAGAACACTTTGAATGTATTTATTAAAGTATTTGGAGATTGACTCCATGCTATTCCTGACTATTCACATGAATAGTGGTAGGCCAGAAAAGGCTGGCCACCCCTGCTCTAATTGAATAATTTAATTATGCGAGCGCTCCACTATCGTAATAAATACCAATCAAACCCAACACCTCGAGTTGTGATCTTGTCGTTTTTTCCTAGATGATTGGCTTGGGAAAGTTGGAGCTATCCAGCTGTGTGTTGGTACTTCTGGCTGCCATACTGTGCTACTATCTGTCGGACTGGTTCAGAGCTGTTCTCGTGGTGTCTCGGTTGCCCGGTCCACCAGGGGTCCCACTTCTGGGACACTCCTTGTTAGTTACTGATCACAAGAGTAAGTGAACCACTCTATGGGACTTCACTATTTTAGGACAAGTGGATACTCCTCGCCAACTCGGCGTACTAACTTTAGCTAATGATTTATATAATTATAACAAAACTTCTTATAGTCACACACTACTAACCTCACAATTGTCTATAATTTGTGGTTTATATAATTATAGCAAAACCTCTTAAGCCACACATTAATAACTTGACAACTGTAAATAGTTTGTAGTTTAAACAGTGGATTCCTGTTAATTGGGGCACATCAGAACTAGATCACTTTGGCTCAACTAAATGGCTGCCCCAATTAAACGAAATTTTAACTAATGCGCTGAAAAACACATTCTAACACAGCAAAAAAATTATGAATAAAATAAGAGGATGTGGCATCTAAATAAAGCACTCTGTATTATGTAAAATGAAGATAAAGTCCTTCACTGCCTCAGTTAAACGGCAAGTTGGCCCAAGTAAGCGAGAAAAATCCAGAATAATACTTGTTTTGTGTCTGTTTTCCAAATGTTGTTCCAAATAACTAGTGCCCCAATTAAACGGAATACACTGTATAATTAAAACAAATCACTTAATTAGCCACGCTTGTTTCAGGGTTACTGCATATTGGAGCCAATGCATACCTAGAATACGGCTCCCTCATTAAAATATGGCTCGCAGTCCTTCCTTCAGTTCTGGTTGTGGCCCCAGAGTTCATTCAGGTAAAGTGAGTCACAACATTGTGAGTATCCTTCTGCACTCAGCACTATGAGATAAAGATCCTTCTTGGAACTAGGACCTACCAAGGACATAAGATTGACAACATATTACGTATCCTCTCTCAGCCCCATGTAGTCAAGGATCCTTCTTACTAATAGGACGTACCGAGGACACTAGACTGACCAAATTTGATCCAAATCAGGGTTTTTGGAAGAAGAATATTTTTAGGTCGGTCTAGTTGAAACAATTTCTTGAAAAACTTTAAATTGGTAGTTGTTCTCATTAAATATAATAAAATAAACTCTTTTTGTCTTTATATTCTATGTCCTTATCCTCATCAATATGTATTAAATTTATCTTAATTTTAATGGTATTGAGTCGTGCGTGTGTATGTGTAGTGTGTGCATTTGTCTGTAATAAAAAGCTCGTAAACAGAACACAAATAATTTGACTAATAAATAGCAGTGTTCTAGTTGTTTATACATAATTTGATAAGCCCGTTTCCGGTCCAGGATCTCGGTAAAAATAGTTGTTCACAACGAAATTCTGATTTTCCCAGAAAATGTTCATCTGTTCATTCTTTTCTTACATCACCATAGGAACTCTGATTAGTGCACGAGTGTGTATAATATGTAAATAACATATTTTATTTCTGGTTACAAATAATACCAACTCAACTTTAGCGGTATGGCGCAACAAATAGAAAGATTGCGGCAACTATACCTGTAAATAAAATATTCCTTTCTAGCTACAAATAATACCAACGCAAGTCTGACTCAGTGGTTTGGTGCAACGAATAGATCGAGAGCTGGGAGTTGGGTCGTTTAAAAGCTGTTCTCATCGTGGTGGGAAGGAGAAAATATAATTTTTATTCAAATTAAACATCGAAAGTTAAATATCTATGTAAAGTTGATAGCCTTTAACTAGAAAGTCGAGTGAGGGCTTGTTGTATATAATTTTTCCCAATAAAAAGTTTTGAATATATTTTAGTGCAATAATCTGCAGCCATCGCTCCAACAATCCATCAGTATTTACTTATTTCAAAACATGAGATTAAAAGTATCAAACTATGCTCTGTAAATTCCTTTGACATAAACACCGTGGTGACAAGACTGGTGACAATGGGAGGATGATAGGAACTGGTGACACTGGGAGGATGATAGGAACTGGTGACGCTGGGAGAATGACAAAAACTGGTGACACTGGGAGAATGACAGGAACTGGTGACACTGGGAGGATGATAGGAACTGGTGACGCTGGGAGAATGACAAAAACTGGTGACACTGGGAGAATGACAGGAACTGGTGACACTGGGAGAATGACAGGAACTGGTGACACTGGGAGAATGACAGGAACTGGTGACACTGGGAGGATGATAGGAACTGGTGACGCTGGGAGAATGACAGGAACTGGTGACACTGGGAGAATGACAGGAACTGGTGACACTGGGGGAATGACAGGAACTGGTGACAATGGGAGGATGACAGAAAGGATAATGGAAGATGGTGACAGTGGGAAGGTGACAACTAGTTACAATAGAGGGGTAGCAACAAGTGGTATTTCAATGGCTGATGGTATTAGAGGAGAATGGAAGGTATTACCATCGATTGGTCCCAAGATGTGATTTCTAACCAAATTAAAGATGGTCTCCAAGTACTTGTTAGTTAAATCCTCAATGTCCATTATAGTATTACAATTTAACGTAAACTACAACGGCACTACTAATACGACAAACTTAACCCCTTATTGGCTGACATGAAGAACGTCTCTTAGTATCCTAGAGGAGATTGGAGGCATATTAGTACTCAGTTCAGAGTAAAAGTGTTCGGAGTTCACCAGGCACAAACACCTGCAGTTGACCAAACGTGTGGAATAGTGAGATAATGTGTCAATGTTGTTCCAGCCGGTCCTGTGCAGCTTCAAACACACGGACAAGATTCACTTCTACAAGTTCCTGCATAACTTCCTGGGGGAGGGACTCATCACAAGCTCAGGTAGGACGTAGCTCGCAGCTACTGCATATCACACAACTAGGACATATCACACAGCTAGTACTATACATATCACATAGGTAGTAATAGCTACAGATAGTACATACATCACAGAGGTAGTACTATACATATCACACAACTAGGAATATCAACGCTAGTACATACATATCCACAGGGAGTACATAGTCACAGATAGTACTTACATATCACACAGGTAGTACATAGCACACAGGTAGTACTATACATATCACACAACTAGGACATATCACACAGCTAGTACTATACATATCACACAGGTAGTACATAGCTCACAGATAGTACTATACATATCACATAGGTAGTACTATACATATCACACATGTAGGACATAGCTCACAGATAATATTATACGTATCACACAGCTATGATATACCACACATTTAGGATATATCACATAGCTAGTACTGGACATAACACATAGCTAGTACTATACATATCACATAGGTAGTACATAGCACACAGATAGTACTATACATATCACACAGGTATTACTATACATATCACACAGGTAGGATATAGCTCACAGATAGTACTATACATATCACACAGGTAGTACTATACATATCACACAGGTAGGATATAGCTCACAGATAGTACTATACATATCACATAGGTAGTACATAGCACACAGATAGTACTATACATATCACGCAGGTAGTACTATACATACCACACAGGTAGGATATAGCTCACAGATAGTACTATACATATCACACAGGTAGTACATAGCACACAGGTAGTACTATACATATCACACAGGTAGTACTATACATATCACACAGGTAGGATATAGCTCACAGATAGTACTATACATATCACACAGGTAGTACATAGCTCACAGATAGTACTATACATATCACACGGATGGAGCAATTGTCCTCCCAAACAGCTCCTCCTCAGTGGTGGAGGGATACATATCATTTCTAAACTTCACACATCACGTGTAGTAATATCTGATGACACGTCTTATGTTCATGATTACAATAACAAGTGTGTGGACGAATTAATATACACATATCTTAATTATCAAGTTTCACAAATAGGTTGAAAAAACACTTTTTTTTGGACTAATTAATGATTACAATAATGTTAACAGATAAGATCACACACTCATGATAAGAGAATATATCGTTGAAAAACATAGGACAATTATTATTACTATGCTAAGTTTGGTTTTAGTACATCTCTTGGAAACGGACAAGGACCCTTCAATACTCTGACACACCCCTCGGTATAATAATGCCCCCACATCTCCAAATTTTAGCACACCTTTTATTATACTGATGCCCTTACAACCTCCTGACACACCTTATATTATACTGATGGCCACTTTCCCAACCTCCTGACACACCTTTTATTATACTGATGGCCACTTTCCCAACCTCCTGACACACCTTTTATTATAGTGATGGCCACTTTCCCAACCTCCTGACACACCTTTTATTATACCGATGGCCACTTTCCCAACCTCCTGACACACCTTTTATTATACTGATGGCCACTTTCCCAACCTCCTGACACACCTTTTATTATACTGATGGCCACTTTCCCAACCTCCTGACACACCTTTTATTATACTGATGGCCACTTTCCCAACCTCCTGACACACCTTTTATTATAGTGATGGCCACTTTCCCAACCTCCTGACACACCTTTTATTATACTGGTGCCCTTACAACCTCCTGACACACCTTATATTATACTGATGGCCACTTTCCCAACCTCCTGACACACCTTATATTATACTGATGGCCACTTTCCCAACCTCCTGACACACCTTTTATCATACTGATGCCCCCAACAAACTGAACTACACTAGCTACTATGTGACATGTATTGAGGAGGATGTCGGACTTGGTAACAAGGATAATGTACCTGACTGTGTTCCAGGTGAAAAATGGAAGACCCACAGGAAACTGATCCAGCCGGCCTTCAGCCAGGGAGTACTGGAGTCCTTCCTCGAATCCTTCCACAAGAGCTCTCAAAGACTCGCTCGGAGGTTCGAGGACAAGAATGGACCAGTCAACATCACCTCCTACATCAACGAGGCTGTGCTCGACATACTCAACGGTAGAGCCGCGTGCTGTGCTACTCAACATTAGAGTGCTTTGACCTGTGCTACAGTACAGTAGTGTTACTTGACTAGTGCTACATTACAGTAGTGTTATTTGACTTGTGCTACAGTATAGTAGTGTCATTTGACCTGTGCTACAGTACAGTAGTGTCATTTGACCTGTGCTACAGTTTAGTAGTATCCTTTGACCTGTGCTACAGTACAGTAGTGTTACTTGACTAGTGCTACAGTACAGTAGTGTTATTTGACTTGTGCTACAGTATAGTAGTGTCATTTGACCTGTGCTACAGTACAGTAGTGTCATTTGACCTGTGCTACAGTTTAGTAGTGTCCTTTGACCTGTGCTACATTCCATTAGTGTCCTTTGATCTGTGCTACAGTTTAGTAGTATCCTGTGTATTTGTATCAATACATTCACTATTTGTGTCCTTTATAACGGAGATGTAAATGTGGTAATCCTTGTAACCCAGCTGCAGGTACACGGGGGCCTTGAAAAGCAATTTTCGTTCAAAGGAGCATAACCAGAGCTGGGTGTGCGCTTCCAAATTCGGGTGTATTGTCTACTAATAATTGTGTTTTGATTGCCAGATGTAGTCTTGGGGGTCACGGCTGAAGAGGAGCAGCACAAAGATGGCGACTCTTCTTTCAGGAAGTAAGAATACTATTATAATACTCTCCAATGTTTAACTTGTGGTAGAGAACACTCGACCACAATCAGGAGGTGTCAGGTGCTATGGACACAGGGAAGGACGTAACTCAAGTTGGCTTGACACATCGACGAAAATTAACTTTTTTTAGACGTTTGTGCTTAATTCGTGGCTTAACATGAACATTAATGCTCTAAAAGGAGAATTATTCTAGAGAATATTTAATGTGATGGGTCAACTTGTGTTCCCCTCTACCGCAACATGTCGAAGATGTCAGAGTTTGGCGAGGATATAAAGGAGGATATATATCTACAGTACTGAAAGATACTTTTTCTTGAGATTAGGGTGCAAACGACTGTCGGAATGAACCCAATATTTCCTAGTCCTTTATTTCCTTAATTTAATTAGTAAGGCACAAATAACCGCGCTTTCTCCTTGTTTACAAAACAAAAACACATCGATAGCCTTGACACGACCCTTAAAGTTGGGGTTGTAGGGAACGCGAGAAAAGGTTAGTGTTTTTGTGTTTATTACAGCAAAATAGTTATTTTTGGTCAGAATAAATTAAATATTGCTCCAGTAGAAACATGAGGTTTGATGTTCTTCACTTGGTGACCTCAACAGTTGTCGAATAATATCTGTCATGAGCTTAGCGGCATTAGATGAGAAACTTTTTAAATTAAGAGAAAAAGTTGTCATTAAATCTCAGGACACCATTGACAGATATTCAACAATTGTTTATACAACCATGTGAAGACAATTTTATTCTATGTTTATACTGGAGAAATATTTGATTTATTTTGACCAAAAAACTAGTTAGGCTATAAAATTGCAAAAATACTTTCCTTTTCTCGCAACTCCTTCCACCCTACCTTAAATAGTGACGAAGAAGTGAGACATAAAGCTTGCTCGGGACTGAACTTCTCACTCACTTCTTACTCTTTTAGTTTTTGCATATTACCTAAAGTGGACATGTTCAGCCTTTCCCCGATTGAGGTCCAAATAAATTATTGATGAATTGACCGGGGTCACAGACAAGGCGTACAGCAGACCCACAGCCTCCAGGTTAAAATGGCTGCAATCATTGGGAGAGCTGGAGTCCTTCAAACACAGGGATCTCTACTTTCAGTCCCAAGTTACAACAACGCTTTCATTTTTTTAAAAACAGTTCACTTTAAAGATAGTTTTACTAGAAAACAGACAAAAATTGCCTTCTAGTATCAATAAAACTGCCTTAACGCAGCTAGCTTAGAGTAGTAGCCACCCCACCCTTCCCATAACCTCATTAAATGAGCCTACTCAGACTGCAAATTACAAAGAAAACGTATAATAAAATGGACTTTGTTTTGTTCAAGCGAATCTTGGCAAATTGTATAGTTGTAAGCAATCTTCAAATATCGTCGACCAGTTACTTGTCTGAAAATGTCTGCGACCGGGGACTATACATGAAGTTAATAGGACCTAGTACCCAAATATAATAAACATGAAGGAGTAATTCTCTATTTTTAACAAATTCCTACTTTCACTACACAAGTAGCATTATAATAACCATTCTGGAAACTACATGGAAATTTGTGAGTATTTACGTCAGAATCAAGAGGCTAATTTTTTGTTTATGTCTGCAATTCTAAGTATTTCAATGCGAGTTGATGGGCCGCACACAACGGCCCGCGGACCACGGGTTGTAAATATTCCCAACGAAACAGTTGTGAAACTTGAATTAATTCCATATTTGACAGTAGCTGTCAAATTTCGTGGGAGAACTAATTGACCTGTTTTTAAACTAAAGTCCGCAGTGAAGTGTTTTGTTTGTTGGTCTTGTGAGTTGTGGAAAACATACTCGGTAGAGTGGGGTCAACTGAACAAAACACTGGCGCGTGGATTGTTTCAAGGATCACTCCTCCGGGTACAAAGAGCCATGGATCTTATCTCTTCGTTGGCACTAATGGCACACACTTATCTTAAGGTCGGATGGAAGAGCCTCGTCTATGTATAAATTAAAATAATGTGCTGTAGAGAAGCAAGATTGAATTTTAGATCAAATGAACCCACATTTGCATTAAGAGAAGTGGGAAAACTATTTATAAATACTCTCAGTACACACCTAACCGGGATTCAAAGATCGATCTTCCTAGTCCAATCCAGTCTATTGTGAGGGTGATGCCTCAGACAATGCGGTCACCGAAGCGTGTATTTAGAAGCCAAGTTAAATCCAGTATCTTCACAGTTATTTTATAGTAAAAATTGTTTTTGCCTAAAATAACTAAAATATTGCTTCTGTAGAAACGTTTAGTTTAATTTTCTAAACATGACGATATCAACACTTGTTGAATAGCAATAATGAGCAACCTAAAATTTGATACATTTTTCTCTTCGTTTAAAAAGTTTATGTTCAATCACTAATATGCTCCTGACAGATATTCAACAGCTGTTTATATCACCAATTATTGTTGAGAGTCAAACTGAACCTACCTACTGAAGCAATGGTCAATTTAATTAATTTTTACCATAAAATATATTGTTCATATAAGCTCTTAGAAACCCATGAATAATCCATCCCCCTTGATTACTTCATCTACACATGCTCCTCACTAACCTACTTTGTGCCTCTAAGTGATGTGACTTGTCAAAGTGATAAATCATTTGAGACTGTATTTAAGTTATTTTAAGAATAGTTTGTGGTGATCTCTATTGTATTTATTTGTGTCAGAACAATAGCAATAGGTGGACGTGGAGCCCACTTTACCAATTTGAAGCACGCTCGAATAGAATAACATGTGAAAGACTCCCGAAACCCAATCGAAGTTCAAATATTTTTTGTTAATAATTTTATACTTTAATAAAACTATTATATTGTGTTTATTTATATAAATTTATACAATAAAATCACTTGTAATTATATTTACTACACAATTATTTGCAATATTTCACTATAATCAGATAAATCCAGTTACTATCACAACTTGCAATAATTCCATTAATTAAGATTGTTTCATACTAGTAGAAATGCCCGGCGTTGCTCCTGGTGACATTTTTCTTTGATTCAAACACACAGAAAAAAAACACTTCATTTTATTATCTTTCTCCCGACCCAGTTTTTAATAGATTAAAATAAATCTAGTAAATTTTTAAAATTTCAGCTTCTGGGTGCAAATGTTTGTACACAGGGTCTACTAATGTTTAAATTTCATTCCTCTGCGTGCGGTAAATATCGCGCAATGATCATGACAGACAAACCATTCAATTATAGACGGATATTAATTAGTAACACACTGTACTGTACATAACAGCACATAATGGTAATAGTTAAACAAAAATTGAATATTTTAGTTGTCAATAATTTTATTAGTGAAACTTCATGATTTATCGAAGCTGGAATTTTTCGAAACCAAGTCGAAGTTTCGAAGCTTCGAACAAGGCTATGCGGCAACATTATATATATATACCCGCCTCGTTAGCTTAGTTAACTAATGTTCTAGTTTAATTTTGAGCTAGACTTCCGATGTCGGGGAGATTGATGTTCGAATCTCGGTCGGGTGAACTGAGGTGGTTTTTACTAAATGGTTTTCCACCCTTCCTCCACGCAAATGAGAGTTAGCTTCTTCTAAATTCAACCTTTCCTATTCCTAGCCCATTAGAGAAATTAGTACTTAGGCGTACAATCCGAACAGGTAGTAAGACGCAGTGATAAATAAAAAATGATAGTAATAATAATAATTTCAACAAATCTACGAGTTTAAATTACACAAAAATAGTCCTAGTCTAAACAACCACTAATTATTTCAATCCTTGAGTAAAAAATATAAATACCTGTTTAGAACTATAAATAAGTGGGCAATGTTCAATATCCACGTTGGTGGTCACACGGACAAAGGCGTCAGACTCGTCTATTTTCCTGTAGCGATTCATGGCTGGGTGTACTGGAGTATTTAATTCAGATGTGAGGGTTGCGTTGTTCCAGGGGTCACGTGGTGGCGCCCTACAGGATGACTCGTCCGTGGCTGATGCTAGGGTGGATCTACAAGTGGACAGAGTCGGCCAAGAAGGAGCTCACACACAAGAACAACCTACACACGTTCGTCAGAGAGGTACAGGGTTCATTAGAGAGGCACAAGGTTCATCATAGAGGTACAAGTTTCATCAAAAATGTACAGGGTTCATCAGAGAGGTACAAGGTTCATTAGAGAGAGTTCAAAAGAGAGGTACAGGTTTTATCAGATAGGTACAGGGTTCAAAAGAGAGGTACAGGGTCCATCATAGAGGTACAGGGTTCATTAGAGAGGTACAAGGTTTATCAGAGAGGTACAGGGTTCATTAGAGAGGCACAAGGTTCATCATAGAGGTACAGGGTTCATTAGAGAGGTACAAGGTTTATCAGAGAGGTATAGAGTTATTCAGAGAGATACAGGGCTCATCAGAGAGGTACAGGGCCCATCAGAAAGGTACAGGGTTCATTAGAGAGGTACAGGGTCAATCATAAAGGTACATGGTTCATCATAGAGGTACAGGGTTTATTAGAGAGGCACAGGGTCCATCATAGAGGTACAGGGTCTATTAGAGAGGCACAGGGCCCATCATAGAGGTACAGGGTCCACTAGAGAGGCACAAGGTTCATCAGAGAAGTACATAATTCATCAGAGAGGTACAGGGTTCATCAGAGATGTACAGGGTCAATCATAGAGGTACAGGGTCAGTAATAGAGTTACATGGTTCATCAGTGAGGTACAAGGTTCATAAGAGAAGTACAGGGTCCACCATAGAGTACAGCGTATACCATAGAGGTACAGGGCTCATTAGAGAGGCACAGGGTCCATCATAGAGGTATAGAGTTCATCAGAGAGGTACAGGGTTAATCAAAGAGGTATAGGTTTCATCAGAGTGGTATACAGTTAATCAGAGAGGTACAGGGTTCATCAGAAAGGTACAGGGCTCATCAAAGAGGTACAAGGTTCATCATAGATGTACAGGGTTCATCAAAGAGGTACAAGGTTCATCATAGAGGTACAGGGTCCATCATAAATGTACAGGGTCCATCATAGAGGTACAGGGCTCATCATAGAGGTACAGGGTTCATTAGAGAGGGGAAGGGTCCATTATAGAGGTATAGAGTTCATTAGAGAGGTACAGGGTTCATCATAGAGGTACAGGGTTCATTAGAGAGGGGAAGGGTCCATTATAGAGGTATAGAGTTCATTAGAGAGGTACAGGGTTCATCAAAGAGGTACAGGTTTCATCAGAGTGGTATAGAGTTAATCAGAGAGGTACAGGGTTCATCAGAGAGGTACAAGGTTCATCAAAGATGTACAGGGTTCATCAAAGAGGTACAAGGTTCATCATAGAGGTACAGGGTCCATCATAAAGGTACAGGGTCCATCATAGAGGTACAGGGTTCATCAGAGAGGTACAGGGTTCATCAGAGAGGTACAAGGTTCATTCCTTAACAAGGTCATTCTCGCACTGTGGTGTTATAACGACAGAATCCTTTAAAAGGGATTGATATTTTGGTCCAATTTTTATAGTATAGGGCTTATCTAATGGCTAGAGCTGCTACTAGATCTTCTCTAATGTTTTCATAAGTCAAGTCATGTGATCTGCAGTTGTTAATGTTGATAGATATTATTCATACCTATAAAATAATAATACTAATAATACTACAGTAAGATGCTATCAATATTGACCGCAATTAAATACGTTTATATTTTCATAAAAAGCTCTTACTATGCCAATTGGACTGTATTTCTGCTGGTCTGAAGTCTACCTGGAGCTGTTCCTTGCAACAGTTCATAGAGGCCAGTGTATGTCATCTTATAGGAAGTAGCTAGCACGGACCTTGCCTTTAGATCAGAAACAGATTTACTAACCAGGTAATGGTATTTTTGTATTGCAGATAGTTCTCAAAAGACGGGAGGAGATTAATAAGAAGCCCTTCGAGTCCAAGCAGAATGGAACGAAAGGTATACGTCTCAGTTTTAATCCTAAAATCTCGTTCTGTAAGGCCTTATTTCGTACCAGAAATTACCGTTCATTAGGATTTTGGTAGGATTAAAAACTTTCCATAACGGTAGTATGAAGTTCCTTCTGGAGGCCCTTTATCTTACCAAAATACAAGTATACAGTAGGATTCTGGTACAGAATAAAACCTCACGGTATGGGCTTCTTACCATTAAACAGGGTATAGGACTGTAGAAGGTACCCAAGTGGTGGGTTGATACCCGCTGACCACCCAACCACTAGACGGGTTAAGATACAATTATCTGACGACCATTACAGTCAGAACGTAAGGAACTATGTCTGTGCTATTTGATTGTTTGCACAATTCTCTTTGTGATCTAATGTTATCAGTCAAAATGTTTCAATGGATGAACTTGAGGACCTTGAAGTGACAGTCCCGGAGACGATTGGGTCGTACAACTTGGAGATCAAGACTGTCATGCTCTAACATTCTAACCACAGCTAAACCGAACGTTTTCAAAACAAACTTTTTTTACCATATGGGTTTTAAAAGAGTTTTTTCATCAACTAAGTATTCTATTACTAAGTATTCTGTTTACCAATAGAAAAGATCGACATAAAGAATCGTGACGTGGGGTGTTGCCAGGATACTCAGAGCTCCTTTATTTGTAACCGCGTCTTACTACCCGTTCGGTTTGTGCGCTTATGTTCTGATTACGCGAATGGTTTTAGGGATTATAAAGGTTAATAGGAAGTGTACCCGCATTTTGCGTGGAGGGAGAGTGGAAAACCATTTTGAAAAAAACCCTCAGTACAACTGACCGAGATTCGAACCTCAATCTCCCTGTCTTGGTTAGTCTAGACTTCTCCAAGAGTAGCGCATTAGACACGCAGCCACCGAAGCGGGTTCATAGCACCTGTAATATGTTCTAACACATTATGTCCCTATTTGACCAATAATAGATAGGTTCTTCACTAAACATCTTACATGGGAATACATGTTATCGACCACTTTGTACCCATTTGACCAATCATAGACTATATACACCCCACATGGGAATCTGTGTTATCACTCACTCTGTACCCATTTTTTGTTTTTATTAACCCCATACATACTTAAATAATTAAAATAAAGTGTTTGCAATAAACTGGCAGTAAACGTTGATGAATTAAGTCTGTTGACGATTAGGTATTTCAGGGTTACACAGGGCCCCAATGAGTGCTTTCTTAAGGAATTTCGGCGAGTGTTTTACATTATAAATATTATAAATAGTACTGCATTTTTATATTTCCGAGAAAAATTCATTTAAGGGCAGTTTACTTAGAGATAATTTCTAAAATGCTTGTTCCAAACTATAATATACTATATGATAAAGTAAGCATGTTTGTTTCCTAACATTTATCATTAATGTCGGCCAACATTTGCCGATATATTAATCCTGCAAAATCCTGGCACTTCCTCGATTGTAATAATAAAATGCAGACAAGGTGTTAGCCAATATTTTATATTTAACCCTGTATAAAGAAAGTGATGGCTCATGTCTGTATTTCCTCGCTCTAGATCTGTCGCAAAGACGGAGGCCATTGGTGGACCGGATTATAGAAATAGCCGACCAGAGTAACAACTTTAATGACGAAGATATTATTCAAGAGGTCTGCACATTCATGCTAGCGGTGAGTTGGAAACAATCACCCATTGGATGAAGTCTGTATGAGGACTCGGGATGGGACTCGAACAGAATACTCTTAGCAGACAGTACCCACCATATCCTCATGACAACTGAACTACTCCATTAGATCATTCCTAGAGTCAAGGTTTGTACAATCTTGGAATGGATTGAAGAGGCAGAGTTTCTCTGTCAGTATAGTAATGGTGTGTTAAGCAGAGTCCCAGGTTCAGTTCTGAGCCACACTCCCATAAAGGTCCTTGACATCTCAGGAACAGTTTGACCTGCAATACACTTCATGCTACAGTAAATTAACGACTCCCTCTAGCTTTGCATATGATCCATAGCTAGGAATCCTTCAATTACATTACAATCTCGTGTTGCTGGACGTTGTTTCTGTGTTTATCTGACCGGTCCCTTGGCAGGGTCAGGAGTCAGTGGCGACGGCAGTTACGTTCACCCTTTTCCTTGCTGGCTAAACATCCCGACGTTCTGAGCCGCGTCTTGGACGAGGTGGATGCCGTGTTGGAGGAGCTACCAGACGTCCCGACGCTAGTCCCTTGCGGAAACTGTGCTACACCGAGAAATGCATCAAGGAGACCTTGAGACTCTACCCTAGCGTCCCTATCGTCGCCAGGACGCTGTCAGAGGACGTCCCCATGGGTGAGTCAGAATTAAGGCTTCGTTACCACGGATAACTCAGTGAATAAAGAGCCCCTAGACAGAAGCCTGTGTCAGCTCATCCTGTTATTCCTGTATCATTGCTCCATTTATATATTTATTGTGATTGTTTCAGGTAAAGTAACCCTCCCAAAGGGTTGTCAGGTGATCATCACTCCCTATGCAACCCACAGGATCCCCCACATCTATCCTGACCCGGAGAAATTCGACCCTGACAGGTTCCTTCCAGAGAATATGCGAGGAAGACATCCGTACGCTTACATTCCTTTCAGTGCAGGACCCAGGATATGTATAGGTACTGTGCTAATCCTCTAGTTGTCCTGAGCAGATAGTACTAGTGTCTGGGTCTCACCTCCTGTCCCTCTTCCTCAGGGTACAAATTCGCGATGCTGGAGATGAAGATGCTACTGGGAGAAATATTGAGGAAGTATCACGTGACAACAATTCCGGGGAAAGAGGAACTTCGTATGAAGTACCGCATCACCATCAGAGCATCGGGAGGCGTTTGGCTGCAGTTCACACCCAGAGCAGCTCAGGTGCTGTAGTGAGGTCAACATGGCACCATACAGTATGTCGGCAGAAAACTTGACTGCAATTAACATGTTGAATAAAATACACATTATAAACATATTATTGAGACAATCTTGCTTGCCAATCTAATTCCCTAGTACTGGGACAATCTGTTTAAGATTGATGGCAAGACGGTAATCAACAAGATGGAGACCAGCAAATAAATATAAGCCTATTTATAAATCAATTTATATTGGTAAATGTTACCTTAGAACACACAAAATAATATCATAAGCCCTTATTAAAAGTGAAAAATGGACTTCAAACAAAACAATTTGTTATTCCTAATTGTTTTTACTATATCTATTCAATATGTTTTGTTTATTTAAGCCTCATCTTCATATTCTGTAAGCTCCTTATGTTTCGCCATTCCGTGCCCAGACCCCTTGTTATTAATCACGTGATATGTCAACCGAAGGGAAAGGGAAATTTGTCGGGTCAACATCTTGTAAATAAAACAATGTCAGTAAACTCCACGAACAAAATCAACATTCTCACCCCACTTCTGTTGTCGAATGGTGTGAAGGTGTCACTATCGCAATAGACTGTTGATGATGGGGATATTATCAAGGTTCGAATCCAAGACAAGTGTATTGAGCGTGGCTTTCCCTAAATGGTTATAAATATATGATAATGGTGATAAATATTGAAATTTTATGGGCGCAAAGTTTGCTTGGGTCATGATGTACTGAATTGTCCTAATAATATTTATTTATTTATTAATTAATAATTTGTACCGCCTGTCAGATAAAGAGAAATAATAGTTTTTTTGACTAGGCTGAAGCCGTTGAGTGCATACTTCTAAAAACTATTCACCACAACTAACTATGTCATTGTGCTCAGTGAAGAGTCAAGAATGTATGTTTACAATATCACAAAGGTATTTATAAAGGCTACCTCACAACAGTCATTTGCTTAGGTTAGAAAATATTCATATCACTCTTCTGTAAAACTGCTATTTTCAAGTTACACCCTTTCGTAAGCAGAGTGACGATGCAGCTAGTAGCAATGTGAGATGTTTTAGTCAGTGATAATGTTACAATATATAGCCAGTAATAACGTGACATTTTGTAGTAGCCAGTAACAGTGTGACATGCTGTAGCCAGTAATAATGTGACATGTTGTAGCTAGTCACAGTGAGACATGTAGCAAGTAGTAATGTGACATGTTGTATCCAGTAATAATGTGACATGTTGTAGCTAGTCACAGTGAGACATGTAGCAAATAGTAATGTGACATGTTGTATCCAGTAATAATGTGACATGTTGTAGCTAGTCACAGTGAAACATGCAGCAAGTAGTAATGTGACATGTTGTATCCAGTAATAATGTGACATGTTGTAGCTAGTCACAGTGAAACATATAGCAAGTAGTAATATGACATGTTGTATCCAGTAATAATGTGACATGTTGTAGCTAGTCACAGTGAGACATGCAGCAAGTAGTAATGTGACATGTTGTAGCCAGTAATAATGTGACAAGCTTTAACCAGTAATAATGTGACAAGCTTTAACCAGTAATAATGTGACAATCTTTAACCAGTAATAATGTGAAGTGTTATAGCTAATAACAATGTAACATGTTGCAGCCAATAATAATGTGACATGTTGTAATTAGTAACAATGTGACATGTAGCTTGCAGTAAAGTGACATATAGCTAGTAACAGACATGTAGCTATTAACAATGTGACATGTTGTAGCCAGTAGTAGTGTAGTGATAATCTGGCATGCTGTGGCCAGTGATAATGTGACATGTTGTAGATAGTCACAGTGAGACATGTAGCAAGTAGTAATGTGTCATGCTGTAGCCAGTAATAATGTGACATGTTGTAATTAGTCACAATGTGACATGTAGCTTGCAGTAAAGTGACATATAGCTAGTAACAGACATGTAGCTATTAACAATGTGGCATGTTGTAGCCAGTAGTAGTGTAGTGATAATCTGGCATGCTGTGGCCAGTGATAATGTGACGTGTTGTAATAAGTGATAAAGTGAAATGTTGTAGCCAGTAATGTAGCTAGTCACTATGTGACAAGTAGCCACTATTAATGTGATATGTTGTGGCCAGTTATAATGTGACATGTAGTCAGTAGTAATGTGATATGTTATTGTCAGTAGTAATATGACATGTTGCTAGTCACGATGTTGCGTGTTGTAATAAGTCAGTGTGACATGCAGTCAGTAATAATGTGGCATGTTATTGTCAGTAGTAATGTGACATGTTGTAATAAGTCAGTGTAAGATGCAGTCAGTAATAATGTGACATGCTGCTACCAAGTTATTGAGGACAATCATAAGCTACTGGCCTACAGTACAAGAGAAACCTAAGCCCTAATGATCCTCAGTAGTTTATATTTGTAATAAATAAACCCCTGGATTCAGGAGACCGATAATTCGCCAGGCAGGACGGCTGCGCTGGTTGCATTATCGCAATATCGCGGCGTAAAGTGAGCTGGTGCCGACACAAACTTGTATGTAATCCTAGGGAACGGGATTAAAAGAAGGATTGTTAGAGGTATTTCACCAGAATTCGAGGCAAGGTAGAAACAAAATCCGATTTAATAACCGGGTCTCCTAACCAATTAACCACGAAGGATGCCAATAGACAGTGGATAGGAACTATTCTATAAATAAATCATGCAGCAGACTAACGTAAACAAAAATCACTCTAATATATAATAACTGAGGAAGTAGTGATGTGATAAAATAAAACTTTAGAAGTTGGATCACAATTGAGTACGATGAGAAAGATTTAGTTAGTGAAAAACATGAAAAAGTTATTTAGCTCATGTCAAGTAAATTGCAGGTCCAAAGAGTGCCAGAGTTCATTTAACTAGCCCCACCAGGATCCATGTCTAGCTCTCGCCAGACCCTTGGAGGGCTATAGCCTCTACAATTATCTCCACTACGAGCCATGTCTAGCTCACGTCAGACCCTAGAAGGGCCATCTATAGCCCCTCCAAAAAGCCCCCATATGAGCCATGTCTAGCTCTCGCCAGACCCCAGGAGGGCCATAGTCCCACTACGAGCCATATCTACCTCGCATAAGACTCTAGGAGGGTCATAGCCCCTCAAACTAGCCCCACCATGATCCATGTCTAGCTAGCGTCAGACCCCGGGAAGGCCATAGCCCCTCCAACTAGCCCCACTACGAGACATGTCTACCTCATGCCAGACCCCAGGAGGGGCATAGCCCCTCCAATTAGCCCCACTATGAGCCATGTGTAACTCTCACTAGACCCCAGGAGGGCCACAGTCTCTCTCCAGCCAGCCCTCTCGACCGACCTTGGACAGTTCCTATGTGTGTCTCGCCAGCATGCGTGTTATAAAGGTGTGTGTGTTCGTGAGCCGATCTTCAGTTGTTGGGTGCAAGTAGTGCGTCACATCGCGAGCGTCACAGCTCCGAGAGGTTAGTCCTTTTTCTCTACTTCTCTCTCCGTCCGACATGCCACTAGTTCGAGGCCTGACCGTGTCACCAGGTGAGGGACAGAGTTCAATAGAACCGTGGTCCCAGGTGCCAACGTTAATATTAATAACGCCTTTTTTTATTTCTTCTTTTCAATTTAAAGTCTCATTTTTTTTATCACCGCATCTTACTACACGATCGTGTTACGCGCGTATGTATTAGCTATGATGAAGTGTTAAATATGAGGAAGATTGAATTTAGATTATGTGTACCTGCATTTGTGTAGAAAACCGTTAGGTAAAAACAATCCTTAGTACACCCGACTGGTATTCGAACCTTGATTTCTCCTTAATCATCAGTCCAGTTTACCGCGAGAGTGACTCCTTAAAATGTGCGGCCATTAAACCGGGTTCTTCGTTATTCGATGTTCAAAACTCATAATAAAGGTGTCAATAAACCATATCCTATAGTAATTCCAAATATTTACGATTTTAGTAAAAATCTGTTTATTTATTTAATTTTTTATCTTTGTTTATATGCAATTTCACAATGTTTTGTTTAGGACACATCAACTCTGATGTTGTCAGGAATGTATACTTCTCTTTGGAAAATAGGATATTATCATTATTTTAAATGTATTATCTGTATTTAGTAATATTAACTGATCGATCAAAGATAGGTTCTGTTTTAACTTAACCATTTAGCAATTTCCGTGATAGCTGCCAAATGCGTGGACCAATTTTAACGAAACCTGGCAGGGACATTTTTTTGAAACTAGATCGAAAAACGTATGTACATGGTTTTTAGATCTGATTATCCGTTTAATGTTGGTGGTCACTTAAAAACCGATGGCTGGTTTGTGAGTAAAAGTGATATTTAATGTTTCAAGTTTAATTCTTAGAGCTTATAATGTTGTGTTTGTGTGCTAATAAGAAAGTCACATTTTAAAACATTTTGGCTGCTCAGTAAAAATGATTCTTCCACCTTTTTATGAAATAATACAACGATCTTAAAGATTTAATTTGTTTTGTTAGGAAATTTCTAGCCCTGCCTGGCAGCGACGTTTCAATTCACTTGCATGATTTGTAAATATATGATCTGTTATTATTTTATTATTATTATTATTTAGCACCGCGTCTTGCTACCCGTTCGGGTTATACGCTTAAGTACTAATTACACTAGTGGATTAGGAATTGGGAAGGTTGAATTTAGAGGAAGTGAACCCGCATTTGCGTGGAGGGAGAGTGGAAAACCATTTAGGAAAAAACCACCCCCAGTTCACCCGACCGAGATTCGAACCTCGATCGCCCCATCCTCAGTGGTCTGGCTCAACACGACTGGCAATATATGATCTGGTTGGATGTTGTGGTTCAAGTGTATTTATTTACTTGCTGACGGATACACCATGGGTATGGATGTTTATTTTATTATACTAATATAACTCTGAATTAAACTGTATAGCTCATTAACTTACACAGTAGCTAAGCTCACTTCGGTGGACGCATGGTCTAAGGCGCTACTCTTGCATTAGATTAGACTAATTTGCCGATGAGGGGAAGATCGAGGTTAGAATCTTGGTTGGCTGTACTGAGGATGGTTTTTCCATGCAAATGCAGGTACACTTCCTCTAAGTATAACCTTCATATTCCCTAAAACCAACGACGTAATTAGTAGTAAAACGCGGTAGTAAAAGATAACTTGCGTACATTTTTTTGGATCATCGCGTCTTAAAGACAACGACAAAAATAGTCAAGGCATTTACTTAGTGTTACAATACATAACAACACATACACCTGCCTCGGCGGCGTAGTTGGCTAACGCGCCAGTCGTGTTGAGCCAGACCGCCGAGGACGGGGAGATCGAGGTTCGAATCTCGGTTGGGTGAAATGGGGGTGGTTTTTCCTAAATGGTTTTCCACTCTCCCGCCACGCAGATGCGGGTTCACTTCCTCTAAATTCAACCTTCCCAATTCCTAATCTATTAGTGTAATTAGTACTTAAGCGTATAATACGAACGGGTAGTAAGACGCGGTGCTAAATAAATAAAATAAATAAATAAAAAACAACACATTGAACTTGAGTGGTCATATCAGGAAATGCTAGTCTGCCAACCGGTTCGCCTGACTAACGGGTGTATAAATTGACGTAATTCATTAAAAATAAGTACCCAAGTCAAACCATTTGCTTAATGTTTGTGCTTTGTACACTAGTCGATAATAGTCGACTAATAATGGGGAAAATAAAGGCTGACGATTTGGAAGTGACCAAAGCGGTGGCAGACGTCATCAAAAGCGCGAGAAACTGGACCCTACTCAAACAGTTTGCTTAATCTTGATTTGAAAGCCATTAGTTTCAGAACATTCCAAAAAGTGTAAATGCAAAAAGGCAGACCGAAATTCCTTGACGAACACCTTCGGCAGACGCGCGTTAAGTTTTGAAAATTCGAAACTTCTGAGTAAAGTCAAGTAATTTGCTCAATGTTTATGCTTTGTACACGTCGATAATAGTCTAATAATAATGGGGAAAATAAAGGCAGACGAAATAAAGGAAACTTCTGAGTAAAGTACAGTAACAAACTTTATACATAGAAAGGAAGAAAGCCAAATTGGACGTCAAAAGGTACCAAGAGTTCGGCAGGTGCAACGCAGAGATAGTATTGCGTGACCCTCCCTGCAGATAATAATTATGAAATAACTCCCTATGTTTCTATGAACATTTTTGTAGCTTTTGACGTCAAACCTGGCTTTCTTCCTTTCTATGTATAAAGTTTGTTACTGCACTTTACTCAGAGGTTTTCTTTATTTCATCTGCTTTTATTTTCCCCATTATTAGTCGACTATTATCGACGTGTACAAAGCATAAACATTAAGCAAATGGTTTGACTTGCATCCTTATTTTTAATGATTTACGTCAATTTATACACCCGTTAGTCAGGCGAACCGGTTGGCAGACTAGCATTTCCTGATATGACCACTCAAGTTTAATGTGTTGTTATGTATTGTAACACTAAGCAAATACCTTGACTATTATTGCCTGTTTAGATTATATTATAATTACTACAAAGAAATAGGGATGAGGAAGGAATAATTTTAAAGTGTAATATAACCTTATTTGCGTGGAGAGAGAGTGAGAAATTATATAGGAAAAATAACCCTCAATAGACCCTACCAAGATTCGAACCCAGATATCCCCTTCACTAGAAGGCCCAGATAACACGAGCGTGATGCTTTAGACCGTTTGGCCACTAAAGCAGGTAGTTTATGTAGCTAACGATTAGACTTTATAAATTATTAAAACTATATAAACGATTGTTAAACTCTATAACTTTTATTAAACTTACATAGCCTATAGTAAAATTGTATAGCTCATATTAATCTAGTATAAGCTATAATGTATATCAAATTTATATTAAACCGTTAACACTATAAAGTTTAGTTACAAGTCTTGTAACTATAATTTATAGAGTATATTAAATATTTATTAATTTTTCTTAGCTATTTATCGTGCACTTGAAGCTACTGATTATTTCAGAATATTACTTATACACTAACTTAAAACCTAGAACAGACACAATACAAGGTCCCCTAGCCGTTAATTCATCACTTAAAATTTAAACCCACATTTGACCAGTGATAGATTTTTAGACCATTCCGGGAATCAAACCTAAGACCCTTAGTAAAGTAGGCAGACACGCTACTGACTGATTTAGGGTGTAGGATATAAAACCCAATTAAAATTTACAATGAACTTTTAACACTCTTGTATTAAGTAAACTTGAAATGTAATATTATAATGATATAAATTATAACTAAACTTCAGAGCTTATAGTGAATTCTACTGGAGTAAACCAATCGAATGTTGGCAGAATTGCAAACCAACTTGCAGACATATCCTGCACATGCATTTCTTTCACTTCTAAAACCGGAATCAAACAATAACAAAAACATCCAGCTGAATATAAAATAATTGAAGGTCTATACTAATTACTATATTTCTCTGGATAATACTATACAGTGGCGTAGCTAATTGTATAAAAATGGGAGATTGAAATTATAGACACAATCGTCTTAACATATTTATCCTTGAATATTAACTCAAGCTGACATTTTAGCAAATACTGTAGTTTATTTTTTGCGCCGTGTCTTACGACCTGTTCGGGATATACACTTATGTGCTAATTACACTCATGCTTTTATGGACCATGAAGGCTATATTTAGAGGACGTTTACCCACAGTTGCATGCAGAGATGGTAAAAAAAAAAACATTTAGGAAAAAACACCCTCAGTATACCCGACCGAGATTCGAAACTTGATATCCCCGCCATCGGCAGTCTAGTCTACTGCGAGAGTAGCGCATTAGACCATGCGGCCACCGAAGTGGGTAATATAAATTAATCAGTTCTTCTCCTTCCATTTTAAAATTCGATTGAAATGTATTAGATATTTTGAACGCGTACAACTCAAGCAGAGTCGAAACTAAAAGTCTGGCAGTATCATATTAATCGTTGATATTTATTTTTATTAACTGTCCAGTAGAAGGTTTGGCGAGACTTTGTCTCATAGTCTTCCCTGACGCTACGCCCCTGGTACTATATATATACTAGCGGACCCGACAGACGTTGTCCTGCCCGAACGTTGGCTTTTCGTTTGGGTGGCATAATTGATTTCGATAGTAAAACAAATACTATGTGATCATCACAATTACAAATTCACAATGAACTCCAATTAGTGAGTAACACAAATATTACAAATTCAGTGTTTGTCAACCAACATACAAAATAAAACATCTTTTCATTTTTGGAATTTCGCCCACAACTCCATAAATATCAACTGCATTGAAAAACAAACATAACTATGATTTATTCTCAGAGGTTCAATTATTCATGAACTTTTCAGAAGGTTTTAACGGTCAATTATTAATATTATATTCATTATTATAAATATTGGGTGGTGGTGGTAGGGGGTTAAATTTTGAGGTTACATGTTCTGATATGAAAAAAAAAAAAACCTAAAAATTCCCTAAAAAATAAAAAAAATTCTTAGAACCCGATTGCAGCGCCACCTACCGGGTCTAATTGTGAATCTAAACCATCCACGGACCCCCTCAAAAACACACAAAAAAATTCATCAAAATCGGTCCAGCCGTTTAGGAGGAGTTCAGTGACATACACACGTACAGAATTATATATATATATATATATATATATATATATATATATATATATATATATTAAAAAGACAAACCACATCGTACGCGGTTCAACTTGGGCTTTAGGGACGTACGTGCATCAAGTTGTCCCACCGCAATCTACAAACAGATTTATATATATATGTATACAGTCGATTGTTCCACGTTTATGTTCATATGTGCCCTAAATTCACTGTTAGTTCTGTCAAATTACCTTAATTCTAACGATTTTTAATGGGGTGGAACAATTTTGTATTTATTTTATTTCTTAGCACAGCGTTCTACTACTCGTCAGGGCTATACGCTTATGTACTACCTACGCTAATTGTTTTAGGGATAAGGAAGGTTATATTTAGAGGAAGCGTACCAGAATTTTCGTGGAGAGAGAAAGAGAGAGTAGAAAACAATTTTGGAAAAACCTACTCTCAATACACCCGACCGAGTTTCGAACCTAGATCTCCCCGTCATCGGCAGTCTAGTTTAATACGAGAGTAGTGCCTTAGACCAGTGGTCTTCAACTTTTTTTTTTAATCAAGGGCAATATTTTTATCCAACTAAAGTGTTGTGGACCACACCGTACATATAAAATGTCACACATAGAACAAGATTCCAATTTCGTGTTTGTACAGTTGTACCTAATGTAATTTTGCAAGATGTCAAATAAAATAACTTCAATTAAAACAAATTATGGTAAAAATATGAAAATTAAAGTTTGGATTTAGAAAATAAAATGATTACCAATACAAAAATGTGTTGTTAAAAATGCTTTCGCACTAATTTCTCAATATTTGCTTTAATGCCAGATATAATAATTGTTGGAAGGGAAGCTTTCCAAGTGGGCGTCAGTCGATCGGTTCCTCAATTTCGACTTCACATTGTTCATCCTTGAGAAAATATGTAAGTAGATAATGCTGAAGAGTGATGATTTGAGCAGAGCGTGAGTTTGGAGGTTTGGAAATTGTTCTTCGACATATTTTAATTAAAATGTCAAAATATCTATATTCCTTATATTTACCTTTGAAATCTGTATTATATTGCATCTCAAAAAGCTCCATTTGCATATTGATCGGTGCGTCCTCAACATCAACGTTAGCGTATAACCGAAACGGGTAGTAAGACGCGGTGCTAAAATCAAAAAAATAAATAAAAAAATCACCATTAAATGTAGTGGAAAATATGTTGAACAATTTTTAGTTGGATTTGAAATCTTGAAAACGCGATGAAACTCGGGCCTTAGATCAGTGAGTTCGTTTCTGTATTTTTCTTTGTTACGAACTTCTCACTGGGGAAATGTTGAGAAGTATGTCGATTCATATTCATGTACAAAACAACACGCCTCAACAGCTTGACGCGTACTTAGAGAGAAAGGAATGAGGGTAGCTGGAAGTTGGCTAAATGTGTGACCTTGAGTTTCAGTGTTGTCACATGCTACAAAAGCATCGCGAAAATTCCCAGGTTAGAATTTTAGTACTAAAAAAATATATCTCTTGGTATTTATAAACATAAAAATGGTTGTACGTAAAATTAGTCCGCGAGCCTCATAAAATCGCTTGGCGGGCCTCGGGTTGAAGTCCATTGGCTTAGACCATACGGCCACCGAAGCGGGTGTGGGCCAACTTAATTTCAAGCCGGCCCACCACATTTTTCCAAACATATCATCTTATTTCTGATTATACCATGTTGTAGTGCTCTTTTTGTGCTCATATGTTCCCGAAATTAAGCTTTTCTGCTGTCAAATTGCGCTCATAAAAATGAATTTAATTTTGCCATCCATTGCAGTGGGGAGGGGTGGGGTACCAACAACTGACCGGGAAAAGGGCTTGAGCAAGACTTTGGAACGATGCACGAAAGTTTAAGGTCATTCGATCATTAGCATTTTATTGCATAGCTGTAAACAGTTTATAATTATTATAAGCTTTAAATAGTGTTGCAATGATTTCAAACCATTACAATTCAAGAGCTATTTTATGCTTTTATGACTTGAAATCATTTCATAAATCTTTATGATTACTATTATTATTATCTCATTTCTACATTAAATTTCAAGCCACTAAGTTTATTGCATCGAATAATATAATAGGATTAGAACAATTTAACGAAACTTATAATAATGAGGCTAACCTACTAGACCTTGTTTTTGCTAATTTTCACCACCATTTGGTAACTCATAGCTTTCAATCACTCGCAAATATTGACTTAGCTCATCCGCCCTTATTAATTACACTATATATACCCATTTCAACTAAAAAAATGCTACCCCCACCACATGTATTGATTATGCACGTGGTGATTACGTCAATCTTTACAATGACCTGGTCACAGCTGATTGGTCTTGTGTTTATTCAACTACTTATGTTAACTTGGCCACATATAATTTCACCAAATTAGTCCAAAGGAAAATCAAAATGCATATTCCTCAAATTACTATTATAAATTCCAAATATCCTATTTGGTTTTCTTCAACGCTTAAATACTACATTAGGATTTTTTTTTCCAAAAAATTTAAACAAACAAATAATAGTGATTTCTATTCACGTTTTTCACACTTTCGTAAATTAGTTAAAACTACTTTGACTATAGATAGAGCCGTTTGGATGAACACATTAGAAAACAGTATAAAAAAACCCAAGGATTTTTGGAAATTTGTTGAAAATAATTGTGTGAATAAAGTATCACTGACAAACTTAGAAATTAATGAAAAGATTATAGCAGAGAGATTTAACCTACTTTCATTCCGTTTATAATTCAGCTTTTCCTGTCTTACCCTGTTCCGTTATTGAAACTAGCGCGCCCTTGTATCCATGCCACATTACACCCTTGGATGTTGCTAATGATATAATATTTAGCACCGCGTCTTACTACCCGTTCGGGTTATACGCTTAAGTACTAATTACACTAATGGATTAGGAATTGGGAAGGTTGAATTTAGAGGAAGTGAACCCGCATTTGCGTGTAGGGAGAGTGGAAAACCATTTATGAAAAACCACCCCAGTTCACCCGACCGAGATTCGAACCTCGATCTCCCCGTCCTCGGCGGCCGAGCTCAACACGACTAGCGCGTTAGCCAACTACGCCACCGAGGCGGGTGCTAAGGATATAAAAAAAATTGAGTTCTTCTAGATGTGCCAGGACAGATGGAATTCCAAGTTAATTTTTAAAGGCTGTGCCAGCATTTTCAGCATTGTTAGCCTATATCTTTAACATTAGCTTGTCAAATGAAACTTTTCCTCCTACAAGGAAACAATCTGTTGTCATATCCATTTATAAAAAAGGGGCAAAAACAAATGTTTGTAGTTATAGACCCATTTCTCTCTTAAACACTTTCTCCAAAGTATTCGAGAAAATCATATATAAGCATACTTTCCATTGCCTTAAAATAAACTTTCAGATAATCAACATGGCTTTATAAAAAACAAATCTACCGTCACATATTTGGTAGAATTTCTTGGACATGTTGCCCCTCAAGTCTCTGCCCAAGGTCAGGTTGATGCTATTTATTTTGAAAAAAGTACGGCATTTGACTTATGTCTATCTAAACTTAGTAATTTTGGCCTTTATCACTCATATGTAAATTGGTTCAGCAGTTATTTGCATGAAAGATCATTCACTATTAAAATTGATTCACACACCTCCAATACATTTTTAGCCCCCTGTGGCATACCACAGGGTTCTAATTCAGGTCCTCTTCTCTTTAGTGTGTTTATTGATGACATTGTTAAATATTTGAACTCATCTAGTTAGTTACTCTTTGCTGATGATGTAAAATTATTCAAAATTATCAAATCAATTGCAGATTGTATAGCCCTACAAAATGATATAAATAGTATTCTACAATGGTCTTTTGAAAATGGAATGTTTATTAATAAATCTAAAGGCCGGTTTACACGATGTTAGTGGACTAATGCAAGTTTACTAGTATTAGCTTGTTAGTTGTGTTGACACGCATTTTTCACTTGTATTAGTATCGTTCTAAAAACATGGCTGAAAATGAAGTGGTGCTAACTGGTCTCACTATTGGAGCCATTTTGTTATCACTGCGTCTCATTTCTCGCTCGGGTTATTTATACGCATATAATAATTACGTTTATGTGTTAAGCGCTAGGAAGGGTGAATTTAGAATAAGAATGGGTGGCCAGATAAATTAAAATTTTTCAGTAAACGCAATTTATCATAATTAGTTGACCTATTTAAAAAAATATTTATATAGACAACCTAAAAAAGTTAGTGATTAGTTTGTCTCCTATTTTTTAATTCCTTAATACATGAAAATATATTTCAGTTGATCCCAAATAGTTATTATATTATTTTGCTTGATTTGTTAACTCACTTAGCATATTTGGTAAATAAAATTAAACTCAAATAATGTCAATAAATCCCAATACAACTAAACTCAGTTGGGATTTTTTTAAATAGGCCCAGATTTTTTCAACCCTGTTTTAAATGTTTATATATATAATAACAAAATATCTTGTTTAATTCTAGCTAGCTAGGCCTAAAGTAATCTTCAAAAATAAGTATAAATTAATTTGTAGATTGGTTTAGATATAAATTATTTGGTTTGCTATGAGACAATAGTAATATTATGTTGTGTAGCTACTTAAGTTTCCAAAGAATTACTACAAAGTGTGTGAAGTGTATGGGCTGAACATTATTAATTAAAACTTATAAAGATGGGTTAAAGTGTCAAATACGGAGATTGGAAAGCTTGCCATTGATTCCGCATGAAAGCCGCCGGCCATTCATACATTACTTGCCGATAACACGAATATTATGTTGCCGGAACTGATCACGGTACTTCAATGTTGTATTTTATTTTGTGATTGTATGTAAAAAAAATTACACATGCCACGTTGATTGGTAGGAAATAACGGTTTGATAACTTTATTTATAACATTTGTTTACCGATATTAATAATATCTCTCCCAAGGCACATTTGCAATATTTACGTAACATTTTATTTTGGACACCTCTTGGGACTATGTACGCCTGATATCACTTTACAATATCCTCTGTTGCAATATTCCTCGCATTCTTATCTTTATAAATCTGGTGCTTAAAATTCCACAAAAACTCATTATTTTCATAACATTCCACAATTAAGTGTCCCACACACAACAATTCTTTAGTTTCCACCATTTTGAATGGTCTAATTGCATCAGTAAAGTTGGAAGGTGACCAACTTTTTCACTTGCAAGTGGACTTGTTTGTTAGTAGCTTGCTTGTCTGTTTACACGGTGCAAGCTGTGCGCGCGCAGCTGAATTAATGTACTTGCTATCAGTCAACTAATAACGTGTCAGCGGGCCTTAAGACCAAATCTATATATTTTACTAGGAAAACTAATCCTTTCTTTTTTTTTTTTTACCTATAAATTGGTCAATTATAACATAGTTCATGCCCTTTATACTAATGATCTAGGTGTTCTCCTGGATAACCAACTTTACTCTTCCACTACCATGTTGACCATGAAATTTCCCAATTATTGAAATTACTTGGACTTATTAAATTTAAGAAAGTTGACGGTTTTTTTTATGTCTGTACTACGCCCTGGTGAGATCTAAGTTAGAATATGCAAGTGTTGCTTGGAATTTCATCACCTTAATTGACTCTCTCAGGTTGGAAAACGTTCAAAGAAAATTTGTCACTGCGTGCTATGTTAAATTCCTTACTAACAGGATTTATTATGATTATGACAGAATTCGAAACCTCTTAGGGCTCCAAACTCTCTACTCGCGTACACTTTATTGAGATACCCTTTTTGTTTTTAATATTTTCAATAGCTTAATTTCTTGTAAATTTGCCCTTGATCACGTAGGTGTTCATATCCCTTCTCGGACTTCTCATAATCCAAAATTATTTTTTCTTAATAGCTCTTACAAGGTGAGCCCTTTAGGTCGTTGTATCCATAGCGCCATTTCTAGATTTGTCGAATTCGACTTCCATCATAAAAAAAAGCTAAACTTAGAGATTTATTTAAGGAACTCCCATGTCAATAATTTATCCTGTAGGGATTATGACTATAATATTTAAATTTACAATATTCTGATTTATTTTTACTTTCTCGCTATCTTACAGGTAGAGAAAGTATTGTGATTGTAAAAATAAATAAATCGAAATCGAGATGTTGATGAATCTAGACGTTTCATGACCCCCCAAATCTGAAAAAGTGGTTTTTGAATTTCCATCTGTCTGTCTGTACCTCCGACTAGGGCCTAATCTATTTTACCGATCGGTCTGAAACTTGGTATCAAGGGTTTTCATAGGGTTGCCCCGAGGGGTTTTTGGAATTAGATATCAAGCCCTAAAATTAAGGTTAGTTTACTGAAGGGCAAAAAGAGAAAAATTCTACTTTATCAAACTCGGCTCTAGTGATTTTGATTAAATTTCATTTCAAAACATTTATAAATATTCCAAACAAAATGGCTACTCTCAAATATTTCGGCAAACACATATTTTATTCGAAACGTATTTTTATAGATCAATAACTTTCAAGCTATACGCATATATATATTTTTTAACTTTTAGAAAACTAAAGGTATAGTATTGCGACCATAAAAAAATCTAACCTGAAATTTTGATGGATGTCGACGTCTCATTACCCCCCCCCCCGAACCCTAAAAGTGGTTTTTGCAATGCCGTCTGTCTGTGTGTCTGTGTGTTTGTCCATTGGTCTGTCAGTCTGTACCTCGGCTAGGGCCTAAACTATTTTACTGATTGGGCTAAAACTTGGTATATAGGGTTTTCATAGATTTACCTCGAGGAATTTTTGGAATTGGATATCCAACTCTAAAATTATGGGTAGATTCCTTAAGGGCAGAAGAGAAAAAATCGATTTTATCAAAATCGGCTTTAACGATTTTGATTATATTTAATTTCTAAGCTTTGATCAATATTACAAACCAAGGGAATACTCTTATCTTTTCGTCAAAATGAATTTAAGGGTTCCGGTCTGATGCGTAAATTCTAGTTTTTAATTTTATCTCCGTAAGTCTTTGAGATATTAAATCACTTATCATTGCATACATTTGGATCTTTTTATAATAAACATTTTTTACTTGAAATATATTTTTATAAACTCAAAAGTTTTCCAGCTATACACAAATATATATATTTTTTAGCTTTTACAACACTTTAAGGTAAAGTATTACGACCGCCAAAAAATCTAGCCTGAGATGTTGATGGATGTCGACGTTTCATGACCCCCGAACCCTAAAAAGTGGTTTTTGCAACGCCATCTGTCTGTGTGTCTGTCTAACCCTAAAATTAATAACAGTTTACTAGAGGATGAAAAGGGAAAAATTCCATTTTCTCAAAATCGGCTATAACGATTTTATCTCTCTCATTTTAAACTCAATAGATAATAATTACCTATTTTATTGGTCATAACTTATAAAAGAGAAATTTACCAGCAATGCGATAACCATAAGATTTGCATCCCCTAGTAAAATGACGACAATTTTAACCGGAAGTCAAAATTTTAATACGAAATTTTGACCATCGGGGTTCCAATATCGATATTTTTTATTGGTCCAAATATACAAATGAAGACTTTAATTCACTAAAAATAAAATTACGTAACTTAAAACCATGAATAAATAAGTTTTACGTATAGTCTGGCGCAATTTGTTCTCGGGTTTGCAAGTGTATATTATTTTACGAATTTTGAGTAGGCTAAATATATCAATTTCTAACAATAGAGCGAGAAAGTTCGTGCGGAGTTCCGTACCATTTATTTTCTATTCTTATCATTATTATTTACAATTTTTTTCGTAACCATTCATCAGTATTTATAATTATTTATCTATTATTGTTGATCTTATTTTCTCGTGTAATTATAATTATGTATTTGTAAGATACTTGTGCACTTTTCAGTGCTGGCCTGCTATAGATCCTATGACTTTTGGCCAGCACCATAATAAAGGAAATTGAAATGATTATTTAGCACCGCGTCTTACTGCCCGTTCGGGTTATACGCTTAAGTACTAATTACGTTAAAGGTTTATAAATAGGTGAGGTTGAATTTAGAGGAAATGAACCCTCATTTGCGTGGAGGGAGAGGGGGAAACCATTTAGGGAAAACCACCCCAGTTCACCCGAGCAAGATTCAACCTCGATCTTCCCGTTCTCGGCAGTCTAGCTTAGCACGAAACCAGCGCGTTAGCTAACTACGCCACCGAGGCGGGTATCAATATTTAAAGCTTATAATTATACACCGCATAAAATTATGTAATAACATTTTGATGGTCAAAGTACCTTAAACTTCCGCGCCTTGTTCCAAGGCCACGCGCAAGCCTCTTCCCGCTAAATTATTGGTAAAGTCTGTTCACCGTAGGAATTGTTTTCTGAAAGGCCTTTTTCACTACCAGAAAACTATTATATAGTAGGATATTGGTAGGAAAAAAGACCTTTCAGAGAGTAATTCCTACCGTGAATGGAGTTTACCTCACCTCACCCCGCATCAATGGATGGCAAAATAATTAAATTCGTTGTCACGGGCGCAATTTGACAAAGCAAATGAACATATGAGCACAAACGACTGAATGAATCCGAACCTATTTGTGGAATGTGGTGGGTCAACTTGATGTACGTACGTTCTTAAGGTGGCCGTCTACTGGAGCCTTGAAGACGTTCAGAAACCCCGCGTTTTTAAAAGGAGTTTGTTATTTTAAAATGTGGTTCGCACCAAGATGGAGGCCGCATTGAATTAAAAACCTTACACTTAAAGTAGGTATTATAGTTTTAAAAAAATTATGTGAATAGGTAAACATAATTAGCGCTTTTCACGGATGTTTCGCGCAAAATGTCGCACTTCCGAGTAGACAGACAAGCTACCGACTGAGCTAAGGTGTCGGACTCTTGGAAAATTAATCTAATTTGGTAAAATGAATGTTTTTAGCTTAAAAACAGAAAGCTTTTATTTGCGTGGGAAACATACATAAAAGTACCAACTGATGTCCATGTTAATTTCTTGCCTTACATCTGCTGTATTATATTCAAATATTAAAGATCTTGTATTTTAGTGGGAAAATTTGTCTGGTATGTAATTAAACATGTGTCAATTAGCGCTCTTTAATTAATTCAAAATTAAATAACAAGCCATGTTCTCGTTTTTGCACAACATGACTAAAACAAGTCATTCAATTGTTGCCCTTGGGAACTTTTAAATAGTAAATCTCTGCTCTAAAGGGTCACTCTTGAAATATACTAGACTTCTGATGACAGTGAGATCGGGGTTTGAATCCCGGTTTGGTGTGCTCAGGGTGGTTTTACACTCTATCTCCACGCAAATACGGGTACAATTTCTCTAAATTCAACTTTTCTCATCCCTAGCACATTATTGTAGTTAGTACATATGCGTGTATACTAAACGGGTAGTAAGAAGCGGTGATAAAAAGCTTGACACTACTTGTACTATCTGGATTGGAACCGCGGACTCATCTTCCGGCTCTCATCAGCAGTGACACGAAGTCAAATGGGTTTGTTGGATCAATAATCACGTTTGGGTTTGCTTTGGCCGAATATATGTTCTTAGATAACGGATTCAGGGTTGAGATCAAAACCCAGTTTTTAAATCAAGATCAAGAAGGATTCCCTCATAAACGCTACGAGACTCTTAACTTTTCCTTTAAATTTTCAATATAACGAGAAGGGAGTTCAGAGGAGAATGTGGCGGAGTGAAGCTTAATATCCCCCCAACGCTAGCCTTCCTTTTCTCTTTTCTGATCCCTTTGTTTTAGCTCTCTCTCTCTTTTGAAGTCTTATACGTGACATCCGGGGAGAAAAAAGGAGAGATCACGAGTTTAAAATGGCGGATACTAAACAGCTGATAGAGAGAGGTTATGAAGTCACATAGCTAGAGAGGGTGGGATAGCGAGTTTAAAATGGCGGATACTAAACAGCTGATAGAGAGAGGTTATGAAGTCACATAGCTAGAGAGGGCGGGATAGCGAGTTTAAAATGGCGGATACTAAACAGCTGAGGTTATGAAGTCACATAGTTAGAGAGGGCGGGATAGCGAGTTTAAAATGGCGGATACTAAACAACTGATAGAGAGAGGTTATGAAGTCACATAGCTAGAGAGGGCGGGATAGCAAGTTTAAAATGGCGGATACTAAACAGCTGATAGAGAGAGGTTATGAAGTCACATAGCTAGAGAGGGCGGGATAGAGAGTTTAAAATGGCGGATACTAAACAGCTGAGGTTATGAAGTCACATAGCTAAAGAGGGTGAAATAATGAGTTTAAAATGACGGATATTTGAGTAGATGATAAAGTGAGGTTTTGTAATTACATAGCTAGAAAAGGCGGGATAGTGAGTTTTTTTTAGAACCACGTCCTCTACCCGTTCAGGTTATAATCTTATATACTAATTACGATGGTGATTTTATGGATTAGGAAGGTTATATTTAGAGAAAGCGTACCCGCATTTGCGTGGAAAATAATTTAGGAAAAACCACCCTCAGTACACCCTCCCGAGATTCAAACCTTGATCTACCCATCATCGGCAGTATAGTCTAATGCGAGATCAGCGCTTTAGACCATGCGACCACCGAAGCGGAAGTTGGTGAAATTAAAATGGTGGATATTCGAACAGCTGATAAAATGAGGTTATGTACAGAGACGGATTTACGCATAGACCTAGTAGGCAGGTGCCTACGGCGGAAAATTTTAGGGGCGGCAAATTTTGAATTAAAAAAAATTCTGCCAGTTAAAATAATTTTATGGCTTCATCGTGTGTGTGTGATTGTTGTAGTTTACTTATCTGCGTACCAACATGACAGTGTGTCACCTTAATTCACTCACAATCGTCTTAATTGAAGGTCAGTTATTGGATAACGGGGATTTGTCTAGCATCATAGACCAGTTCACTCAGCAGAAATCAAGGTGAAAGATATTATATACTATTTCCTTATTGTGTACTTGGCAATATTTTATCTGTAGTAACATATTCTACAGTCTACTAATGCAGACTTTATATTTTTAAATTGTATAATATTTGAATCTCTGTGTTGTGATAGTGTAAAAGTATTTATTTCAATTTTTTAAGTCTTTGCTTAGATTCTTACTACTTATAAAACCTCACTATAATAAATAATAAAATAATGTAAGCCCTTTTTATATGTCATTTCACAGATAGCACTTGTGTATATGGTATATATGTGTCGGTGTATGAAGGGCGGAAGGGGGGGGGGGGAACTGAAATTTAGAAGGCTAGAATTTAAGGTAGGAAAAGGGGGCGGCAAATTATCCCGTGCCTATGGGCGGCAGAGTATTAAATACACCCCTGGTTATGTAGTCGTGTGGTCAGAAAGGACGGAATCACTTGATAAGTGAAGTTTTAGAAACAGAAGATTTTGTCCAATTTTGTTGTTGTTGTTGTTGTTGTTGAGCCAACTGTTATGGGTCTCTTCTTCGAGTCCGATTCCTCATTATTGGAGTATTATGTTAGAGGTTCTATAAAGTTTTGCACCAGGTGGTTCTAGAGGCGAGTCGTGGTGCTGTAGTCTTGTTGCACCAGGTGGTTCTAGTGCCAAACGCCTTAGAGAAAGTTACGGATTAATCCAGTTGACATCGTTACGTGTTGGCACTATTAACTAGTCGGGACTAAAGAGGAATAATTGTGCCAGGTGAAACGAATAACACGCATTGCTGACAGAGATGACTCGGATAGCACGCAATGCTGATTGCTGACAGACAGGACTTGACCCCCCCCCCCCAGCTAGCAGTGAGTCAGGCGCTCTAACCACTCCTCCAAGCTATTGTTGACGCTGATCACGTCAGCTTGTCACTTGGTACGCCGGCTCAGGTCTAGACCTTGGTTCCTCCCTGTGTTGACTCTAATAATGGTAATTTATTGACAAAGTCGTTGAAGGTTTCACCCAAAACTAAAGACAAAGATGTCCTACCTTCCTCCCAACATTCAACTGCCACTCGTAGAGATCGACAGGAGTGTTTGTTCAGTGGCGTGTGGGATGTCACATTTTCACAACGAGCCACTCTTGGAGCTGCCTATGTAACACATACATAACAAGTCTAACTTCTCTAGATACAGACTATACATTACATTTTTATTTATTTATTCAAGGTATTTAACGTGCACTTTGTGAATCGACTAATTATATCAGCACACGAGAAATTCTATGAGCAAGAACGAAAGGGCCTATCAATGTTGCCGGGAAAGTTATTTTCACATACCTTCCTTTAACATGCCACAATTGACATAAGACCAACGGCTTTACTTCCCCTCCGAGGGAAGTTGTGCTACGGGTTTTTATCGCTCAATAAAAATCCGTCAACCCCAGCCGGGTTTGAACCCAGGTATTGAGGCGAGCACTTTATCTAAAGACCATACATTGTATACCCCTACGGAAAATTACTCTTTTGTCGGACTATACATAGGGGTTTGAATGTCCTTCAAAAGATACATAATGATCTTATATTTCCATAAAATCCTCTATTGTAACTGGCCATACGCGAAACAATTTGTTGCCAGTCACACCCTTGAAATGAAAATGTTATTTGAACAAATAATAAAATGTATTATCGAATGTTTTCACTCTCAAGGTAAAATTAACAGATACGAAGTGACAATAATTTACTGTGCAATGTAACAAACACCATTTTGGTTTGTCAGACCCAAACTCTCTTAGCATTAGACAAGAGTAAACAAAAATAAACTGAGCTTATAATAATTGTAAACAGGTTACCTCATATAGGAGATAATACCTTCTCTAAACAAAATTATAACTTGATCAACAAACGTGTGCTTGGGACTGTATGGTATTTGCAAGGCTAAAAGGTGGTCTGACGCATGCGTACTGGCTATTATCGTTCATTAGCTTTATTTGCTATAGCACAAAACACAATTCATAGAATCACTTTAGAGTGAAGATTTCTAAGCCAATGGTGAGCGTATTAACGTTGTGAGCAATGCTATATCTAGACAGGGGATTTACTTAGCATAATTATTATTATAGCACTTGTTTGCGAATTCAGTGTAAATGGTGATGATATATCTATCATATTACCAGCGTTGTTTGGCCGTTGTGGTATAGGCTGTCTAGTATCTTAGACTACGTGAAGAGAGAAAGTGGTACTATTATCTACCTATCCATCTATCCATCTATCCATTCTATCCATCTATCCATCCATCCATCCATCTATCTATCAATCTATCAATATATCTACACATCCATCTATCAATATATCTATCCATCAACCTATCTATTGATCAATCTATCTATCCATCTATATATCCATTTAGCTATTCATTTATCCACTGCCGTAGTCAGAAATGTATTTGGGGGTGGGGGGTTCTGCATGGTAGGAGCCTAAAGAGAGCAATACTAATTGTACTGCTTCTATTTAAGTGAAGGATTTAACTTTCACTTTTTGAACACATTGAAAAGAGATTATATATCAGCAACACAACTTGCATACTAAACTAAATTCTATACAAGACAGTAAATTCATCAATGATATTTACTATATCCCTGCTATGAATTGAACCCTGAACACTAAACACAGTAAGTAGAAACGCTAACAACTGAGCTAATATTAATGCTGACACCAGTGAGACGTAAAAGGTAACTCTCTCTGCTTATAGTTACTGCCTCATAAATATAGTACTGCCAACTTTATGATGTATAAGTTTATTATTATTTCATTTACTGTAATATTATTCTATGTATCTAACCTTTACAACATAAAATGTTCACTCCTGGCCAACTTTGCACCGTAACACTACTGCATTAAGGTAAAAAAGAATGCTGTAGTATATTGATAGTAAAACTAGTCCAGTTAATCTGCTTTCTCGAGTTGAAATCAGCAGATAAGTCTTTAGTTTTCGAAGAGTTGAAAAGATTCTCTCTGGTGCTGTATTTAAAACCGGAAGAGTTGCAAATATTTGGAGTAGCTTTTTTATGTTTGGAAATAACTCCTCATTGCACTCTTTAGACTATCAAGCGCACACGATAGTCTTGAAGTTGACTTTTTCTTGGCCCACTTCAACTTACAGATATTTAATTCTGTGATGAACATAGCAGGCTCAGACAACAGAGAACTGTAACACTCAACACATTCGTTTGGTTCTGGTTTGTTTGAATCAACCCAATGGCTTGGAATTAATTTTTGCAGAGATGCAATTACAGACTTGTGATTTTGAAATTTATCATTTAGGTGTGCACATACATGATCAATAAAGGGAAGAAATAATTTCTTTTGAAATATTCCAATGGTGTGTCAGTTGTCTGTATAACTGTTTCGATATTATTCGTGGTATCTTCATTTCTGAACCTATGTTTACCATCAAGAGGCATGTTGAAATAAAGAGTTGACTAAACTTTTTATCCACATCCTTCCAGATAGTGTTGGGAACAGAAACCTCATTTTCCACACAATCACATGCAGCTTCAAGATAACATGAAACCATTTGAAATGCTTCACATATTACAAGTGTATGAAAAAGAATATATTTTCTAAAACTCTCAAATGGCGTGCTTTTTTTAGATATCTCCTTATTTGGGAACTCTTCCAACTTCTCCAGGAAATGAACCACAGCAGAATAAAGTCCTTAAATCGCAAAACACCTCGTGTTTTTAAACCCATCATGTTTCACACATAGCTATGAACGTTTTGTGCATTTAATCAGTTAAGATTTCACTTATAGCTTGTTTTAAAACATCATTGCTTTGTGCAGATGAATGAAAGAAAGTTCCTACAGACTGAATTATTCCAATACTATTTCTAATAGCTGGAAGCGCAGATGAATCGGCAAGTGTAAGGTTTAGTGAATGCGCACTACAGTGTGTGTATAATGCCATAGGATAATCTTTACGAATGTAGGCTTGCGCGCCATGTAAGTTACCACTCATGGCTGTTGCTCCATCATACCCTTTGGCCAACCAAGTACTTGCAAGCAATACATGAAGCTTGAAGCTTGTTTTGATCAAAGGTGCAAGTCCTTGTCCTGTTAAATCACGAGCAGGTGCCAATTCAAGAAAATCTTCACACACTTTGTTTTCCTCTAAGTCCATATAGCGCACACACAACGATAATAATTGTTCTGTTCTAGCGATATTTGTGGTTTCATCAGCTAACACTGTAAAACATTTGGAATTGTTTGTTTTCTGCACAATTTTTTCTTGGATTATGCAACTACAAATGTCAATAATCTGATTTTGAATTTTTGAACTATTATATTGTGCATTCATTGCTCCGGTTTCTATATGATTTCGTAAAACTGATTCGCCAGCATGCGCACGTAATCTCAATAAGGCGTGAAAATTCCCATTATTTACACCTAAATTCTCTTTCATTAAACTTCCTGTGTCATTCGTACCACGCAAAGTAATTTCCTGCCTTCCACAAAAGATCACTGTTTCAAACACAGAACGCAATTTAGCTCTTTTTTCTTATAGTTTGGCGTTAACGTTCATTGCTGAGCTGATCAATAGTTACACTCTTTTGTTTTCCACTTCCAATTTTCAAAAATAATCTGCATACTCACTGCATTCTTGTGGTAGGTTGTGTTAGCATGTGTGACAAAATTATCAAGAGCTTTCTTCCAATTGTTAAAAGATCGGTTTACTAATGCTCCCAACTGTTGATGCTCACCTTTCACACCTTGTCCGGCAGCAAATAAAACACGCGCTATACACAACGCACCTTCCAGATGTTGCGAATAAACTAACCAAGGAAATCTTTTAAGCCATGAAATATGAAAACTAAGATTTCGTTTCGAATTTATGGGAAACTGATAATATGCTGGATTGCTGAAGGAACACATGTGACGTCAGAAGCTGGCCTTTCATTAAATCAGTCAAATTAGCCTTAAAGACAAACCATCCTATATCACATTCAATACTATCAGAATTCTTGAGAATTTCTTCCGATTTGGTGGTTTTTCTGGATAGAGTTGGAATTGATTCAGTTAGCAATAATGATTCATTTGTTGAATTTAAATTAGCGGGTTGATCGCATGTACCTACATATAGCTTTTGTTCCTTTTGACGAAATAATTCATTAAAGAAAGATACGTTACTTTTCAGGCCAAATTGCTCCAGTTCTTATTTTAAGATATTAACTGAAATCCACGCCGACTTAACCATAAAAAATGATCAAACAAATAATTTAGCTCTTCGCAAGTTATTCAGTAAGTACTTATTCATTATCCAACCACCAAGCATAAACTCAAGTAAATTAAAATTAAGTCTATGTTCACAAACATACCCTATCAAACAATATTTAACGTCAAGCATCCGAAATGTTTGGTGTTCAAATTTCAACTGCTGCTTAGTTATTTGTCTCTCGCTGACTCTGAACACAAAATGTTGCTTCAACAATGATTGTATGTTTCTGAGGAGGAGGAGAGCCTACACCATAACATTTTAAATTATATTAACGTCATAGAAACTCTATCAATTACATGTAATACTCAACACAGAAAACATTGCATCTCGTGGTCAAGCGCTGCAATCGCTCTAAAGTATGAAAGGCGAAGGGCGAAAGGCGAAGTGCCAAATGGCAAATGTGACATGACTTAAATACTAAATAAACTCCTCGACACCTGATATTTGTAGGTCAAGTGTTGTTAAGCTAGCTACTTGAAGTAGTACTGTTGTGAATGTCACTTTCATCTCCAAAATAAATAAAAAATTGTCCTATCTCTTCCTCTACCAGACCATCATTTTTCCAGTAATCGGCTTCTTCTTTCTTAACATGTAATATAATCTGTTGCCAAATCCTTCTCAGTGATAATATTGATTGCTTCTTTTGTTAAATGTTTTATTTGCCTTGAGCAACATTTTTGGCCAGACTAGTAATTTCACCGTGTTCCAAATCAATTATATAGCGTTAAGGTTACAATGGTATGGAGGTAACTTGATAACACTGTGCCCGTGTTGTTCAAATGAATTAATTATCTATGTAAAATATGGGAGACTAACATCTGTAGCGAACTGGCTCCAAGAGCTCACTTTTCGTCATCTGTTCCTCATATGCAATACTGTTTGTGTCTAACCACAGCTGCATTTCAACCTTTCGTGATCCCATCGCTGATGGCCTATTTATTTGAACAGTATGATACGGTGCATTGTCTATTACAATTAGGTTATTTTGAGAAAGGTTGGGGATAAGTTTTTCTTTCACCCACTTAGAAAAATGTTGGAAATTCATCTCATTGTGATAATCACCACTTTTTGTTTTTTATTTGAAAATAAGAAATGCATTTGATACAAATACCTGCTCTGAACCAACATGGAAAAAAATCCACCTCTGTCCTGCATCATCATTTATCAACACTCTGTTGTTTCTGGGTCTTGCCAACATTTACTCACACTGTATGAGGGATCAATCCATGTTTCATCAAGATATACCACAGGACGTTTTTGGTCCCCTAATTTATCATTTTTTCTCATTTTTCTTAACTTCTTTTTTCTCCATTAAACTTAGTCTTTTATTTTAACACTTTTTAAATTCAAACCACATTTTTTCAATGCTCTTCTCAATGTTTCTTTGCTCCCAGTAAAATGTATTTATTCTTTTACTAATGCTAATAATTTATTTAAAGCTGGTACTCCCTTTTTAACAATGTATAACCTCTGTATAAGTTGTCGAATTACACAAGTCAAAATCATCAAAACAATTTTTCTGCTGCTGGGTTAGAGCTTTTTTTCCTTGAGTTGAAAGTTTTGTTTGTGTCCCTCTTGCCAAACTTCTTTCCTTTCAAATTTTACAAATGGTACGCTCTAATTTTCCTGTAGCTTCTGCTGCACGTTTTGTGACTCTTTCAACAGGGTGCTTATAATTTCCATAGTTTTTCACTCTCAAAAATATAAGTTACATTTGCAATAACTTCACGTCTCACTGTGAATAGTTGGTTTAGCACGATTATTTGAAGCCATTTTTAAAACACTTTATGTACCTCGTATTTAAAGTTGATTAGGTATTCACACTGTTTGTCAAAAAATATAAAAATAAAGTAAAAACATTCTACATAAAATTACTGAAAGTCCTAAACTATCGAACTTACGCGCCCCCTCGATAAGCTGACCGGAGTGTACCTCAAGATAACGACTGATGATGTGTATCATTGGTCTCCCCTTTCATTCTTCAAGTAGTTCACATTCTTTCCGCATGCAATGTTTACTGTGTCCTGTTGTAAATAGGTTTTAAACTATTTCTTTCACTAAACATTGCATTACTAAATATTTTTAGGGTTTAAGTTTTTTTTCAGATTCAATTATTTGTAAATTATTAGCAAAAAGTCAGTCTTAACACTTTGGAACCAACTCATGCTATGTTTATACAAATATGAAATAATTATTTGTCACATTTATGATTTATGGCATCTTTATGACATACCATAAACAAATAAATATTTGTGCTATCTAGTGAACTGTACCTTGTTACTTTCTCTGAAATAGCCCCTCTTTACACCGAGGTTTGGATGGCCAGTTGGGAAACCAAAGTAAGGGATTAGCTGATTTGGAAATTCCAGAGTTGGAATGGAACTAGAAAGAGTTGACATTTCTTGGAAAGTTTGGTCGTAATAAGTGAAATAATTTTATAGATTTGAGAATTCAGTCACAGTTAAACTTAAGCCCAATTTGACTCCTCGACCCTTGAATTAAAGAGCTAACAACACCCTTAGAAATCCAAAGTATAATATTACAATTAAATTCTTAACTTAGGCTAATTATTTCGGGGCAGGGGGGGCTTTGAACCCCCAAAACCTTCCATTGGCACGGCCCTGCTGATCTATTTATCAACCCATCTATCTATTTATATATAATATCTATCTATCTATCTATTTATCTATGTTTACTACTGCAGATTTTCTGAATGAATTTGTATAGCAATATTATGATTTAGAGAAGCAGCAATTATTAATTCAATTAAGTTCAAACAAATACAATTTTCGTTTTATTCTAAATATATTGATTTTAAACAATATATGTTTAAAACAAAACCATTTTATTCTAAAGCAGGGTTTCCCAAACTTTTTAAACCGAAGTAGCCCGTGCACCAGAAAAAAAAAAATGCTATAACTTTCACATAAATATGTTCACTGATATTATGTGCGTTCAATGATGACAGTTAAATTTTACAAGCCTAAAACAAACGGAAAACATCACATGACTGCACGTTTGTCAAATGTCTTTTATCCAGATTTGAAAAAAAATAATTTGATTATCCTAACTAATTGTGCTATTTTATAGTGCGAAAAACAAATAAAGAATAATGTAAATTTACCTTACGGAACCTGAGATAAGTTTGGCGGAGATTAAGGACTCCGTGGAGTGCAATTTGAATAATGCTGATCTAGAATACTATAGAACCTCTTTGCACATATGGAAATATAGTAGACTCACAAGAGCGCAGTCGCATGTCGGAATTGTCGGTAAGAGATGAACATCATCCATCTCTTGCGTGTATCTAATTGCGTTGTCTTGCGTTCAGCCACTCGGAAACAAATTAATACAGCTGCACTACTGTATTCAACTAAATAAACTAATTAATTATTTGGTCGAGGATAACAGTTCGTGAAAATATGAAGAAAAGGTGTTGTATTTAAAGTTATTTAATAAGATTAATGTTGATAACTTGTTTATATATTAATTTGATTATATTTAATTCGTATTTGTAAACTTTAATGACATTGATGATGAAGTCATATTGATTTAAATTACTTCTCTCGACACTTCATTGTTGACAGTCCTTGTTTAAACAGAAAATCAAACACAATACGTCTTGAGATTGTGGGTACGACTGGTTGTAGACGAGACATTACAAGCACAGCTGTGAAAAATCCGGCCGAGTTCTTGCGAGCTAAGATAAGCTCCTAAATAATATAACTGACCAAGTGAAGAGAATTTCTTTTTTAACTTGTCCATTTAGCATTTTGTCTGTCCGGATCTTTGTTACGCAACAACTGTCAGCTGCATGGCCCAATTTCAACGAAATTTGTCAGAATTAGGCCGAAATTGTTTTCCCTTCTAGTTATCTGTTTCAATATGACGACCGCTCAAAATATTTTTCGTTTACTATCTCATCTTAAGTAATTATAATTTCTAAATCTCAACAATCGATAAAATAGGCCATACCTAGGGTATATTTTTTAAATGTTGACAAATATCACAAGAATGACTTCTTAAACCATGTGAGCAATGGTTATTCTCTAAGAATATAATGTAACTTTTGAATGCAGAATTAATTCGTTTTCTGTCTAATTGAATCACCAAGGAGAAATATCTTCTTGAAATCTAAATAGAAATCATTATAAAACTAGCTTTTACCCGTCGCGGTTTCGCCCGCAATAATTGATAAAATCTTTTAATTTTTAACTAAACTGTTTTGGTCATAAATCAAACTTTATTTTTTTTAAATATCCATGCGTTTTTCTCAGCTCTAGCTGTAAATAATATTTCCGTATTATGCTATCTTTACTTTAACATTTTAACTATAATCACATTCATATTCACCCGTAAAATTAAAATCACAATATATCTCTTATATACGAAAAGTTTAAACATTAGTATTGTAAAATTAATGTAAAATCAAAGGTTGGGAATAGTCCTGTATGTTATTCCCGGACATACTCTACCTATATACCAAGTTTCATTCGAATCCGTTCAGCAGTTTTGGCGTGATTGAGTAACAAACATCCAAACACACAAACTTTCGCATTTATAATATTAGTAAGATGTATTTCAACTTGAAATCCAAAGAAAAATATTAATACCTAAGTAACGATAAGAGAATGATATACTTCTTAACATGATGTACTTAGTAGTATTTCATTACTATTAACCATCACTAGAGATAGGGTAAAATAGCATTAATTTTCAGTTTTTTTAGCATTAATTATTGGAAATTTAGCGTTTTGTGGCATAATTTAGCATTTTGTAGCAAAATAGGTAAAAATGTCTTTCGTCAATGTTTTTAGGGCCTATACAAAAGATTTATGATAAAAGCAACGACTAACGGAATGTGGCGATTAGCCGGATGGGCTGTGGAAGGCACAGGATGCAAGTAAAACCCGAGCTGAAGCACACAGACGAGTGAAACTCAATGATTTTTTAATCACTTATTTCCGCTGAAAAACATCGTTTTATAGAAATTCTCAGCATTTTCAGGGAATTCGCGTCTATTTCGCTAAATATAATAATTTAGCTAAAATACTCTCAAAATCACGTTTTTCGCGTTAATTCGCGAAATAAAAATCTCTTTTAACACTTTCAAATGCCATGAAACGCAAAGAAAACTTATAAATACCCTATTTTCGACCCTTTTTTTTCTTTTCGCGTTTTTCGCAAAAGCGAATTTACCCTATCTCTAACCATCTCACATTATAAAAGTTACAGGCGATCATCGTCGAATACATTTCTTCCTAAACAAAGTTGTATCTCTTAACAGAACTAATATATGAATATATTGACTACGTAAGGGCAATGCTCCGCTACAAGGTAAATATAACCTGATTGGCGTGTCTATAGCCACACGTTCAAGGCATTGTTGTGTGGGAGATTGTTAATCGCGCTCTCTTTTTCGTTTTTATGAATGGGAACACCACCATCTTCAGATCTGCGAATTACATAATTGTTTGGCTGCGTCCTTTTAGACAGGAACAAGGAAAGAATCAAAGCAAGGACGTCCCTGACTTTCCAACTGTGGAGGACACATATTGTTATTAATTCTACCCTCAATAATCACTAGGTACAGTAATTATATAACATAAACTGAACATAAGCAAACACTAGCCAGTAAATGCTCAGTTTCTTAATTAAACATAATACTATATTTAGGAGGGACATTATTTTAATTAAAATTTTTACTACAACTCCGATTCAAATAGATCCAAAAATTGTCTAAATAACTTTTTTCAGTATTAAAAAAAATAGTACGATGGGCCGCACAGAATTTATCTCTTTTTTATCTTATAAGAAAGACATTTAAATATCGTAATAATAATAATAATAATAATAATAATAATAATAATAATAATAATAATAATAATAATAATAATAATAATAATTTTAAAACGAAATAAAACAAATAAAATAGACCCTTTAAATTGTTGCAGAAACACTCCACCAAGTATCATAAACGAAATAAACACTGTTACAGAAGCATAGTGAAAGAGGGACATCTCTGGCCACTAAAAATTATATTTAATCCAGTTAAATTTTCAAAAGCCTCCATGCAAATATAATTTGTATTTGACTATAGCTAATAAACTATTGATTTTATATAAAAAAATTCAAATACAAAATTTTATTTTCAATAGTGCTACAACTTTACAATGATAAGTTATTTAGTATCTGAAATATTTTCGGAGATTGGATACAAATTGGAAATTTATGCTTGTATGAAGAACCCCTAAAATCATTTCTTGGGAAAATCGGAGTTTCCATTTTGTTTTTAACATTAAACAGTGCCTAGGTACAAAATTTAATTAAAACCATTAAAGCCTATTTTGATAAATATATATTTTTTCTCCTTTTGTTCTTTAGTAAACTACCTTTAATTTTAGGGTTAGATATCTAATTAAAAATAACCTTTAGGGAACCTAATAAAACCCAAGATACCAGGTTTTAGTCCGATTGGTTAAACAATTTCGGCTTTAGCCCGAGATTCAGACAGACGGCATCGCTAAAACAGCTTTTTAGATTTCAGGGGATGTCGACTTTTTTCAAAATATCGAGTTCATTTTTTGTGTGTATGTGATCACGATACTTCTTTCTCTGTGGGATCGAGATAAAATAAAAAGTAAACGGCTCATTCACAAAAGTGTTATCAATTCTATAAAAAAATAATTAACACTTAACTTAAGTGAACATCGAATTAACAAAACACCTTCGTTCATTAACTGCATGTAAACAGTAAGTTTAATTAATATGATAAATCCTGATGTTGTCCAAAATATATTTGTGTTCGTGGCACAGCCACGTGATTAGTCTTATTGTAATTTACAAACATTAGGTTTACTTAGAGGTTTTATTAGCCCTATTCCCGACCAATGGTCCTTAAATTAGGGAAGAGGATGGCTTCATTTACAAGGGGGGAAAAAATCACAAAGTCAATAAATTAAATCAGAATGCAGATTTAAAATATGAAAAACCAAAGCAAAGTATTTAATAGATCAAAGCTTACAGAAAATAACCTCTTGGCTTTAAAGCTAAGGCATTACACATGCATCACGAACAAAAGTAGTACGAACTTTACTCTCTCGCCTCCAGAATCTAACTCAGTAACTTTCCCGAAGGAACAAGCGTAGTCTATATGAGACTGTCTATAAAGGGTGTGCCTTAAGGGTCACAACTATCGTCAAGGGCCTATTAACACTGAATATAACCTTGATCTAAGGATCCCCACAGCCGGATCTATTTAGGACTAAATCCAAACTAAGGTCTTGAAGAGAGAAACAAAATCTATCCACTTTGAGGGTGACAGGTACTTCAAGTAAAGCACTTCAAGCAAAGCACTGAAAAAAGACCTCCCACGTCTGAGCTATAAGAGCGAAACTTTACATTTACTTGGAACCTATTAATGAGTAATTTATTTTTATTGACGATCTACTTTACAAAGCTAACATCATGCGATCCTTCAAAATTGAAAATAGAAAATGAATATAAGATAATTAGATCTCCTGAACCTTCTAAAATGAAATATACACATAACTGGAAAATAAATACGCTTAAGGCCCCCATCAACCCCAACTGCTGACTTTACTAACATAAATACATAATAACTGAAACAGAACAACTTAAGATTCCCGCCTATTGAGGTGACAAATGATACAGAAACACATGACGAATAATATAATAAATTCTAGGACTAACTCCGTCCATAAAGTATAAAGTAAGGATAAATAATCCCAGTCCAAATCCTGAGGCCCACATCCTTACTTGTACTAGCCCGAACTACGAAAATACGTGATTATTAATTTTCTCACCTTCCGGTCTTACTTACAGGGGCAGGGGTCGGGCGCTACGTTAGGTTTAGAGTTGTTAGTTTTGGGGATTATATTCATACTATCCTATTATCCCCCGTTACATAAGGGGGCGCCAAAAAACAATCCCGCCCCCAGGTACAAAATTTACCTCGGGCCGCTCATGCTTCTTCAGGAAGATTTGGTTTCCACTGCTTCAACTCGAAAAGTTCCTTATTCCAGTAGTGGCAGCCTCAGCCATGTGTGTCCGAGTGGGGATTTAGGTGGAGGGAGGGGTTTTCTTGAAATGACGTCATCAAGGTCCAATAAGCGTCGACAGTGAGCGTCTAGCAACAGTCGAAATCATGTAGTCGCGACACGTCATATTTTGGCTTACCACTATCTTCACTTGCTGTCTCTCTCGCGCAGGCGCGTCGTTCCTAAACCTAGCTGGCAGCTTGAACTGTTGCCATGGCAACGACGGCTGGATGGGTGACGCCCATCCCTATTTCGGTGAACGTTGATTAGCTTGTTAAAGGAAAATGACCATTTGAGTTAAGGCAAACAGTAATTAAATATCATATTGAAGGTGTGATCTGTATATTCCCTAGAATTATAGGGCTATTGCAACTAGGAAATGGGGTGATTAACTTGTGGTTGACGACCTGTAGCAGACCATTACTACAGTCTGTATGAGAGAGCAGACATTTAGAAATCTAGGATTATTTATGAAGCAGGTTGATATTTTTTAATATGGCTATCTCCAAAATGTAGACTAAAGGTTAGACCAAAAGTTTAAATTTCAAGTTTAAATTGATTTTTAAAATGTCTGATAGCATATATAAAACCTTATAAAACAATCCCACATTATCTTGAAATTTTATGTTGTGACCATATCAAAACATGACTTTATCTGTTAGAGGAAGGCTAGATATAGATTTCTAACCTTTTGCTTTAATCTCAGAAGTACACATTTTCACGTAAGTTATGGTTGATTTAAAAAAAATAACTTTTAACTTTTTAAATCATTGAAATAATGTTGTTATATTTCGCTATATTAAAAATGGTATACAATGGCTACTATTTAAACCAATCAGTCAAATGAAGATTATATTTTCAAACGAGATTAGTGTCTGAGTGTCTGACGGCAGGGCCGACGCGCCTCTAGTTTGTTTACCTTAACTGCATTCTATGCTCGTTCTATCGCTATACTTGTTTAGCATACATGCAGTCAGTCTCACTTAGAGGTGACGGAGGGGGGTGGGGAGCATAATTGAAAGAAAAGGGACACGTCCAAAAGATCTTGGATTAATTTAATTCTAACCCAGTATTCTAGAAATAGAGTATTCTAGACTATTAACTGCTATCCCTTTATATATACACGGTCGGCGATAGCTAGAGAAGCTCCAGTCCAAGATGGGGCTAGCTGAGTGAGTGGACTGGCGTGTCTGGGATATCGTGCTCGGGAGTGGGAAGGGTGTCCAGTGTGTGGACCAGCGTGTCCAGTGTGTGGGCCAGCGTGTTCAGCGTGTGGGCTAGTGCGTTCAGTGTGTCCAGTGTGTGGGCCAGCGTGTACAGCGAGTGGATCAGAGTGTCCAGCAAGTGGGCCAGAGTGAATCAGTGAGTGTAGCCTTCGTGTAAGGGTTCGGCCATACTGACAAGCGTGCGAGTGAGCGAGCGAGCAGATAGCTCTCGTTAGTTGTTGACGAGGAAGCTCCGAATCTTGGCTGAGTGAACTGAGGGTGGTTTTAACAAGTGATTTATTGTTGTGATTTTCTCATCCTCTCTTCACACTAATGGTGATTCTTATTTGTAAAGGCCTACTTTGATAATATTGAAGTATTGAAGTAACATATCAGTTATATATATATATATATATATATATATTGGTTTATGATCTTACCACTTAAATTAGGCCGTTAGTAGCAAGTGTGCTAAACCTATCGATAATAATAAAAATGTCAAAATGAGAAGTTTTCCTAGCACTCAATGAACCAACATACAATAATATTGCCTAGCGCCTGTAAACTAGACAGTACCGGTCGAGCGAGCGCGCTTGAAAAATAGAACCAGTTCTATCTTTTAAGCGCGCGCGCTCAGTCGCTCGACCAGTTTGGCCACCTCCCATTACAACCAATGTATTCTATTTTATATTTTAGTCGCTCGCTCAGTCTGGCCGCCCCCTAACGCGGGTCAGCGAGTTGTGTCGTCAGTGGGGACCAATGGCGACTTACGTGAACGGTGACATGAGTGACGTAGATATTGATTGTTATTGTGAACTATGTTAATAATGAACATTTTTGTGACTGATTTAAATAATTATAATGTGTTTTATAGTTATTAATTTGTTTATTTAATTTAATTCTATTTTATGTTTTCTTATTAGCTTATTCATTTACAGACCTAATTATGACTCTTATTATTTAATTTTGTGACTCATTTAATTGTAGTTTAATCAGTGTATGTGTTATTATATTTTTAATAACTAAAACCTTGAATATTCCGTGAGCGTTTTCTTGTTTGGTCAGCAGCGTACCTCATTATCCTCAAAGGAACTTGAGGTTCACACGGTGACACATATATATATATATTTATATTACCACTGCGTCTTACAGCCCGTTTGGGCTGTACTAATTACGTTAATGTACTAGGGGTGAGGAGGGTTGAATCTAGATGAAGTGTACCCACGTGGAGGAAGAGGGGGAAACCATTTAGGAAAAACTACCCTTGGTACACCCGACCGGGATTCTAATCGATCTAACCGTCACTGGCGGTCTAGTCTATAGCAAGAGTGACGCGTAAGATCATGCGGCCACCGATGCGGGTAATATTCTATATTGAAGAGGACTTTTCTTTAAAAAGCACAAATATTGACCGGAATAGGGTGGGTACGTGTTCCCCTTTTCAGGTATGACCATGAATAAAAGGAAGGTAGATATGATGGGTTCATTAACTCGCCGCTGATGTGATGGAACCTGTTTCAGAGACAAGATAATGGTGCTAAGTTATCTAGCGGTCATATTCGTAGCCGTCGTGCTATACTTCCTGACCAACTGGATCAAATGCGTGATGGCGGTGTGGGGCCTCCCGGGCCCTCCTGCTGTCCCCGTATTAGGACATGCCCTCCTGGCCAGTGACAACAAGCGTGAGTTATGTCCGGTCACCTACTGGCACATATAGATATCTTGATGTGGATGTCTATGAATGTTGATGTGTGTGTGATGCTTGTTGCAGGACTTGTGCATATGGGCAGTAACGCATATCTTGAGTATGGTCCTTTGGTGAAGATCTGGCTGACTTTCTTCCCGACTGTCCTGGTGCTGTCTCCTGAATACCTTCAGGTCAGTTTATACACTGGCAATGTTAGGTGAGTTGTCTTTCTACCTGTCCTGTCTCCTGAATACCTTCAGGTCAGTTTATATAATGGCAATGTTAGGTGAGTTGTCTTTCTACTTGTCTGTCTCCTGAATACCTTCAGGTCAGTTTATACACTGGCAATGTTAGGTGAGTTGTCTTTCTACTTGTCTGTCTCTGAATACCTTCAGGTCAGTTTATACACTGCAATGTTAGGTGAGTTGTCTTTTTACCTGTCTTAGTGTTGTCACCATCTACTCATTAATTTAATTATAACTTATTCTTACAATAATTTTTTTTACGGACTCATACTTTCTCTCGACCCTCGGAGAAAGAAATATTGTGATAGTCATAAAAATTGAACTCGAGATTTATTGTTACACCCGTAAAGGAATGAAACCATTTTTAACTAACGCAATTTAGTGCTGCAATATCAAGCCCTCTTGCAGGTTTAATAACTACTGTGTTGTTTTTCAAAATAAATTATTGTTACATTGTTAGTTTAGCACACATCATATAAAAACTTAAATAACCAAACAATCTTGTAGGTCTATCTATCATGTCTAAAATTTGTTACACCCGTAATAAATATCTAAAGTCCTTTAAGTAAGGGTTAACATTTAATGTTTTAATTCAAAAAGACATAATAAGAGAAAAAAATTTGGTTCGCACTGTAAATATACTCTTTATGGTAAAATGGTATTTTAGATCATTTTAAAAGGATTATTTGCTAGAAAATTTTGTAGAAATGTCACAGTCGTAGCTGCGGAAACGCTCTAAAAAGTATCGAGAAAGTCTGTGTGCTGTACCTTACCATCTTACATGAAGAGTGTGTCTGTCATGAGCATGGCGCGATATTTACAGCATCCAGAAGGTTTAAATTTTAAAATTAGTAGACCCTTGCGCACAAACATACCTCAAAGATATAACTTTAAATTTGTTATTTGATTTTTTTAAAAATCTATTCAAGACTGGATTGGAAGAACTAAAATAAAAAGATTTTTTTTTTTGTCTGAAGTATAGAAAAGCGTTCTCCAGAGTAGCCAAGCAGTTCATTACAGGGCTACCCCGGGCAACGCTGGGCACTTCTGCTAGTTAATTATATTATGTATTTATTATTGGCTGCCTTTGTGGTCTAGTGGTCAGAGCTCATGGCTACGGATCCAGAAGTCCTGGGATCAATCCTCAGAGCTTCCAGATTTTTCTCTTAATCAATGAGTCTGGAACGAGTTCAAACTCAGCCTCGTGATGACAAAGGAGGAGATACTAGAACTAAAAAATAAATAAAAATTCAGCTACGGTTTAGAAAACTGAGATAAACGACTGGAGGGCTCGTTGGGCTGACTACATAACAACGTGACACCCTCTATCCACAAAATCTGGCATTATCTTCTCCAGAGGTCGTCGGCCACTCGGTCGGTATATCTCGCTTTGTGGGCTGAGGCCATAAAGTTTAAAAAATATTATTCTAATCATACTAAATGTTCAACATTCTCACTATTTAATGTAAACAGTTTACATGTACTCCTGTAATGTTCCATTTAATATCTTGTTCATTTTATGATTCACGGACATTTCCTTAGCAATCTTAATCGAGAGTTTGTTCATAATTCAGCTCTTAATGGGGCACCATTAATTTGTTAATTAACAAGCTAAGGTAATTGATTACAATTTAAAATGTATTCACTTCTTTCCTAACACTTAAATTAGCTCTCCTTTATGAATTTAAAGGTTTCCTAAAAATAGAATTAGATGCGCATGCGCGCTTGGATGCAAGTTTTTGTATTCCTCCTCCATTCCACTGGTTCCCACTGGTATTACAGCCTAAACGTGAGAGTTCGACCTTGAACTTTATAAAACAGGTTTCAATCGGCTGGTCAAGAGGTATGTTCATATAGGGGACAGTTAGCTCCCAAGTCCGAGGTTCAAACCTAGAGAGAGACTAATAAATTAAACTCCTATTAGAATTACATTTGGGACATATTTGACCCATACCGGTGACCAAAATATTACAAAGCTAATTGTTTTTATCGGTCCTTGGGGGATTAAAATAACTGTTACTAGCGTTTGGGATGGATTTTACGTTATCATATAGAGCAGGTCTTGTAATCGTGAACATTTTTACTACCTCCAAATTATGATGGATTTCAATGTCCAATGTGCCCCGAACTAGAAAATATGGGTTGTACAGCTATGTCTCTCTATCCCCAAATCTCTATGTTTGTCCGTTTGTTCTCTGTCTGTCGACTTGTCTGTCAGTCTGTCCCCATGTCCGTGTGTCCTTGGGAATACAGCGGAAACAATTTGATGCATTTCGTTCAAACGTGATATTTAAATATTATGTCATTGCTTGAGGCGGAATAATTATTTTAATTCTAGCTTTAATTAAATTAAGGGTAGTTTACTCATGACTGACTTTTGAAAACTTTGTTCCAAACTATGATACATCTACTGTATCAGAAAGTACGTACAATATTGTCGAAATAAAGATTTAGGTTAATTTACTTTATAAAATACTTAATTTTAATTTTAAAGTATTTTGATTAGTTAAATTAAGTTCACTTTATCTAAAATTATCTGTAACTAGTTTAAGTTAATTTAACTGATCAAAATACTTTGGATTCTGACCTGGGTGTCTGGAGCTCTCGAACTATTGTACTGAACATTCAACAGCTACTAACTACTGTACTAAACATTCAACAGCTAAACTACTGTACTGAACATTCAACAGCTAGTAACTACTGTACTAAACATTCAACAGCTAGGAACTATACAGCGCTGAACACTAAACAGCTGGGAGCTACTGTGCTGAACATTCAACAGCTACTAACTACTGTGCTAAACATTCAACAGCTAAACTATTGTACTGAACATTCAACAGCAAAGAACTACTTGTGACAAAGACATCGTCCTACCCTTTTAACTATAATTTATATTTATAATCCATTAGTGTAACAAAACGTAACTTATTTAATTTTATTTGTTGATGTACTTAAAGTTGTGCCAACCTTATATTTATCTATTTTCACTTCCCAACCAAAAGGACTTTGAACGTTCTTAAACATGGCAAACTCAAGAAGATGATTAGAATTTTAAAATATACATATATTTTGGTCTTACCTGTGAATAATAAAAAAACAAAACAATAATGTTCATTTTACCAAATATCAAATTGCAAACATTTTATTATTTAGCAATGAATACATACTACCTTTGTGTCGTAGTCTTCAGTGGTTACAATTAGAACTAATTGTCATCAAGTTCCAAGCTACGCTACCAGAATGAGCCACTAGGATATGTTGATATGATTGTTTTCCTGGTTCTTAATTTCCAAAGCGCGCGATTCAAGCATTATTATTATATATGTCAAAAAAAAACCCTGATTTGGTGTTGTTTTTAAATTTAACATCTTTTTCTGCTTGCTTCCTGATCTTTCATTTTTATTTAAAAATGATTATCAATATATTTGTTTCAAACAAACATTTCTTTGGAGTGGATTCTTCTTTGTTTTGAAGATGTATTCTTGGGGAAAAAAAAGAGAAGATTCGAACGTTTTTCAAATTACGGGAGACGGAAGTGATCCGGAATTTTTTTAAATAGCGATAGGAGGCTTCGAAATCAATCATCTTGAGTGAAAATGATGTAATTCTCATCCGCGGAGCTTATAAATTGAATATATTATGAGTGAGGTTTGTGCTACACATCAAGAAATGGGTTTTAATAATAGCCGAAGTGTATGAGGAATCTATAGTAATGAAGGTAGTAGTTGCCCGATACTACTACCAAATATCACCATAATCGTTGCAGGTATTTTTCAAGAAACAATTTTTTTAATTAATTTTTTGTGAGTAAAATCAAATTTAATCCAAATTACATCTACAAGAAACTACAACCATCGGTGAGCCAACAGATATTAAATGCAAGCCACAAGCATCGATTTAGCTCGATCAATTTGCCAATAATTAAGGAAATTATGCTTCAAAAAAATAATTAATTATAATACTTAAATTTTTCAACATCCTAATTTTCTGGCATTTGTCCTTCATGGAAACATAATATAAAGACTATTTTTTTTCTCTCTGAAACTTTAATTATGCAAATCACAACATTTGTTTATACCTTTCATTTTTTTTCTAAATTAGAACATAACTTATTTTATTAGGTTAATTAATAGTAGGATTTTAATCCAATTCCAAATATAGGATTATTTCAATCCTAGAGTGTAAGTGGAGCTTCACAGGAAGGGTAGTAGGGAATTCTATTGAAAAATACAAGACAAGCAAGTGAAACATATTATTATTTTTTCTTTATTAAATGTTTACCCTCATACATAGTACAGCTCATACTTGCATTGTTGAAAATATGTTGTTTGTAGGTAGTTTATTTTTTGGTGATTTTTTTTATTGTTGAGATCCATGATTAGGTGTGGAGCATGGTGATTGTGGGCCTGATGGTCAAAGTGGTTAGGTTGTAACTATCCAAACCCCCCCCAGTAGTCCCGAGGTCATAGTCTGCGTGCTAACGAGTTATTCTATTTCAGAGACAGATGATAGGTTATAAATATGAATGGAAGAAGTGAGGTCATCTGTATTATCATTATTTTATTTAGCATAAATTAACTTTAAAAAAAATATATCCCATACATTTTGTTGTTCATAAAAAAGGAAAACATATTTTTTTTCACATACTGTACTAAACATTAAACAGCAAGGAACTACTGTACTAAACATCCAACAGCTAGGAACTACAGCGCTGAACACTAAACAGCTGGGAACTACTGTACTGAATATTCAACAGCTAGGAACTACTGCGCTGAACACTAAACAGCTGGGAACTACTGTACTAAACATTCAACAGCTAGGAACTACAGCGCTGAACACTAAACAGCTGGGAACTACTGTACTGAATATTCAACAGCTAAGAACTACTGCAAGAGATTCAATACTAATAACTGACTAAATACCATACTCTGCTTTCATTCACCTGGTCCTAGATCTGATCTATTATGAATCATTAAGCTATCATGACATGTTCTGTATAGTAGAGCTAAAGCTGTGTATCTAATGAACAGATGACTTTCTTTCAGTACACCTGTCTGAGAACTAATTTGGTTTATTTGCAGCGATTCTGTCAGAGCAAACCACGGAACAAATCCTTCTTTTATTTTAAGCTTCTTGGGACAACTTAAACCTGGTGAACAGGACTCGTTACAAGCAATGGTGAGTAACCACACTCACCTTATAGCTAGCTCAATGGTTAGAACCCTGTAGATTCCCTATCCCAGCCTCTCAAACTTGGCAACACTGTGATGACTATAGGCTGGCTATTCATAGATTTAATTCATGTTGGGGTTCACCTTTTGCATTAATCTTTCTGCCTTTATAGTTAAATAATAACCCTTTATTAAGTCGAACTCTATTAAGCTATTTTTTACTATATAATTATTGTAGTATTTCTTGTTTGACCAGTTTTATAATTCGGTGCACTAGCTCGTTCAATCTCAAATTACATACACTTGGCTCACTCTAGACAAGTCATTGTGACGTCACTAAATAAACCATATGAGATTTACTCCTCTCACAGTGGATCATAGCATGACCCATCCCCTCAATGGAAAACAGGTGTATTGGTTAGCCGGGTTGACCGTCCGCTAACCGGGGTGACTGTCCGCTAACTGGGGTGACTGTCCGCTAGCCGGGAGACACTGTCTGCTATCCAGAACGACTGTCTGATAGCTGGACTGCTGACTGTCCACTATCCGGAGGCAGCTGTCCAGTAGCCAGAGATACTGCCCGCTATCCAGGGGGTGTCCGCTAGCTCGGGCGACTGTCTACTAACTGGGGTGACTGTCCGCTAGCCGGGGGACACTGCCCACTAGCCAGAACGAGTGTCTGATAGCCGGACTGCTGACTGTCCGTTATCGGGGGCAGGTGTTCGATAGCCAGAGCTACTGTCCGCTAGCCGGGACGACCGTCCCCTTTAATCACGGAGATTTATTATTGTGCCACGACTCTACAGTAGTCAGCTCTGACTTCAACCCCTAGGATATACTGTAACTGCAGTAGATTACGAACATACCTTAAATCAAAGCTCTAACAACCCCTTAGCCATACTGTCCCTGCAGTAGATTACAAACAGACCTTAAACAACCAGTTCTAACAACCCCTTAGCTATACTGTCCCTGTAGTAGATTACGAACATACCTTAAACCACCAGCTCTAACTACCCCTTAGCTATACTGTTCCTGCAATAGATTACAAACAGACCTTAAACAACCAGCTCTAACAACCCCTTAGCTATACTGTCCCTGCAGTAGATTACAAACAGACCTTAAACAACCAGTTCTAACAACCCCTTAGCTATACTGTCCCTGTAGTAGATTACGAACATACCTTAAACCACCAGCTCTAACAACCCCTTAGCTATACTGTTCCTGCAATAGATTACAAACAGACCTTAAACAACCAGCTCTAACAACCCCTTAGCTATACTTTCCCTGCAATAGATTACAAACAGACCTTCAACCGCCGGCTATGACTCCACATAACATTTACCATGGAGGAAGTAACTTATTGAAACATGAAGGAAGGCCTTGGACAAGAACATTAGTTATCGTGAAACCCATGAGATTGTGTCGATAAGAGCTTCACGGGCAGGATAACTTGCAGGCGTAGGTCCGTACTTGCTAGAGGTTGTGGTTGCCTGTACTAAAGCCCCACTCACTACAAGTGTTTCTGTAACTTTTGGGATTAGTTACAACATCCGACAAGAGATTTCCCAATTTCTGACATTTCTAAAATACTCTCAGATTTAAATATACCCAGCGTATTAATATAAAAAAAACCACGTAACGTTTGTTTTGTGGTATTTATTATGTGTGCTAATATCAGGATTGAGCGGGCTGCTTCCAAAACCAGTTCGGGAACAGGTTGGATGGATCTAGAGGGGAAAGTGGTCCGGTATGTCCACTGAGGACATTCAACTTAACTCCTCTCTGCAATAAACACATGTCGCACATCTACAGTTGGAAGATAGAAACTGGAGAGGAACATAGGTTTACTTTGTGGTCTGGGAGGAAAATACTGGAGAGGAACTTATTGTCAATTTGTAAACAAGGAGGATGCAGACTGGAGAATAATATATTATCACTTTGTGAACTGGGAGGAAAATACTGGAGAGGAACTTATTGTCAATTTGTAAACAAGGAGGATGCAGACTGGAGAATAATATATTATCACTTTGTGAACTGGGAGGATACAGACTGGAGACACCTCCTCATGAAGGTCAGCCTTCACATTTATATTTAAGATTAATCTTGAATGGGCCAAGTGAGATTCAAGGCCATTATTTTTATTTAATAATGACTAAACTATCCAAGTTAGTGAAGGCTCAGGGAGGTGTTTCGTTTGGGGTTGTACAGTGGTGAGATTTTGGGTATTAAGGGTGGTACAGTGGTGAGATTGTGGGTATTTAGGGTGGTACAGTGGTGAGATTGTGGGTATTTAGGGTGGTACAGTGGTGAGATTGTGGGTATTTAGGGTGGTACAGTGGTGAGATTGTGGGTATTTAGGGTGGTACAGTGGTGATATTGTGGGTATTTAGGGTGGTACAGTGGTGAGACTGTGGGTATTTAGGGTGGTACAGTGGTGAGATTGTGGGTATTAAGGGTGGTACAGTGGTGAGATTTTGGGTATTAAGGGTGGTACAGTGGTGAGATTGTGGGTATTTAGGGTGGTACAGTGGTGAGATTGTGGGTATTAAGGGTGGTACAGGGGTGAGATTGTGGGTATTAAGGGTGGTACAGGGGTGAGATTGTGGATATTAGGGGTGGTACAGTGGTGAGATTGTGGGTATTTGGGAAAGACTAGACCCTTTACAAGTATTTGTTTACTGACCGCGTCTGTAAGATATTTATAGGATGTTATCCTGGTATTAGATACATTTCTAATTAGGTAAATGATGTTTCCACATTTCACAATACACCCGTGTACCCATATAATCCTGTAACGATAGTACCCATATACTCCTGTAACGATAGTACCCATATACCCCTGTAACGATAGTACCCATATACTCCTGTAACGATAGTACCCATATACTCCTGTAATGATAGTACCCATATACTACTGTAACGATAGTACCCATATAATCCGGTACCCATACACCTCTGTACCCATATGCCCATATACCCTCCTATTCATGCGCCACTGAGGCCAGAGCAACCCACTCACTGGGACGTTACTTTGTACACTTAACAAGTCTAATTTTCTGTGGAACACTTCTCTAGGGTATTGGGAAGTGTGATAAAGAACCCTGGAAGAGCAGACAGACACCGCATGGATTGTATTTATGTAAATAATTAGTTAGATTATTTTAACTCATCATTAGGTAATCAATCTTGCGATTGGTTCGCTCCGGGATCTACACTTTTGTCTATCCTGAGCCAACTTTTTTTTTCCCAACTTTGTAACTTCTTCTGCCAAAATCGTCCGCTATCTGATTCATGTTCAACAATCTTTGACTCCGTCTTGAATTTCTCTCTTCCACATATTATAATTGATGGTGTCGGGGCAAAAACATGGTAACCCTCATTTTACGAAAAAATGTTAACAATTAACTGTTGGTATATAAAATGAATAGTAAATTTAAATAAACACCGTCCATACCTAATGAAGCTAAAATATTAAATAGCTGAGCTATTATAATTGTTAAGAACAGTTACAACCGCATCTAAATAACTATTACACTCCTCTATTAAAAATGAAACTTGTACACGGGAATCAAACCAGGACCTTTGGCTTTGTACGCCAATATACTTACCACTGAGCTATCCAGGAGTCATCCCCTGCCCAAGTTAATGGACGTGCGGAAACAGTCGGCTACATTAAAGAATATAATATATGAATGCGGCTATAACTGTATTTAACAACTATGATAGTTCCCCTATCTAATTCATCATGGTGTACACATTATTACAAATTGAGGAGTGTAAACCCCAAAGGATGTGTGTGCCATTTAAACCATTTTGAGTTATTAAGAATAAAACATTTAATATGAAGATCCATCATTTAACTCCAATACTACGAGCAGTATTTTAAACCTTAAAGTTACATTGTTGAACTTATCTCTCTTAGGCCAACATTTACCTTGGTACATAGACCAGTTTTAGCAGAAAACAATAGTTTGAAAATCATAGCACTTAGCTTCTTTGTGATTTCCTCTCCTTGTCATTGTACTAATGGCAGCATAAAGCCCACCCGAGTCTATAGCTCATTTTATGTAGCTGACGAGTTCCACACGTCCATCAAAGACTCTGCCTGAAAATATAAGCGAAGAACGACTCTTGGCACGGGGCTACACATTTTTAGCTAAGTGGTAAGAGCATTATATTACTAATTCAAATGTCCGGGTTCGATCCCGTGTCTAGGTGTCATTTTTCAATCTAAGAATTGTAGGTTTACATAAGAATACTGTCCCATGATCTCCGAAACCCTCCTCCCCCTTTTCAACGGCCATGTGAGGACCTATTTTTTATTAAGCGTGTGGCATTACTGACCTAGAGACATGGCACCCAGTGCGGTCGCTTGTATGTAGACTATTAGCCGCTCTGGTGGCACAGACCGTTGCCGCAGGTTACATCATAGGAGGTTGTCTACACGTCTAACAGCAATGAGATGATAGTTATTATGGAGGTGTGGGTCAGTAGGAGTCTTAAACATAACTTAAACCTAATTTATCAACCTCTGGCAACCATTGGGATAGTTCCCCTTAAGATAAAAATATCCAAGGTACCAGCCGGGAATCGAACCCGGGACACCCAGTTCATAGCCAGGTGTACTGAGAGTCGTTCAGGGGCTTAAGTCACCGCTCTGAGAACCTCTCCCTGGGACTTAGGGATGTGGTTTCGAAACAAAAGTATCGATAATATTAAGTATCTGTGTCGACATATTATTCGGGGAAGTGTTTCTACTTCCTCTCGAGCCCTTGGAGAAAGAAGTACTGTGATTGTAAAAAAAAAAGAAAAAAAAAAGGAACTCTTGATTTTGATAACGGTCAACGTTTTATGACCCCCTGAGACCAAAAAAAGTAGTTTTCGCGATTCCTTATGTTGTCTGTATCTCAGCCTAAAACCGAAACTACTTTAGGGATAGGTCTATGTCTTTTTGCCCTTCAGTAAACTACCTATAATTTTAGGGTTGGATATTAATTCCAAAAATTTCTCTACGTAAACTTATGAAAATCCTAGATACCATGTTTTAGTCCGATCGGTAAAGTGGTTTCGGCTCTAAACCGAGATATAGACAAGACAGACAGACCGCATCGCGAAAAACTTTTTTCTGTTTCAGAGATTCATGAAACGTCAACATTTATCAAAATCTTGAGTTTTATTTTTTTGGACGCTCACAGTACTTCGAGAGGTATAAATAAACTAAAAAGAATTACTAGTATTGAAAGTAAAATAACAATATGAGTAAATTCTATTATTATTATTATTAAGCACCGCGTCTTACTACCCGTTCGGGTTATACACTTAAGCACTAATTACGCTAATGGATTGGGTTTGAGAAGGTCGAATTTAGAGGAAGTGAATCCGCATTTGCGTGGGTGAGGAGTGGAAAACCATTTAGGAAAAATCACTCTCAGTTCACCCGACCGAGATTCGAACCTCGATCTCTCCGTCCTCGGCAGTCGAGCTCAACACGACTAGCACGTTAGTCAACTACACCACCGAGGCGAGTGAGATAAGTAAAGAATACAAACTTTTTTCCACATCCCTATCAGTGAGTATCTCTAGGATTAGGATGATTGTCACGTCTCATGGACGGTGTGAACAAGGTGGTTTCGTAACGACTCGAGTCAAACTGAAGTCTTCTTGTTTGCTTGGAACGCGTCAAGAGGGGAAACTCAGGAGAACCTCCAGAAGAGGGCCTTGCCCAGCACCGGGGACGATATTTAGGAATATAATCTTGACTATTAGTTTACACACACACACACCTCTCTACATGTATGATGAGCGGCAAGAACACTCGCTTGCCTTCAACAGATAAATGAAGGCTGTTAACCGCCCTTGGCAATACACATGCTTGCGTGCTGTGCGCTGTAAAAAAACAAAGACACTTTGTTGGATTGATTGCAAAACTTGTAATATTGTATCAGAGGTAATACTTCCACGGAGAGACTATAAACTATGTTCTATGTTCCAATTGGTAATATTGTTTCAGAGGTAACACGTTCACGGAGAAACTATAAACTATGTTCTATGTTCCAATTGGTAATATTGTTTCAGAGGTAACACGTCCACGGAGAAACTATAAACTATGTTCTATGTTCCAATTGGTAATATTGTTTCAGAGGTAACACGTCCACGGAGAGACTATAAACTATGTTCTATGTTCCAATGGTAATATTGTTTCAAAGGTAATACTTTCCTGAAACGACTATAAACTATGTTCTATGTTCCAATTGGTAATATTGTTTCAGAGGTAGCACTTCCACGGAGAAACTATAAACTATGTTCTATGTTCCAATTGGTAATATTGTTTCAGAGGCAACACTTCCACAGAGAGTCTATAAACTATATTCTATGTTCCAACTGGTAATATTGTTTCAGAGGTAATACTTTCCTGGAACGACTATAAACTATGTTCTATGTTCCAATTGGTAATATTATATCAGAGGTAACACTCCCACGGAGAGTCTATAAACTATGTTCTATGTTCCATATTCCAACTGATAATAGTGTATCAAATATAGAGGAAGCAACTCCATTGGTTGTTAATGAATAATGCTTATTGGGGCTACCAACGTTTGGTACCACACAGACAATAAACTGTGAACCAATATTTATTTTACCATATCTGCTGCCAAAGAAGAAGAGCAGAAAAACATAGACCTCTCGGGGATTCGACCTAAAAACAACTCTCTAAAAAGGTGGTTGTTTAACCATTTCAGTCATAGCTCCTTAGTCACCGGTGACTTCTTCTATACTTCCGCTCCTCTTAGGTTTAGGATAGTTTGATTTAAGTTGTGTTAGTATTCAGAAAGCTGCGTCCTGTGTTGTTCCAGGTAAAGACTGGAGGTCCCACAGGAGACTCCTACAGCCCAGTTTCCATCAGGGAGTACTGGAGATGTTCCTGGCGGCGTTCCATGACGGTTCACAAAGACTGGTTAGCAGGTTTAAGGACACTTCCTCTCCTGTCAACATCACCAGGCACATGAACGAGACTGTTCTGGAGATTTTGAACGGTAGATATAGATCTCAAATTCCTCAATTAGAGAATACAGTCTAAAATTTGTGTTTAAAATATAACTAAATAAAGGAACTTTGAGACAAACGATAGTAGTAGATAGATAAAGCCCGTTTAAGGTCACAAAGTAGCAGTAGCATGTAGCAGGTAAACAAAACCCGTTTGAGGTCACAAAGAGACTGCAAGTAACAGGTAAACAAAGCCGGTTCGAGGTCACAAAGATACTGGAAGTAGTAGGTAAACAAAGCCGGTTCTAGGTCACAAAGATACTGGAAGTAGTAGGTAAACAAAGCCGGTTCGAGGTCACAAAGATACTGGAAGTAGTAGGTAAACAAAACCCGTTTGAGGTCACAAAGAGACTGCAAGTAACAGGTAAACAAAGCCGGTTCGAGGTCACAAAGATACTGGAAGTGGTAGGTAAACAAAGCCGGTTCGAGGTCACAAAGATACTGGAAGTAGTAGGTAAACAAAGCCGGTTCGAGGTCACAAAGATACTGGAAGTAGTAGGTAAACAAGCCGGTTCGAGGTCACAAAAATACTGGAAGTAGTAGGTAAACAAAGCGGTTCTAGGTCACAAAGATACTGGAAGTAGTAGGTAAACAAAGCCGGTTCGAGGTCACAAAGATACTGGAAGTGGTAGGTAAACAAAGCCGGTTCGAGGTCACAAAGATACTGGAAGTAGTAGGTAAACAAAGCCGGTTCGAGGTCACAAAGATACTGGAAGTAGTAGGTAAACAAAGCCGGTTCTAGGTCACAAAGATACTGGAAGTAGTAGGTAAACAAAGCCGTGTTCGAGGTCACAAAGATACTGGAAGTAGTAGGTAAACAAAGCCGGTTCGAGGTCACAAAGATACTGGAAGTAGTAGGTAAACAAAGCCGGTTCGAGGTCACAAAGATACTGGAAGTAGTAGGTAAACAAAGCCGGTTCGAGGTCACAAAGATACTGGAAGTAGTAGGTAAACAAAGCCGGTTCTAGGTCACAAAGATACTGGAAGTAGTAGGTAAACAAAGCCGGTTCGAGGTCACAAAGATACTGGAAGTAGTAGGTAAACAAAGCCGGTTCGAGGTCACAAAGATACTGGAAGTAGTAGGTAAACAAAGCCGGTTCGAGGTCACAAAGATACTGGAAGTGGTAGGTAAACAAAGCCGGTTCGAGGTCACAAAGATACTGGAAGTAGTAGGTAAACAAAGCCGGTTCGAGGTCACAAATATACTGGAATCAGCAGTAAAAAAAGCCGGTTAGAAGTCACAAAGATACTGGAAGTAGTAGGTAAACAATCCGGTTTGAGGTCACAAAGAGGCTGCAAGTAATAGGTAAACAAAACCAGTTTGAGGTCATAAATGGTTTCCTCAGTCACGTCCTGAAAAAAAGGTTTTATAACTATCATTAAGAGTGGTCAAACTAAAATTAATCTACCTACTTAGGCTATCATTAATAATCTACCGTCCGATAAACTATTGCTCTATTATTTACTAGCTTAGTATTATTTAAATTTTATAGTTATTGATACATTAACCTATGAATTCTTTAAATTTTATATTATTCATTTCAATTGATTATTATTTAAAACTGTAGATATCTAAAATATGTGTCAATTAGTCTACTCGTCATTGAATGTATTATTTAATTGTATTAATTACTTAAGGATATGGCAATACAATTAATTACATCATGATCATCTTATTATATGGCCAACAAATTATTTATTTATTTCACAACTAACTAATTTAACTAGTTGCCAATTCATATATTTGGCTATACTTTTATATAATTAAAGAGCAATTTAGCTGGGTAGCAATAAATTAAATTCATGATACTTTGCATAAGATTAGTTATTATTATTATTATTATTAGTAGTAGTAGTAGTAGCACCGCGTCTTACTAATTATTCGGATTATACGCTTAAGTACTAATTACACTAATGGATTAGGAATTGGAAAGATTGAATTTAGAGGAAGTGAACCCGCATTTGCGTGGAGGAAGAGTGGAAAACCATTTAGGAAAAGCCACCCCCAGTTCACCCGACCGAGATTCGAACCTCGATCTCCTCGTCCTCAGTGGTCTAGCTCAACACGACTGGCGCGTTAGCCAACTACGCCACCGAGGCGGGTCATAAGATTATTTAAATGACAATAAAAGTAATCACACGATCTAATATATTTAAATATATTATGATCAATTTAAATAAATGTCGGTTGGTATAAGCTGCTTAGCGGTTGTTTGGACTACAAGACGATTAATTTGGTCAGTAATTGGTAATACAATAGCCCCATGGCTTCTTTGGTGCTGACTGATAGCTCACAGCTGACAGCTGACGGCTTTGAAAAGCTACCGGACCAAATTATGTATCCCTATGCCGAACCATATGATCTGCAAAAAAAACATGTGTTTAGCAGCTGTCACTTCTGACAGTCAAAATTTAGGTATATACAGTAGCCCCATGGCTTCTTTGGTGCTGACTGACAGTTCACAGCTGACTTATGACAGTCAACAGTTAGGTATATACCTAAATTTTGACTGTCAGAAGTGACAGCTGCTAAACACATGTTTTTGCAGATCATATGGTTCGGCGTAGGGATACATAATTTGGTTCGGTAGCTTTTCAAAGCCGTCAGCTGTGACCTGTTACTCAGCACCAAAGAAGCCATGGGGCTACTGTAGATCAATCATATTTACCACATCAAGCAGGACTGTGAGGTAAGAATGACTCCATGCAAACTTCTAAGTCCCGTTCGAACGTTGTCAGAATTTATCATTTTGGTCTTGTTGCCCAGAGTCTATGAAAATTACAGCCTGATTTTAATAGGAAGACCATTATTTGAAAAATGAAAACTCTTGTTACTACAATAGCGGAAATAAAAATATTACAATATTTTATTATATTATTAGTCAACTTATTAATAATTTTAAAATAAATTAAACAGTAACCTATAAGGAAGTATCATTGCAAGCATTTGATAAATTTATAGATGAAACTTTGTGATTAATAAATCACACTAAAAATATTTCTACAACTCCAAATTTTAGTAACTTTTAATCAATGTTGGTGGTCTAAAGTGGGCTTACTTTGAAATCAGGGTTTAATAAACTCGCCACACACTATAGAGGCAAGGCTGAGTTAGAATTTTGTAGACCCCTGGGCCACAGGTACTGTGAGCACTGAGAGATATTCCCTATATTTGAACTTAACCTAATACAACTATTGTGTTTCAGACACTGTACTGGGAGTACAAGCAGGTGACACCACGAAGCTCAGAGCGGATGAGAACTCTCCTTTTAGGCAGTGAGTGTCTAAACACAGCAGTACTGCGGTGCCTAATCACTAGGCTGCGGATTTATATGCACCAAATATTTGGTAGAATATGCATTCAAATATGCACTTAAAACTGAAGAAACCTGCAAGAAAAACGGGAAAATATGCACAGTTAAAAAAAAAAGGATTACAATAATTAATCTAAAGTCAAAATGTCAGAAAATATCAGCACCAAATTATTACAATTAATTTAATGTGATGTATTTTCTCGCATAACCACTGCTAGTGTATTTACATAATTTTGTCAGCCACGTTAATTTAGCAGGTAACAACGCACTTATTCACATTGCAATGAGATCTGCTTGGAATGTTACCTTGGGAAAGGTCGATCACAGCCGTCCCGTGAGTAAATACATGTAACGCCTTTATGAAGTAAGAATACCAACTTGAAACGTGACTGTTTTGAACAAACTCGGCAAAATATTACTTTACCTTCAGTCGTGAGCGTAAGATCCTCTTGAATTCACTGTGTAAACATGACACTTTTCACAGTTTGTCTCTCGGCATATTTGAATGTGTAATTCACAACTCAATGAAATAAATAGAATAAGAAATTTAAAAAACTTTGTAAAACAACAAATGTATTGCCTTAAAAAGAGACCAAAAACAAATGTATATCAAAAATAATAATCTATAAACACGAATCACGCACTTGCTCCTGAACTTAATAGACGGTCATGTTGTTTGCAACGTTCTACAATTAAGTGGAGGTGAGATGCATGATGTGGCCTAGGGAACGGAGGGTGAGGACGTATGACGTGGCTTCAGGAAGGGAGGGTGAGGACGTATGACGTGACTTCAGGAAGAAAGGGGGAGGACGTATGACGTGGCTTCAGGAAGAGAGGGGAGGACGTATGACGTAGCTTCAAGAAGAAAGGGGAGGACGTATGACGTGACTTCAGGAAGGGAGGGGAGGACGTATGACGTGGCTTCAGGAAGGGAGGGTGAGGACGTATGACGTGACTTCAGGAAGGGAGGGGAGGACGTATGACGTGGCTTCAGGAAGAAAGGGGAGGACGTATGACGTGGCTTCAGGAAGGGAGGGTGAGGACGTATGACGTGACTTCAGAAAGGGAGGGGAGGACGTATGACGTGGCTTCAGGAAGAAAGGGGAGGACGTATGACGTGGCTTCAGGAAGGGAGGGTGAGGACGTATGACGTGACTTCAGGAAGAGAGGGGAGGACGTATGACGTGACTTCAGGAAGGGAGGGGAGGACGTATGACGTGGCTTCAGGAAGGGAGGGTGAGGACGTATGACGTGACTTCAGGAAGGGAGGGGAGGACGTATGACGTGGCTTCAGGAAGAAAGAGGAGGACGTATGACGTGGCTTCAGGAAGGGAGGGTGAGGACGTATGACGTGACTTCAGAAAGGGAGGGGAGGACGTATGACGTGGCTTCAGGAAGAAAGGGGAGGACGTATGACGTGGCTTCAGGAAGGGAGGGTGAGGACGTATGACGTGACTTCAGGAAGGGAGGGGAGGACGTATGACGTGACTTCAGGAAGGGAGGGGAGGACGTATGACGTGGCTTCAGGAAGGGAGGGTGAGGACGTATGACGTGACTTCAGGAAGGGAGGGGAGGACGTATGACGTGGCTTCAGGAAGAAAGGGGAGGACGTATGACGTGGCTTCAGGAAGGGAGGGTGAGGACGTATGACGTGACTTCAGGAAGGGAGGGGAGGACGTATGACGTGGCTTCAGGAAGGGAGGGTGAGGAACGTATGGACGTGACTTCAGGAAGGGAGGGGAGGACGTATGACGTGGCTTCAGGAAGAAAGGGGAGGACGTATGACGTGGCTTCAGGAAGGGAGGGTGAGGACGTATGACGTGACTTCAGGAAGGGAGGGGAGGACGTATGACGTGGCTTCAGGAAGGGAGGGTGAGGACGTATGACGTGACTTCAGGAAGGGAGGGGAGGACGTATGACGTGGCTTCAGGAAGAAAGGGGAGGACGTATGACGTGGCTTCAGGAAGGAAGGGTGAGGACGTATGACGTGGCTTCAGGAAGAAAGGGGAGGACGTATGACGTGGCTTCAGGAAGGGAGGGTGAGGACGTATGACGTGGCTTCAGGAAGGAAGGGTGAGGACGTATGACGTGACTTCAGGAAGGGAGGGGAGGACGTATGACGTGACTTCAGGAAGGGAGGGGAGGACGTATGACGTGGCTTCAGGAAGAAAGGGGGAGGACGTATGACGTGGCTTCAGGAAGGGAGGGTGAGGACGTATGACGTGACTTCAGGAAGAAAGGGGAGGACGTATGACGTGGCTTCAGGAAGTGAGGGGAGGACGTATGACGTGGCTTCAGGAAGAAAGGGGGAGGACGTATGACGTGGCTTCAGGAAGGGAGGGGAGGACGTATGACGTGGCTTCAGGAAGAAAGGGGAGGACGTATGACGTGGCTTCAGGAAGAAAGGGGAGGACGTATGACTGGCTTCAGGAAGGGAGGGTGAGGACGTATGACGTGACTTCAGGAAGGGAGGGGAGGACGTATGACGTGGCTTCAGGAAGAAAGGGGAGGACGTATGACGTGGCTTCAGGAAGGGAGGGGAGGACGTATGACGTGGCTTCAGGAAGAAAGGGGGAGGACGTATGACGTGGCTTCAGGAAGAAAGGGGAGGACGTATGACGTGGCTTCAGGAAGGGAGGGGAGGACGTATGACGTGGCTTCAGGAAGAAAGGGGAGGACGTATGACGTGGCTTCAGGAAGGGAGGGTGAGGACGTATGACGTGACTTCAGGAAGAAAGGGGAGGACGTATGACGTGGCTTCAGGAAGGGAGGGGAGGACGTATGACGTGGCTTCAGGAAGAAAGGGGGAGGACGTATGACGTGGCTTCAGGAAGGGAGGGTGAGGACGTATGACGTGACTTCAGGAAGGAAGGGGAAACGTGACGTGGCCTGAATGACTAAATTTTTCCTGATAATTGAAGAAATTTTATTTTAAATAGTCAAAAATATAGTTTATACGCATTTATATGCATATTCACCCAAAATATGCACTAACATATGAAATATGTAATAATATGCACGATAAAACTGTGTAGGTTTGTTAGATTTCACATAGAATACTTTTTGTAAAGCTGGCATAGCAATATTATTAAAGATATAAAACAAGCATATATGTAAAATCCGCAGCGTTCTAATTACATATACAAACTGAACGATTAAATGTATTTTGTAACCAACATAACAAGTTCATAATAGCCAGTAGCTCTAATGTAATAATGGTTGGAACGTTTGTGAATACAATTCTAACAGAAACCAGATCATTATATTGATGTAATCAGGCCCGATTAGAGGGGCCTGCAGGGTTTACATCGTACCTGGGCCCGGGGGTCTTAAAGGGGCCTGAAAATTTCCTGGGATCTCAGAAAATATTTGCATGTATTGAAGATTAGCATTCATATCTCCACTACTAGTAATATAGTTTAACTATAAACTTTTTTCCTTTTTTTTTAGATATAAAAGTACAGATTATGTATGCTTTTTTTGCTTATCTCCCTTTTTTTCAGATAGTATCAATTAATTTTTTTTGGACAGGATTAATGGAAAATGGAAGGGTCCCGAAAAAACTTTGTACCCCCAGATAAAATTCCTCTCAAAGGCCCTGGATGTAACAATCTCCAAAACTTGTGGAAAACATTGTTCATTTGTCTTTTGTTTCTGGGAATATTCATAAGAACTAATTAACCAAATATAAATATTAAAATTAATTTTAATTGATAGATATCTAAATATACCAGGATGCACTGCAATAACCGTCGGAAGCGGAAACAAAGCCTTTTTAATCTTCATGATAATAACTATTTCCAACCGTATGCTGAAACTTCGATGTAAATGAGATATATTATTTCGGAGGGCTTCGGTTTTGTTCGGGATGGCTCGACACTGCTGGCAAGTTAAAGTGAAGAGAATTCAATCTAACAAACTATTACTATTCAACACGACGCTCATTAATCCACTAACATATATAGGCAAGTGAAGTTTGTCACTACTATAGCAAACAGAATTGTCTTTCTGGTATGAGTGGTTCATACAGTGCATCCTAGTATACCAGTATTTCATCAGAGAGGAGTGTTTCATACAGTGCACCCTAGTATACCAGTATTTCATCAGAGATGAGTGGTTCATACAGTGCACCCTAGTATACCAGTATTTCATCAGAGATGAGTGGTTCATACAGTGCACCCTAGTATACCAGTATTTAATCAGAGAGGAGTGTTTCATACAGTGCACCCTAGTATACCAGTATTTCATCAGAGATGAGTGGTTCATACAGTGCACCCTAGTATACCAGTATTTCATCAGAGATGAGTGTTTCATACAGTGCATCCTAGTATACCAGTATTTCATCAGAGATGAGTGTTTCATACAGTGCAACCTAGTATACCAGTATTTCATCAGAGATGAGTGGTTCATACAGTGCACCCTAGTATACCAGTATTTCATCAGAGATGAGTGGTTCATACAGTGCACCCTAGTATACCAGTATTTCATCAGAGATGAGTGTTTCATACAGTGCATCCTAGTATACCAGTATATTTCATCAGAGATGAATGATTCATACAGTGCATCCTAGTATAGTAACTATAGGGATATCTGCAACAATTAATCACTGACCTGCTTTGTTTAGCGCCAAAGTCCTGGTCCCATACCGTTTGAGCCATCCCTGGCTGATGATTGGCTCCATCTATAGCGTCACCAACTTTGCAAGGAACGAGTTGAGTCACAAGAAGAGTCTATTTGATTTCACGAGAAAGGTAACTTGAACAGTTGACTCTTTCAACGTTAGTTTAGAAATATTATTTGTGTGTGGGAGAATTAATGCTCCATTTTAGAATTATATGCACGTAAGTTTAAACAAAACAACGTTGGTGACCTGGTGGTCTAGGACTTCTGTGCTGAGGGTCCGGGGTTCAATCCTCGGTCCAGGCACAGATTTATCTGAATACCAAACCCTTCCTTCACCTCTGACAAGATGTGTATTAATCACAACTTGTGAATGTGAGGAATGCCAGGCCTCCACCGTGGTTCGGATCCCACGTTAAACTGTAGATCCTCCATTTCATCTCACAATCACCCTACTATTGCACATTAGCATAAGCGCGTATAACCCGAACGGGTAGTAAGATGCGGTGCTAATAATAATAATAATCAAAACAATGTAAAAGACAGGTTTTTATCAAATGTTTTAGGTGATTCGCGATAAAAAGGAGGAACGTAACAAGATCAAGAATTTCGATAAGAACTGGGGTGGTAAGTGCATTGTATTCTTGTTACCGAAACTATTACTAACCATCTGTATTAACACAACCAACTATCGCTTTAATACGAAAGTGTATATTATTGTCAAACCCAATATCAACCTATTTTATGGGTTTAAGTTGAAAAATGAGGACATTTAAGGTGGGGGTCTAGGGAACATGAAAAACCCCAAGGTTTTTTTTCAGTTTTTATAGCAAAACTTTTTTTGGCCAAAATAAATTAAATGTTTCTCCAGTAGAAACATACAATTTAATTTTCTTCACATGGTGATATCAGTTGTTAATTATCTGTCTTCAGCATAGCAGTATTAGATGAGAAACTTTTTAAATGTAGAGAAAAAATTGTCAGGAAATTCCAGGACATCCTTGACAGATATTCAACAACTGTTGATGTTTATACTGGAGCAATATTTTATTTATTTTGACCACAAAAAGGTTTGTTATGAAAACTCCTGACACACTGACCTTTTCTCGCGTCCCCTACACCCCACTTTAATATAAATGTGTTGACACAAATTTGTTCAGCCGCTATTAAAATTACAACAATTTTTACCAGAAGTTGATGAAAATGTCACTCCCTCCACCTTTTCAGCACCCTTGGAGTATCTCCGGTACCGCTGGGGCTATGGGGTCCATCTTTGTGTGGACCCCTTGAGACCTTAACAGAAAAAATTTCCCCCACCCCAACCTCCTTCAGCCCCTCTTCAACCCCAACGCAGCTCCGGAACGTTGTCTTTAGAACTAAAATTTACGTCTTGTTGTGTTTTATTTTATTCATTTGAGAAAAATATTAATTTTCTTTAGCTTGGACAAAGTCTTTATTAAAGAAAATAATACATTTTTTATGGGTCTGCTAGTTTAAATATGTAATATCAAATCATCAAAATAGTAATTATATTGAAAAGTGGCTTTGTCTTATAATTTATCCTAGCCTATATTAAAAAAACTCGCCCAAAGATGAGTTTTCACATAAACTCAGTCTAAGAGCATATTCTGAAAATTGACACATGCACACGGGAATCGAACCCGGGACCTTTGGTTAAGTACGCCAATACTCTTACCAGTGAGCTATCCAGGAATCGTCCCGTGCCCAGGGTCACTCATATTTTAATGCAGAGTCTATGAGGGATGTGCGGAAATCGTCGGCTACAAATGTGTGATTTATTAATATCACGAGCTATCAGATAACGCAGCCATCTGCGACTCGGTAGTTGGCTTATTGCTGCCATTTGTACAGTTATTATACCTGTAAGGGATTTCATATTTAAGAATCAAATAGCCAAAGCTATTATTTATGCTTTTAGTGAGGATTATTCCATCTAGATATCATATTCTGAAAATTGAAAAATGACACCTGAACACTGGAATCGAAACCGGGACCTTTGACTTAGTACGCCAATGCTCTACCCACTGAGCTATCCAGGAATCGTCCCGTGCCCAGGGTCATTCGTGACCGTAATAAAATCACACATTTGTAGTCGCCCGATTTCCGCACGTCCATCATAGACTCTGCCTTAAAATATGAGTGAAGAATGACCCTGGGCACGGGACGATTCCTGGATAGCTCAGTGATTAGAGCATTGGCATCTTTAACCAAAGGTTCCGGGTTCGATTCCCATGTCCAGGTGTCATTTTTCAAGTTTCAGAACATGATATCTAGATGGAGTAATCCTCACTAAAAGTATAAATAACAGCTTTGGTTATTTGATTCTTTCAGTTTAATATATCAAAACGTAGTTATTTTATATGTCCTTATTTTATTTGAAAAACTAAGACACTTTAAGATACCCAACTAAGCGCAAGCCCTACCTCAATTTATTTCCTGTTCTGCGAATTAAATAAATATTAATAAAATGAAGAGTCTGTTTGTCTATAAAGAACATTGTGTTATACCTACCACACGCAGAGTTCTGAAATTTTAAAATCTGTAGCTCCTGTGCACGAACATGTGAACTTAGAAGTTGGAATTTAAAATTTTTGATTGGATCTTTTAAATTTATTAAAAACTGGTTCGGAAGAACTAAAATGAAGATTATTTTTTTCTGTCTGAAGCGCCGGGTACTTCTACTATTCTTAAATACAATAGTCTAACTATTTTTTAACGTGATACAAGTTACATCTAATTTGATACAAACTAACACCACACCAAGATATTTCACGTTCATTAGTTGTCAGTATTGTTGATTGAGTTGCAGACTGTGCTCCTGCAAGAATGTGCCTGTTGGACAGAATGCTCGACATCTCAGAAGAGCATCAAGAGTTCGATGAGGACGCAATCATCCATGAAGTGTGTACCTTTATGCTCGCGGTAAGGACACACGGGGGGCGCAAACACGTCCTTTCAGACAACCTTCCAATGTAATGTGATTCAGACTTGTCAGTACGTCATTTGTTTCTTTTCTCAATTGTTTTCCACACTTCCTCCTCACAAATGTTGGTACACGTCCTCTATAATTCAACCCTCCTTATCCCCAACACATTCACGTATATTGTACATATTATGTGTAAATCCCAAACAGATAGGAAGAAGCGATGCTAATAAATAAAAACTTCAAGCAAGAGGTGGTAGTACTTAGCTTCTTCAGTACGGTTGCAGTTTTATGTAATTTAAATGACCAGGATGATGTCCCGGATATCTCAGCCGATAAAGTGGTAAGCACGTATCCGGACGACCATAGTCCAAACCACTGTCCAGGGTTCATTTCTCTGAATCGTCACAGGAACAAGGTATGGCAGCTAGATTATTAGCCTCTATTTAATATTAGCATTTTTTCAAAAGGCCTATAGTGCCACCAGGACCATTAATGCCTGACAGATACTGACCGAGGGACAGTGAGACCCTAAGCAGGATCCTCATTTTTGGAGGATAGACGTCCTACCGGACCAACAGCGTCCTAAATACGTCTATAGCACTTAGCTTGCTAGTTTAGAGGACTCAGGGTAGAGACAGGCAAGGTTGAATCAACAAGTCCCAGTGTCTAGTAGCACAGGACCAATTCAAAGTGTATCTGAGAGTGATTTTAAAGGTGACTGTTGTGTGTGTTCAGGGTCAAGAGTCGGTGGCGACAGCGCTAGCTTTCCTCCTGTTCCTGCTGGCCAAGCACCCCGACGTCCTGACCAAGGTGCGACGCGAGGCAGAGGAGATATTAGGGGACTCCAAAAGAGCACCGACGCTCGTCGAGCTTCAAGACATGAAGTATCTGGAGCAGTGCATCAAAGAGACACTGAGACTGTACCCCAGCATTCCCGTCTTGGGCAGGAAGCTCTCTGAGGACGTCGTAATGGGTGAGAACAATTCTAGTGTAGGAGACATGGGTGAGGACTAGTCTAGTGTAGGAGACATGGGTGAGGACTAGTCTAATGTAGGAGACATGGGTGAGAACTAGTCTAGTGTAGGAGACATGGGTGAGAACAATTCTAGTGTAGGAGACATTGGTGAGGACTAGTCTAGTGTAGGAGACATGGGTGAGGACTAGTCTAGTGTAGGAGACATTGGTGAGGACTAGTCTAGTGTAGGAGACATGGGTGAGGACTAGTCTAGTGTAGGAGACATGGGTGAGGACTAGTCTAGTGTAGGAGACATTGGTGAGGACTAGTCTAGTGTAGGAGACATGGGTAGAGGACTAGTCTAGTGTAGGAGACATGGGTGAGGACTAGTCTAGTGTAGGAGACATGAGTGAGGACTAGTCTAGTGTAGGAGACATGGGTGATGACTAGTCTAGTGTAGGAGACATTGGTGAGGACTAGTCTAGTGTAGGAGACATGGGTGAGGACTAGTCTAGTGTAGGAGACATGAGTGAGGACTAGTCTAGTGTAGGAGACATGAGTGAGGACTAGTCTAGTGTAGGAGATATGGGTGAGGACTAGTCTAGTGTAGGAGACATGGGTGAGGACTAGTCTAGTGTAGGAGACATTGGTGAGGACTAGTCTAGTGTAGGAGACATGGGTGAGGACTAGTCTAGTGTAGGAGACATGAGTGAGGACTAGTCTAGTGTAGGAGATATGGGTGAGGACTAGTCTAGTGTAGGAGACATGGGTGAGGACTAGTCTAGTGTAGGAGACATGAGTGAGGACTAGTCTAGTGTAGGAGATATGGGTGAGGACTAGTCTAGTGTAGGAGACATGGGTGAGGACTAGTCTAGTGTAGGAGACATGGGTGAGGACTAGTCTAGTGTAGGAGACATGGGTGAGGACTAGTCTAGTGTAGGAGACATGGGTGAGGACTAGTCTAGTGTCAAGGACATGAGTGAGGACTAGTCTAGTGTAGGAGACATGAGTGAGGACTAGTCTAGTGTAGGAGACATGGGTGAGGACTAGTCTAGTGTAGGAGACATGGGTGAGGACTAGTATAGTGTAGGAGACATGGGTGAGGACTAGTATAGTGTAGGAGACATGGGTGAGGACTAGTCTAGTGTAGGAGACATGGGTGAGGACTAGTCTAGTGTAGGAGACATGGGTGAGGACTAGTCTAGTGTAGGAGACATGGGTGAGGACTAGTATAGTGTAGGAGACATGGGTGATGACTAGTATAGTGTAGGAGACATGGGTGAGGACTAGTCTAGTGTAGGAGACATGAGTGAGGACTAGTCTAGTGTAGGAGACATGGGTGAGCACTAGTCTAGTGTAGGAGACATGAGTGAGGACTAGTCTAGTGTAGGAGACATGGGTGAGGACTAGTCTAGTGTAGGAGACATGGGTGAGAACTAGTCTAGTGTAGGAGACATGGGTGAGCACTATTCTAGTGTCAAGGACATGAGTGAGGACTAGTCTAGTGTAGGAGACATGGGTGAGGACTAGTCTAGTGTAGGAGACATGGGTGAGAACTAGTCTAGTGTAGGAGACATGGGTGAGAACTAGTCTAGTGTAGGAGACATGGGTGAGGACTAGTCTAGTGTAGGAGACATGGGTGAGAACTAGTCTAGTGTAGGAGACATGGGTGAGAACTAGTCTAGTGTAGGAGACATGGGTGAGCACTAGTCTAGTGTAGGAGACATGGGTGAGAACTAGTCTAGTGTAGGAGACATGAGTGAGGACTAGTCTAGTGTAGGAGACATGGGTGAGGACTAGTCTAGTGTAGGAGACATGGGTGAGGACTAGTCTAGTGTAGGAGACATGGGTGAGAACTAGTCTAGTGTAGGAGACATGGGTGAGAACTAGTCTAGTGTAGGAGACATGGGTGAGCACTATTCTAGTGTCAAGGACATGAGTGAGGACTAGTCTAGTGTAGGAGACATGGGTGAGGACTAGTCTAGTGTAGGAGACATGGGTGAGAACTAGTCTAGTGTAGGAGACATGGGTGAGAACTAGTCTAGTGTAGGAGACATGGGTGAGCACTATTCTAGTGTCAAGGACATGAGTGAGGACTAGTCTAGTGTAGGAGACATGGGTGAGCACTATTCTAGTGTCAAGGACATGAGTGAGGACTAGTCTAGTGTAGGAGACATGGGTGAGAACTAGTCTAGTGTAGGAGACATGAGTGAGGACTAGTCTAGTGTAGGAGACATGGGTGAGGACTAGTCTAGTGTAGGAGACATGGGTGAGGACTAGTCTAGTGTAGGAGACATGGGTGAGGACTAGTCTAGTGTAGGAGACATGAGTGAGGACTAGTCTAGTGTAGGAGACATGGGTGAGGACTAGTCTAGTGTAGGAGACATGGGTGAGGACTAGTCTAGTGTAGGAGACATGGGTGAGGACTAGTCTAGTGTAGGAGACATGGGTGAGAACTAGTCTAATGTAGGAGACATGGGTGAGAACTAGTCTAGTGTAGGAGACATGGGTGAGCACTATTCTAGTGTCAAGGACATGAGTGAGGACTAGTCTAGTGTAGGAGACATGGGTGAGGACTAGTCTAGTGTAGGAGACATGAGTGAGGACTAGTCTAGTGTAGGAGACATGAGTGAGGACTAGTCTAGTGTAGGAGACATGAGTGAGGACTAGTCTAGTGTCAAGGACATGAGTGAGGACTAGTCTAGTGTCAAGGACATGAGTGAGGACTAGTCTAGTGTAGGAGACATGGGTGAGAACCAATTTAATTGTCCGTTGTCCGGCCACAGCTACTGTATTTGTTAGACATGGATCCTACTGACACTAGTAAAATGAGAGCTTTATATTTAATAGTTTCTACACTTGAAGATGAAAATAGCCCGGACAATCCAAGGGCCCTACTGTTTGTAGACATCCTTAGCAAGCTTCCTGTGTCGTACTTAAAACGTCTCCTTCACAGTGAGCACCGAAGTTTGGACTTGAGGTCTGGGTGAATAATGAGCCCGCTATGTTCCAGGGAAACACACGTTACCTGCTGGGTGCAATGTCCTCATAGCACCCTATGCCACCCACAGGATACCAGACCTCTATCCTGACCCGGAGAAGTTCGATCCTGACAGGTTTCTGCCAGAGAAGATACAAGAGAGGCACCCGTACGCCTACATCGCCTTCAGCTCCGGACCGAGGAACTGTATAGGTCAGTTACTTACCGACCACAGGGCTAATAGTATCAGCAAGAAACTTACAAACTAACTTAATTTAAAACAAGAAATATGTATGAATTATACCCTCATTGACTAGTTTTACAAATGTTCTAAGTTAATAACTAATATTTAAGGTTCATCTTCATATTTTGGGTTAAATATTTTGGTCACATCATTCATAAAACCTAAATAAATATAAGATAGGCTCCTATTAATGTTATTCGTATTACTGCACGTGAATTAAACACACCAGCCCACACATGCATCGAGCCACATATCCAATAATTATCCATCTAACCATACAATCAACTAACTATAAAAATGATTATCTGGGCCGCATGGTCTAAGGCGTCACTCTCGCAATAGACTAGACGGCTGATGACGTGGAGATCAAGACTCTATCCCGATCGGGTGTACTTAGGGTGGTTTTCCTTAGAATGGTTTTCTACTCTACCACCATGTAAATGCATTTACACTTCCTCTAAATTCAACCTTACTCATCCCTAGCTCATCAATGTAATTAATATAATATATTAATTACATTGATAAGTTATGCGTATAGCCCGAATATACTGTAAGACCTGGTGCTTAAAAAATTAACCACACAATCAACTAACAACATAATCATCCAACCACACAATCAACTAGCAACACAATCATCCACCCACACAATCAACTGACCACATAATCAACTAGCAACACAATCATCTAACCACACAATCAGATAGCAACACGATCATCCACCCACACAATCAACTGACCACACAATCAACTAACAACACAATCAATTAGCAACACAATCATCCAACCACACAATCAACTAGCAACACAATCATATAACCACACAATCAACTAACCACACACATAAACTAACAACACAATCATCCAACCACACAATCAACTAGCAACACAATCAACTAACCCCACAATCAACTAACCCCACAATCAACTAACAACACAATCATCCAACCACACAATCAACTAGCAACACAATCATCCACCCACACAATCAACTAACAACACAATCATCCAACCACACAATCAACTAGCAACACGATCATCCATCCACACAATCAACTAACCACACAATCAACTAACAACACAATCATCCAACCACACAATCAACTAAACACACAATCAACTAACCACACAATCAACTAACAACACAATCATCCAACCACACAATCATCTAACCACACAATCAACTAACCACACAATCAACTAACAACACAATCATCCAACCACACAATCAACTGAACACCCACTCGCTTTGGTGGTCGTGTGGTCTAACGCGCTACTCTTGCAGTAGGCTAGATTGCGTCTGACGGATAGCCAGAGGTTCGAGTCTGAGTCGGGTTGTACTGAAGTTTTTTTTTCCAAAATTGTTTTATACTATCCCTCCACGCAAATGCGGGTACACATTCTATTAATATAACCTTCCTATTTCCTAAAACTATTAGTGCAATCAGTACATAAGCGTATAACCCGAACGAGTAGTAAGACGTAGTGCTAAAATAAATACTAACCACACATGCACCTAACGAAGTGTATCATGTGTAGGTTACAAGTTCGCCATACTGGAGCTGAAGACGCTAGTGTCGGCCCTGGTGAGAGAGTACGACATGACAGTGGTGCCGGGCAAGGAGGACATCAACATAGCCTACAGGATCACCCTCAGAGCCAAGGGGGGTCTCTGGTTGCGGTTCACTCCACGGGCTTCCTAGTCACTACGAACAATCCACACGACGATCACGCACACACACACTTTATTATTAGTCTATGATTCAAGCCGTTATAATCTAGTCTAGATATTTAGTGAAATGAGAGTATATTTACAAAATACTCAAGAGTTTCATCCTGCGGACCAAATGGTGCTCTGGCCCTTAGTTTAGGCAGAACCAACTGGGACCTTCCTTTATTAGGGCCCAAATAATGCTCTAATCCCGACCGAGCAGCATCCGGGTCATTCGTCCCATGGTTTCCATCCTACCCTTGACATCTGGATGGATTTCCAACCTCCTATAGGCATCCTGAAGGAATATCACTTGAGATCCAAGCACCGGCTACACATAGACCTCCTCTGATGGTAAAACCGTGGTTTGACAAAGCTCTTACCTTGACAGATAACACTATGACTCTACCTTATAAGTTATACCATAGTGGAACCAAGAAAGATACAAGTCTTACCTGACAGATAACACTATGGCCTATCTTATAAATCTACACCATAGTAAGCAAGCAGTAGAGTCTTACTGACAGATAAACTATGGTCATCTTTAATCTACACATAGTAAAAGAAGCAGTAGTAGTCTATCTTGACAATACCATGGCCCTATCTTATAAACTACACCATAGTGGAAGCAAGCAAGGTTAGTAGTCTTACCTTGACAGATAACACTATGGCCCTATCTTAAAACTACACCATAGTGGAAGCAAGCAAGGTAATAGTCTTACCTTGACAGATAACACTATGGCCCTATCTTACAAACTACACCATAGTGGAAGCAAGCAAGGTAGTAGTCTTACCTTGACAGATAACACTATGGCCCTATCTTACAAACTACATCATAGTGGAAGCAAGCAAGGTAGTAGTCTTACCTTGACAGATAACACTATGGCCCTATCTTACAAACTACACCATAGTGGAAGCAAGCAAGGTAGTAGTCTTACCTTGACAGATAACACTATGGCCCTATCTTACAAACTACACCATAGTGGAACAAAAATGATGATACCTTCCAGGGCAAACGGAGGCTACGTTCTAATCATAAGTTGGGCATCTCTATGCTTCCAACAATAACACAAACTACAATGTACTTGTTTTTATCGATATTTAGTTGAGAACGATAAGAGTAGACTACTCACCAGCAAGAGTGCCCTGTTTAGAGAAACGGTCGAATTCTTAAGAGTTTGTGACCAATGGCAGTATAACGTGTTCAGTTTTGAATAGCAGTTGAAAAAGACTCTCGGTACGGTCATTATTACCGTTCAACTGACCATGTGCCATACAAGATCGTCCAGCCTATAATTTCGTGGGTAGAATATATGTAACTGGTATTCATAATGTTGTAGTTGAGCGGGGATTTATTTCTCCACATGAGGAGTACTTCCAATTTATGACGATTTAACATAATATTTAAATGTATATACTGTATAATATTAAGAGTAATAAAGCTATACGTATGCATATGTTGTTTAATTCTCCACTAAAGAGTTATTGTTTAAAAATAAAAATTAAACTCAGACTTTTGTCTTTGAACTTTTATTTCTCATGGGTTATACGAGAACAAAAAAAAAAATCATTCAATGAATACAGGATTGGGAATTTACAGAAAGGACAGCAAACAAGATGTGACAGAGTGTTGCTAGTAATAGCTTGCGTTCCTGTCAGGACAACAAACAAGATGTGACAGAGTGTTGCTAGTAATAGCTTGTGTTCCTCTCAGGACATCAAACAAGATGTGACATAGTGTTGCTAGTAATAGCTTGTGTTCCTGTCAGTACAATAAACAAGATGTGACATAGTGTTGCTAGTAATAGCTTGTGTTCCTCTCAGGAAATCAAACAAGATGTGACATAGTGTTGCTAGTAATAGCTTGTGTTCCTCTCAGGACATCAAACAAGATGTGACATAGTGTTGCTAGTAATAACTTGTGTTCCTCTCAGGACAACAAACAAGATGTGACAGAGTGTTGCTAGTAATAGCTTGTGTTCCTGTCAGTACAATAAACAAGATGTGACAGAGTGTTGCTAGTAATAGCTTGTGTTCCTGTCAGTACAATAAACAAGATGTGACAGAGTGTTGCTAGTAATAGCTTGTGTTCCTCTCAGGACAACAAACAAGATGTGACAGAGTGTTGCTAGTAATAGCTTGTGTTCCTCTACGGACAAAAAACAAGATGTGACAGAGTGTTGCTAGTAATAGCTTGTGTTCCTCTCAGGACAACAAACAAGATGTGACAGAGTGTTGCTAGTAATAGCTTGTGTTCCTGTCAGTACAATAAACAAGATGTGACAGAGTGTTGCTAGTAATAGCTTGTGTTCCTCTACGGACAACAAACAAGATGTGACAGAGTGTTGCTAGTAATAGCTTGTGTTCCTGTCAGTACAATAAACAAGATGTGACATAGTGTTGCTAGTAATAGCTTGTGTTCCTCTCAGGACATCAAACAAGATGTGACATAGTGTTGCTAGTAATAACTTGTGTTCCTCTCAGGACAACAAACAAGATGTGACAGAGTGTTGCTAGTAATAGCTTGTGTTCCTGTCAGGATAATAAACAAGATATGACAGAGTGTTGCTAGTAATAGCTTGTGTTCCTCTCAGGACATCAAACAAGATGTGACATAGTGTTGCTAGTAATAGCTTGTGTTCCTCTCAGGACAACAAACAAGATGTGACAGAGTGTTGCTAGTAATAGCTTGTGTTCCTGTCAGGACATCAAACAAGATGTGACATAGTGTTGCTAGTAATAGCTTGTGTTCCTCTCAGGACAACAAACAAGATGTGACAGAGTGTTGCTAGTATTAGCTTGTGTTCCTGTCAGGACAATAAACAAGATGTGACAGAGTGTTGCTAGTAATAGCTTGTGTTCCTGTCAGGACAATAAACAAGATGTGACAGAGTGTTGCTAGTAATAGCTTGTGTTCCTGTCAGTACAATAAACAAGATGTGACATAGTGTTGCTAGTAATAGCTTGTGTTCCTCTCAGGACATCAAACAAGATGTGACATAGTGTTGCTAGTAATAGCTTGTGTTCTCTCAGGACAATAAACAAGATGTGACAGAGTGTTGCTAGTAATAGCTTGTGTTCCTGTCAGGACAATAAACAAGGAGTGAGGAAGAGAACAAAGTTTTGCTTGTAGCATTTTGGGATCCTCGGAGACTTAGTATATATTTAAAGCAATATTATAAACTCAACTTAGAAAGAAACCATTTATTCAAAGAGCATGAAAGTTGATACAAAATGAGAATATGTGGCTATGGCTTGACCACCTATTTGGTGTCCACCCATCCCAGCAGTTCCTTGGCTATCTGGAGGATCCTATCAACGTCGACGCCGAGACTCTCGAATCGGACGATAAGGTCCTTGATACCGTCACTGTTGTAAATCTTGTCAACAAACGCCTAAAACAAAGACAAATTTGAAGAGTTGACGGGCGAGTAATCGACTATCAGGATCTTATCATAGACAAAGGCGAAGCCGGTAGCAGGCCATTACCGAATAATGTAGCCGGGACTTACGCGGAACTCGGGACTGCTGATTCTCTCGACAAAGGCGGCAAAGTCGGGGCTGCTTTCCTTCTTCTCATTGAAGAGAGCAATGAGGTCGTCGATCGGGAGAACGGCTTCTATGTCATCCAAAGAACTCGCGGAAAGACCTCTTTGAAGGGAGGCTCCTGGTCTTGGGTTCAACATGGGGTAGACCCAGGAGGTCGTTGATGTTGTTTACGATGGTGTAGATGTCGATACCGGACTTATACAGGTAGTCGTACAACTGCAACATCCAATAACAATCGTCAAGACTAAATACACTTTCCACCCTATCAACAATATAGTGCTAAATGGCTAGTGCTACTCTATATATCTTCACATCGCCTCAAGTAGGCCTCACCCTAAGATCGGGTCACTCACATCAATGGCTTCCTGGGATTCATTGACCTCCTCGACAATTGCTCTGAAATCATCCGACTGCAAGTACTCCAGGACAGCTTGGACCTCTGCGTCATTGCTGATGTAGTCGAGGGCGATGGCTTCTATCTGGTCCACGGGGATGAGGGCGATGAAGTCTTGTAAGTCGTCATTGAGGGTCCTGGTACTCTTCACTGTGGATATGAGGAGCTATATCATTTTGGGTGCTCAGGATGACTAGAAATTGGGACCTACTTAACCTATCACTAAAAATCCCTGTTCAGGTTTATCCCGAGAGACCACCTAAGTGATCATTCAGGTGAAAAACAAAGGGGTTGAGCGTTATATGTTCCCATTCTAGAGCTGGAAACAGCGTGTAACTGATAATAGCATGTGTCACGCGCACTGTCTACTGTACCAGGATCAGCCCCCGTGTGTTGAACCAGTGTTGTACTACATGTGTACTCAGTCTACTGTACCAGTGTTGTACTACATGTGCAGACGGTCTACTGTACCAGAGTAGTACTACATGTGTGTGTACTCAGTCTACTGTACCAGTGTTGTACTACATGTGTACTCAGTCTACTGTACCAGTGTTGTACTACATGTGTAGACGGTCTACTTTACCAGAGTAGTACTACATGTGTGTGTACTCAGTCTACTGTACCAGTGTTGTACTATATGTGTACTCAGTCTACTGTACCAGTGTTGTACTACATGTGCAGACGGTCTACTGTACCAAAGTAGTACTACATGTGTGTGTACTCAGTCTACTGTACCAGTGTTGTACTACATGTGTACTCAGTCTACTGTACCAGTGTTGTACTACATATGCAGTCAGTCTACTGTACCAGTGTTGTACTACATGTGCAGTCAGTCTACTGTACCAGTGTTATACTACATGTGTACTCAGTCTACTGTACCAGTGTTGTACTACATGTGTACTCAGTCTACTGTACCAGTGTTGTACTACATATGCAGTCAGTCTACTGTACCAGTGTTGTACTACATGTGTACTCAGTCTACTGTACCAGTGTTGTACTACATGTGCAGACGGTCTACTGTACCAAAGTAGTACTACATGTGTGTGTACTCAGTCTACTGTACCAGTGTTGTACTACATGTGTACTCAGTCTACTGTACCAGTGTTGTACTACATATGCAGTCAGTCTACTGTACCAGTGTTGTACTACATGTGTACTCAGTCTACTGTACCAGTGTTGTACTACATGTGTACTCAGTCTACTGTACCAGTGTTGTACTACATATGCAGTCAGTCTACTGTACCAGTGTTGTACTACATGTGCAGTCAGTCTACTGTACCAGTGTTGTACTACATGTGTATTCAGTCTACTGTACCAGTGTTGTACTACATGTGTAGTCAGTTTACTGTACCAGTGTTGTACTACATGTGCAGTCAGTCTACTGTACCAGTGTTGTACTACATGTGCAGTCAGTCTACTGTACCAGTGTTGTACTACATGTGTACTCAGTCTACTGTACCAGTGTTGTACTACATGTGTAGTCAGTCTACTGTACCAGTGTTGTACTACATGTGCAGTTAGTCTACTGTACCAGTGTTGTACTACATGTGTAGTCAGTTTACTGTACCAGTGTTGTACTACATGTGCAGTCAGTCTACTGTACCAGTGTTGTACTACATGTGCAGTTAGTCTACTGTACCAGTGTTGTACTACATGTGTAGTCAGTTTACTGTACCAGTGTTGTACTACATGTGCAGTCAGTCTACTGTACCAGTGTTGTACTACATGTGTATTCAGTCTACTGTACCAGTGTTGTACTACATGTGTAGTCAGTTTACTGTACCAGTGTTGTACTACATGTGCAGTCAGTCTACTGTACCAGTGTTGTACTACATGTGCAGTCAGTCTACTGTACCAGTGTTGTACTACATGTGCAGTCAGTCTACTGTACCATTGTTGTACTACATGTGTGGTCAGTCTACTGTACCAGTGTTCTACTACATGTGTAGTCAGTTTACTGTACCAGTGTTGTAATACATGTGCAGTCAGTCTACTGTACCAGTGTTGTACTACATGTGCAGTTAGTCTACTGTACCAGTGTTGAACAAGACGGTCAACGTCTAACGGCACGTCTGCTGTTCAACTGACTATTGCGGGCAACTTTTTAACAGGAAGTATAACAATTGAAGTATAACAACGGGAGATAAATTTACTCTAGATTGTTAGATACTCTACAAATTGTGCCACACATACAGTTAAGGGGGCAAAATATATTTCTATTTATATTATTAGATTACTAAATACAGTGATTTAATATTAATTTTAAGATTCTGTTATGTCCTTGAACAATACACTTTCATGACACATAACTTTTTTTTAAGAATGCTTATAAAGACTGTATATGTTTGTATTAAAAGCTAAATATGGAGGTGTAAACTCGTAATATTAGAGTCGCTGATGAAAGTTTGGCGTCGAGATAGTCTTAGATTCTGGTGTGACAGGTCTTACAAGTATAATTAAAAGATATTAATCTATTATACAAGACAGATTAGGTTCTTAGTGATACGTTATCGCGGTTGTGTAGTAGGTATTAGAAGGTCAACCTAAATAGATCTATACGACCACTTGAGAATAATCAACAACGATTAAGGGGATCCTTTCTTTTTTAGAGGCGTTAAATATTTAAATATTCGTTTGTTATTAGATACTAACAGGAATCTTCATATTTTAATAAATTTATATTTAAACTAAATATAATAAAAATATGCATGAAAATATAAAACTAGCTCATTTCCCTCAACGTTTTTACAAAATTTGTTTCAGCTGTAATGGAAACGGGATCTAGTCTTTCTCAAAAAATGCAGCTATTATCTTTTCTATCTACGCAACAGGATATTCTAGTCAAGGATTTTTTTTATGGTTTTGAAGCGTCAGATCGAAAATGTCAATAAGAAAGTGTCAGTGCGAGTATTTTTTAACTTCAGGAAGACGGTGCCCTTAGCATATTTTCTCAAGAAGCCAAATAAACCAGTGTACATACCTGGCACGGAGGCAGCGAAGGATAGCCCGAGAATGGCAAGAAAGGCGAATACAATCTTCATCTGGAACAATAAACAATAGTTACAATTATAAAATATGTCTGGCCTCTAGCAATGTAACATAAAGCTCATAGCAACAACTATCAACTCTGTCTTGCCTCTAGCAATGTAACATGAAGCTCATAGCAACAACTATCAACTCTGTCTTGCCTCTAGCAATGTAACATAAAGATCATATAAACAACTATCAACTCTGTCTTGCCTCTATCAATATAACATAAGGCTCATAGTTCTAACCAACAAATCTATCTTGCCTCTATCAATGTAACATAAAGCTCCTAGTTCTATAATTATCAAACCCATCTTGCCTCTATCAATATAACATAAGGCTTCTAGTTCTAATTATAAACGCTGTATTATATCTATCAATGTAACATAAAGCTCCTAGTTACAATTATCAACGCTGTATTGTCTCAATCAATGTAACATAAAGCTCCTAGTTACAATTATCAACGCTGTATTGTCTCAATAAATGTAACATAATGCTCCTAGTTACAATTATCAACGCTGTATTGTCTCAATCAATGTAACTTCAAGCTCCTAGTTACAATTATCAACGCTGTATTGTCTCAATCAATGTAACATAAAGCTCCTAGTTACAATTATCAACGCTGTATTGTCTCAATGTAACATAAAGCTCCTAGTTACAATTATCAACGCTGTATTGTCTCAATCAATGTAACATAAATCTCCTAGTTACAATTATCAACGCTGTATTGTCTCAATCAATTTAACATAAAGCTCCTAGTTACAATTATCAACGCTGTATTGTCTCAATAAATGTAACTTAAAGTTCCTAGTTACAATTATCAACGCTGTATTGTCTCAATCAATGTAACTTCAAGCTCCTAGTTACAATTATCAACGCTGTATTGTCTCAATCAATGTAACTTCAAGCTCCTAGTTACAATTATCAACGCTGTATTGTCTCAATCAATGTAACTTCAAGCTCCCAGTTACAATTATCAACGCTGTATTGTCTCAATCAATGTAACACAAAGCTCCCGGTTACAATTATCAACGCTGTATTGTCTCAGTCAATGTAACATAAAGCTCCTAGTTACAATTATCAACGCTGTATTGTCTCAATCAATGTAACATAAAGCTCCTAGTTACAATTATCAACGCTGTATTGTCTCAATCAATGTAACTTCAAGCTCCTAGTTACAATTATCAACGCTGTATTGTCTCAATCAATGTAACTTCAAGCTCCTGGTTACAATTATCAACGCTGTATTGTCTCAATCAATGTAACTTCAAGCTCCTAGTTACAATTATCAACGCTGTATTGTCTCAATCAATGTAACATAAAGCTCCTAGTTACAATGATCAACGCTGTATTGTCTCAATCAATGTAACATAAAGCTCCTAGTTACAACTATAAAACCCATCTTTCCTTTATCAATATAACATAAGGCTCCTAGTTCTAATTATTAAATCTATCTTGCCTTTATCAATATAACATAAGGCTCCTAGTTCTAATTATCAAACCCATCTTTCCTTTATCAATATAACATAAGGCTCCTAGTTCTAATTATCAAATCTATCTTTCCTTTATCCTGTGTGACAGAATATAATCATCCCAATCATTTGAAACTCGAACAATTTATTTTAAATATAGGCCAAGGGACTCGAAATTTGAGCAATAAATCAATTTTTTTGAACAAATTTTGCACATGCAGACTAGTATAGTTTTTTTATTATTGCTACTATTTAGGTGCACATTTAAATATGCGTATTGGGGTATTAGTATTTAAGATATTTAAAAACATAAAGTCAATTGAAAACTGTATTGGTTTACAAAATGCCGTAAATATTATTTTACAATTGTTATTGAAAAGGAATTTATTTTAAAACATAAGATACCAAACTCATTTCCTTCATTAGGACAACCAGCGTTTTTATTTCAATTATAAATTGGCCAATGGCAACATAGCTCACTTAATTTTTATTATTGTGTTAGTTGTTCTTCTAAATAATAAACTCGACTTTTCCTCTCATGTCGACCATATAAAACTTCGTTCGCTGAAATTACTTGGACTTGTTAGATTTATTACCTCCTCGTTCACTAAAGTTGACTGTATTTTAAGCCTTGGTTGGATCTGAGCTTTAATTGTCAGTATTTCTTGGTACTCCATCACTTTAACCGACTCTCTCGTGTTCAACGTTAAATCTATTGCTGCTTGCTATTATACAGTCTTTATTAACCGGGTTTATTATGTTTACGACAGAACCGGATACCTTTTAAGTTTCCAATCTTTCTTCTAACGCGGACTCCATGGTGATGCTCTCTTTGTATTCAAATATTTGTAATTGCAACTTTCAACCTTGGAACAGCAACCAGATCTTCTCCAAGCTCAGCCCTCTTTTTAAAATATACATTCAATATTTTTTATGTTACAACTTAATTTTTCCCAAATTTCCTGATTTTTATTACTATCCTTCATTTAAACGATTAATAGTTTACTATTTTGTATTTTAATGGTCGTTTATCTTAAATTATAACCGTATTCTTGTTTATTTTTAAATGCTTTCCTGTAATAGGTTTTGCGACTGTTGGTCTGCGCTATAATTTAAGGAAGTTGAATTGAAATTATTAGTAGCCAGGTGAAGCGAGGTTCTGTTTTAACTTGACCATTTAGCATTTAGTCTGTCCATATCTTCATAACGTGATAACTGTAAAACTCATGGACTATTTTAACAATATTTTTTCCGCGAATTTCTTTGAACCTACGCTGAGCAATGTAGACTATGTATAGTATGTAGTATTTCAACCCGGGTATTTGTTAAAATATGGCAGCAACTCAAAAGGTTTCTCATTTAATAGCTCATTTAAAGTGATTGAAATTTAACATTCTAAGCAATAGATCGATTATCCAGGACGTACTTTGTAAAATGTTTATATATATTTGAGAGACTGACGTCTTAAACCGTTTGAAAAACGGCTACTCTCTATAAATATAACGCGCTATTAAATAAAGTATCAATATTTTTGTCTAACTTATCACTGAGTAAATATATCAACTTCAAATCTAAGGAGAAATTATTATACTTCAATTTGGAATCCAAAGAGATATTTTGGAATATATTTCAACACATTAAATCTAAAGAGAAATGAGAGTATACATGGAATTTAAAGATAAACTATAGGAGACATTTAAAATTGAAATTCAAGGAGAAATACCAAGGGATATTTCAGCTCGAATTCCAAATATAAATTATAGGAGATATTTCAACTTGAAATCTAAAATTAAATTATAGAATCTATTTCAACTTGAAATCCAAAAAGAAATGCTAAGAATATCTCAAATTTAAATCCAAAGAGAAAGGGTAGGAGATAATATATAACTTAAAATCTGAAGAGAAATGATAGGAAATATTTCAACTAGAAATCTTAAGAAAAATTAGAGAAGATTTTTCAACTTGAAATCCAAAGAGAAATGATAGAGATATTTCAACTTTAAATCCAAATAGAAATCATAAGAGATATTCCAACTTGAAATACAAATATAAATTGTAGGAGATATTTCAACTTAAAATCCAAAGATAAATCATAGGAAAATATTTCAACTTGACCATATTAACGAAAATAACTTGACATAATTCTTAATATTATGATCAATGATATACTTATAATTTTTTTGAATGGAGGTAACAGGGTCCACTGTTTACAGAACTACTAGTTGTATAGTTAACAACATTATTATTTCAATCCCGCTTCCCCTATCAAACTCGATAACGTGGCCAGCGATCGTCAGTGTCGTTTGAAAACACAAATTAGCGCTAAGTACCGGGTTACAGATCTGAAAACTGTCCGGCGTGTAAAAGAGGTTGGACACAAATAATTATACTGTTTGTATATTCTATTAAACAAGTGATTTATTTATGAAATTTCTACTCACCTTTAGTGTTGCTTGATTTGGTATCTCCCAAAAAACATCTAATGATGGCATATAGCGGAGGACCCGGGTTTTATAGCCCTAGAATGCCCCTCTCAAGTATCCTAATCTGGTAACAAGTGTCACGTGGATCCCGAAAATATCAATCAAAGACACAAATAAGTTGAAGTGTTTTTTTCTTGTAATGTTGTTGGAGTATCAGAATGGTATCAAGACAGATTAGGTACGTGTTTTATTTATCTAATAAATATTTGGGGATTACTTTTTATAACAATAATGAATATTTCAAGTTCGAGAGAGTCCGAAGGGTCAAATTGGTTCTGCCTCAAGACTGGGTTCAATACCATACGTCTTTATTAACCTTCGTTTAAAAAAAATAACACTGTCTTCTCCTTTATCGTCTTTGTCAATAATAAAGCTGAAAACTGCACACTTGCAAAACAAACAACCGCTGTTGCAAATACTGGATTACAATATGATTGTGTTGAGAGTCTTTATAAGACACAAAATCAAGTATTAGTTGGAGCATAAATATACAGGATGTTTCACTCGCTCTTGGCCCCTGAGTTTACCTTATAACTTTTAAAATAATGGACGTGATTGGTGTATGAGAAGCCCTAAGAGGCTGAGGGTGAGCCAAACCCCCTGTATTAAGATACCATTTATAGATAAATAGATAGATTACTAAAACCACCCAAATAAATCTAGATCTATAACTTATAATAACCAATCAGTTAGATATAGAGAAATAAATTACTATGATCAACTAGTTAAATCTATATTGATAAATTACTTTATACAACTAGTAAAATCAAGAGTACAGAATACTATACAGCTATTAAAATATAGAGGAATACCAATATTACTATACACGAAATTAAATCTAGAGGAATATATTATTATGAATACAGTTAAATCTTTACTATGCACCGCGTCTTACTACCCGTTTTGTTTATACACTTAAGTACTAATTAAGCTAATGGATTAGGAATTGGGAAGGTTGAATTTAGAGGAAGTTAGCCAGCATTTGCGTAGAGGGAGAGTGGAAAACCATTTAAGAAAACCACTCAAGTTCACCTGACCGAGATTCGAACCTCGATCTCCCCGTCCTTGGCAGTCTATTCTAACACAAATCTAGCGCGTTATCCAACTACGCCACCGAGGCGGGTAATATATTAATATAGACGCAGATAAATCTAGAGGTATATATTACTATGAACGCAATTAAATCTAGAGGAATATAATACTATACATGTGGTTAAATCCAGAGGAATATATTACTAAAGACATAGTTAAGTCTAGAGGAATATAATATTATAGACGCAGTTAAATCTAGAGGAATATATTACCATGGACGCAGTTAAATCTAGAGGAATATATTACTAAAGACGCAGTTAAGTCTAGAGGAATATAATATTATAGACGCAGTTAAATATAGAGGAATATATTACCATAGACGCAGTTAAATCTAGAGGAATATATTACTAAAGACGCAGTTAAGTCTAGAGGAATGTAATATTATAGACGCAGTTAAATCTAGAGGAATATATTACCATGGACGCAGTTAAATCTAGAGGAATATATTATTAAAGACGCAGTTAAATCTAGAAGAATATAATATTATAGACGCAGAAAATCTAGAGGAATATTTTATTATAGTCACTCTGATATATTTCAGGCTTATCTCGCCTAGCTTCATATCCTGCTGAATGTGTTCTGTAACTATTTCCTCCAAATAAAAATATTTGAGCGTTGTCCCCCATATTTATTAGTGTGGCATGGATACCAAGTTTGTTTGAGTTGCTTTAAGGAGGAAAAAACATCTTTCTGTTAATTTTTTTCTAGAAACAATAAAAATAGCTTCACCTAACAATACATACATATCAGCGTTCATATATGATATGTGTTACGTCATTGAATATAAGCTGTTCTCCCGTTTTCGTCGGATATCTGGCATACATTTTATCAACTTGAGAAGTTGTAAATATTTCACAGTAACAGCTCGACTACGTAACGCGACGAATGAAGTGCGTTGAAGGGCGTAGTGTGTTCCAAGTCCCCCCCCCCCACTCACTGGAGAAAAAAGTGTTTCTTAATCCTCAACCATAATAGTTATTTTTTTAGATGTACCATCACACCTGTCCACTCCATTACAACAAAATTGGATTAGTAAAGTTTTATTACGCGAATTTCCAACTGAAGACATGCGAATTTTCTCGAGATAAGCTCCAACCTCTGGCAAAGAAGTCAAATTCTGTTTGGAGACAGAAATCCATGGTTTCATTTTTAGAACAAAGCTTCTTAAATTTTGAATAGAGGAAATATTGTGACCGTGAAAAAAATTCTAATTCGATACTTTGATGGATGTTGATGTTTCATGACCCCATGAAACCTAAAAAAAAAAAGTTGTTTTCATGATGTCTTCTCTCTGTACTTATCTCGGCCTAGAACAGAAATAATTTTACTGAGCGGGATAGCAAAAATTGTATATAGGGCTATAATAGGGTTACCCAGAGGGTTTTTTCTGTTGGCTATTTAGCCCTACAATTCAGGGCATTTTACTTAAAGGAGAAAAAAAAATCGATTTTCTTTGAGTTCGATTTAATGATTTTTATTAAAATTCGTATCAATACACAGTTTAACAAAACAAACAAAATGTCACATCTAGTTTTTTCAGAAAAATGACTTATAGGGTACTTTAGATCAGAGGATTTCTTCACCTTTGATAATATCTCTACAACTTTTCCAGATGTGAAATAACATAGCATTCCAAAGTTATGGAGGTATTAAGAATAAAAACCTTTAATTGGAATATTCTCTTACAGATCAAACAGTTACTGAGATATAGGAATAGGATTTTTTTAAATGGGAGGCTTGGAAATGGAGAGTTGACTATTATACTCTTTGCTGGACAGATAAGTTCCTTATACTATCAATGTTTCTGTAACAGTGTATACTACTTTGGTTAGGCTATTTGGTGGAATATGATGCTAATTTGAACACTATGTTTATGCAATAATGTCTGTTATTTCATGTCATATATCTTACGAGCTATGTCGGATAACGTTTATTTCTACAATAAACTAAACAAATATAAAATGAAAGATTGTAGTATTGTTTAATTTCATTAGTTTTATCATACTCATGATCATCAATGCTTGCTGTGATCCATAGTTTAAAAAAACTGTGTTAGAAATAGATTCTCGAATACAAGGTCAGGTTGGGATAAAACCCACTGCGGTTGGGTTAAGATTCATGCATTGATAATACAGAGATAGTGCATAGCACATAACGCGCTATAAGTACGCATTATCCATGGAATTGATCATATACGACCCTTGTATATGTGTGTACCGAGTTTCCTCTACCTTTTTGCTTGTGTGCCCCGCGTTACTCTTTTGTTCCTGCGCAGACGGCTGCGCACAGTCTTGACGAGATCTGAGGTTCTGGCTTCGGGCTCGTCGAGTCTTTCTCAGACTGACCGGCCAACCAGGAAAGGAAAAAAGATGACGGCAGGCCCCCGTATCCCGCTCAGGGGTGTGTGAGAGCCGACTCTACTACTGCTCTCTCCACATGTGCAACTAAACTAAGGTGGGGTACTACGTGTGCGTCAGGCCGAGGCCTATGCACTTTAAAATGCATGAAAGTAGGAAATGAAAGTACGACTCAATTAGAGTAGGGTAGGGCAGGCCTGACAGACAAAGGAAAATGCCACCAGGACCACACCACTGAGTGGAAGTAAGAGCAGCAAAAAAAAAAAAAAAAAAAACAAAAAAAAAACCTCGACAGAAGTGAGGGTAAAAACCTGCGATAGTATTGTGCAGGATGTGTACTCCGTTACCAAAGATATGTTTTTACGCATATCCCTGGTAGCATTAGATTTTACGGGAAAATTAATGTCAGGGATCTAATCATATCTAAGGGACAGTTGTCGCCTGGATAAAAAAAGAACTATTGTGCTGAATATGCTTAGACGAACCAAATGGAACGTATGTTACTTGTAACACCACCAATAAATGGCCCTTATTAGGGCTGACACTGCGGCTCAATGCCAACAGTACCAGAACTGATCCTAGTGATGCTCAATCTTGTGCATTAAGTGGGGCTAAAGGCAGTGCGTGTGTGTTGCGTGTGTGAGAGTGTTGATTGTGCGTGTATGTGTGTGACTTGTTGACTGCCTACAGCCCCGTCAAAGTAAGTATATGGGTCAATGAGCTTTGTAATGACCAGCCCATCGCTCCTTACTTGGGACTCGACACACAGGACCAAATCCGGCGACAATCCCCAGCTCAAGTTCACGCCAACCGTGTGCGTGATGCTCTGAAAACAGGTACATCAGAGTCTACGCACATACGGGACGCTCCCCAGAACCACGTCAGAACACCAGAGCCGGACCGGTGATAAGCGTGGTGTGAGGAAGTAAGGTGGAACTACCCAGCCTCTAAAACTGGTCCGGTGATAAGCGTGGGGGGAGGAAGTAAGGTGGAACTACCCAGCCTCTAAAACTGGTCCGGTGATAAGCGTGGTGGGAGGAAGTAAGGTGGAACTACCCAGCCTCTAAAACTGGTCCGGTGATAAGCGTGGTGGGAGGAAGTAAGGTGGAACTACCCAGCCTCTAAAACTGGTCCGGTGATAAGCGTGGTGGGAGGAAGTAAGGTGGAACCACCCAGCCTCTAAAACTGGTCCGGTGATAAGCCCTCTAAAACTGGTCCGGTGATAAGCGTGGTGACAGGAAGTAGGGTGGAACTACCCAGCCTCTAAAACTGGTCCGGTGATAAGCGTGGTGGGAGGAAGTAGGGTGGAACTACCCAGCCTCTAAAACTGGTCCGGTGATAAGCGTGGTGGGAGGAAGTAAGGTGGAACTACCCAGCCTCTAAAACTGGTCTGGTGATAAGCGTGGTGGGAGGAAGTAGGGTGAAACCGTCCAGCCTCTAAAACTGGTCCGTTTCTGCGCAAGACGTCAGCTTAGGTGGACTTGCTTTACTGCGATCATTGCGTGCTGTGGCACATTCTCAAGTAAACTTTAGGTTTCAACAATATGCCTGATATAAATCACTACATATTAATGTATAAGTATGTGGTGATCTCTTAGAATATGTGTAGCAAGAATAATATGGGTGTGAAAATAATAACATTACATATATTTTTATATTATTATGCAAAGTGAACTAACTTGTTTAATTCATCAAACGAGGAAAATAAAAACAATAAACTAATGTTTTAATACTCAAAATATCATGATGCATACATTAAATCACATTTATTTCAATAAATCCATCAACATTAAGTTAAACTATGAATTTCAAATGAAATCGTTGACTTAAACGAATAAAGCCCAAGAAAAACTATTATTATTTACAACAGAAAAAACACAAAAGATAATATTGTAACCAAGAAAAGAAAAGTACCTACAGTTAAAATATATAAACAATTATTAAAATAAACAGATATTAATTGGTCATTATAAACACCTATTTTAAAACTGCAATATTAAGGTCATATCTAACTCTTTTGAATTTTTTAAAATCTCTGATTGGAAATCACTGTTTTTACTTTCTTATATAAATATAAAATTATGCAATCGTGAAAATTTTCAACCTTGAAATGTTGATGAATCTATTTAATGAAGTTTATTCAAATTTGAAATTGATATTTAATATGGCTATACCTTAGGATTTTTATTTCAACGCTAGATCTTAAATTAAGAGTGATTTACTAAAATTGATTTGTTAAAATTTAAAACTTTTTTACAAGTCGCTCGCTTTAGCGAGTTGGCTAAAAATGTATATTTAAGAAGGGTTTAGCTGACAATAAACACTGTATACGTGTTTTTCAGGTAAAATTCATTTATGGGCAGTTTACTAATGATTAATGTCTAATTTATTCCAAATGGCTTTATCTTTCTGCATTTTTGTGGAGATTATAGTTAAACACGACATTGCAAAAACTCCTGGAAATCTTCAGCAAAATGATCAGAGCAGATTGTGGCTGAATGAAAATGTTATTATTATCTTAGAAGAAATAGTATATTTTGATGAAGAAATAATTTTGTAAATATAGAAATAAAAAATAATATGAAGGAAAACCTATTAAATTATTTTGTAACCCGCCCCCAATCACCACACAAAAAATAACAGTTGAGTTAGTCACAAGAGAGATTATTTTATTCAAAAATTTAACAAATACAGCTCTATGAGAGAGTGAGACATGAAATGCGTTAGGCACTGAAGTCGTAAACAACAAACAGGATTGAACAACTATATAAGAAATATGTGGGACACCTTCCCACGCTCATAAAGGGTGACTCATAATAAATGTTACAATCTGCAGTTAAATTGACCTTCATACAAATTCCATAATAATAATAATAATAATGATAATAATCGGTAGTTATAACCAAAGATCCAGACATTTGTGATGTGATAAATATATTAATTCACCAACATTAGCGGTTCTCAAAAAACCAGAACAATAAACAATGAGGTCCCGATAAACATTATATCGCCCCAACCATAATTGGGCATGATAGAAATAAACAATAAAGATCTAATTTAGATACATATACGTTAACTGGCAGTATTAACATTAAATGTTGAGAGTCCATATTAAAGAATAAACATACTTACTCGCGGCCCCACATTTAACTAACATAGTATGAACTTTCTAAACACGTAACAATGATAAACTATCTTCTCATACATAACAAGGGGTATAATCTTTAAATGCATAAAATTGGCAGAACTAAATTATGTCGCCGCCAGAATTAATAATGGACCTAAGATGGCGGTACTCAAAGATATAAGCTCATCCGTGAAGCGGATCAAACATAAGTTAAATAATAAAAAGAATTCTTCCAAAAGAAAGCAAAGTAACGTCAGACATACGGTTTGGTAAAACCGTGCAAAAATATTAAGTTTATTCATGATCAAAGCAAAATAATAGAGACCAAGTACAGTTAATAAACCATCAAATTAAATATAAAGAATCATGAACGATAATTTTGAATCATTACAACTAAACGGAATTTTGAATATACAGATGTAAATCTATCCTAAGATAAAGCTCTCACCTAGTGATCGTAGAGTAATGTGTCTCAGCATTACTGAACCCAGCCGTTACATATGCGGCGATTGATGTCATGTGTTCTCAAGGCGCGGGAACCAAAGGAGAGGGAGAAGGGTAAAGGGTAGTAATCTTACATAACATACTCAAACAGTCCACGCGCTTCTCAACGCGCGCCGAACAATAGTTCTTTTAGTTTCTGAACACTGCTGACGGTGCGCATCCAGTTCACGCATATCGTCCGTCTTCTTTTTTTTTCTCGGGTGGGGCACAATACATGCGGCGAAGATCGAACCACGGCCCCTCGAGCTAGTCCGATATTGATAGTGCCGGGATGTGTTAGCCTTGCCGAGACGAGGTCAACTGGACCGGAATGGTGAGCCAAACAATCTTTTCTCGTTAGATGTTGTAACAAGGTTACAATTTTAAATATTTTCAAAAGATTCTTGAAAATAGTATAAAATTTTAAATTAGAAATTCTACATTCTTATTTTTGCTCCACGTCTACCTTTCCATCTGGCCTATACGCATTTATTCACACAAAATAATATGGATATGAGAAATGTGAAATTTAGATGAAATGTGCCCTCATTTAAATATGACGAGAGGAGTAAACCACCCTTATCACACTCAGCTGAGAATCGAATCCCGACCTCTCCCCTCACTAGTAAACAGAGTAAATTAGATTGATACTTTGGGTAAGTTTACGTGATCACATATGCGTGTCAAACTAATATATCAAATCACTTGGTACATCGATGACCGAGTTTCCAACTTCAAAATGCCAGAAGGCCACTGTTGATTCTAGTGGCGGACCGCATAATAATCGGATAATTTTTGTCAAGCTATGCTAAAACGAGAAAACTCATTAAAATGCGAATGAAATAATAAATAATCATTTAAATATGTTTAACTACATATTAAACGAATTTTCCAACAAATATATACTCTTTGCTAAGTCAATATAATACAGCAAATGGAAGGAAGAAATTATTTGGAGCTTTCATGGATTTATTCCCACAACAGTCAAAACTTTGTGTTTCTCGGATAAAAAAAAACAAATTTTATTACAGTAGATTATTTTCACAAGAAACTTCTTGGGCCATTAGTTGGGAACCCCTGATCTAGAGCAATAAATTAATATTGTTGAAAATTGCATGAAAGAAAAAATGTAAAACTTGCGTAGTTGCACATAACCGTAGCTGTAAAAGTCTTTATATATATATATATATAAAATTATTGGAAATACGAAATATTATATTGCATGTCTAAAATTTTAAAATAATGACAAATTATAACAATGGCAGAAAAGGAATAAAAAATTAATATATACTAAAATTAAAACAATAAAGTAAAGAAAATTTCTATTAATAATTTACAAGCTAAAGTATTGCTAAACTTTAGTGATAAATTTGCAGTTTAATCTCATTCTGTATCCTTTTATTAAAAAAAAAAAGCATTACAATATATTTATCCACCCATATCGTCAGGAAAAGTCTTATCTAGTTTGGTTTGTCAGTGATGGCGAAATTAGGGTTCTAATAGCAACTGAGCTTACCTACGTTGTTGTTCTTAAATAGTTTTACATTCTCTCTCTGTGTTCATATCAAGAAAATGAACAAGGAGGAATAAAGAGTTGCTAGTAATAGATTGTGTTCCTTTAAGGACAATAAACAAGGAGGGATATAGTGTTCCTAGTCATAGCGTGTGTTCCATTCAGGACAATAAACAAGGAGGGATAGAGTGTTGCTATTCATAGCGTGTGTTCCTCTCAGGAAAATAAACAAGGAGGGATAGAGTGTTGCTAGTATTAACTTGTGTTCCTTTCAGGTCAATAAACAAGGAGGGATAGAATGTTGCTAGTAATAACTTGTGTTCCATTCAGGACAATAAACAAGGAGGGATAGAGTGTTGCTAGTAATAACTTGTGTTCCATTCAGGACAATAAACAAGGAGGGATAGACTGTTGCTAGTAATAACTTGTGTTCCTTTCTGGACAATAAACAAGGAGGGATAGAATGTTGCTAGTAGTAACTTGTGATCCATTCAGGACAATAAACAAGGCGGGATAGAATGTTGCTATTCTTAGCGTGTGTTACTATCAGGACAATAAACAAGGAGGGTTAGAGTGTTGCTAGTAATAACTTGTGTTCCTTTCAGGACAATAAACAAGGAGGGATAGAGTGTTGCTAGTAATAACTTGTGTTCCTTTCAGGACAATAAACAAGGAGGGATAGAGTGTTGCTAGTAATAACTTGTGTTCCTTTCAGGTCAATAAACAAGGAAGGATAGAGGATTGCTAGTCATAGCGTGTGTTCCTTTCAGGACAATAAACAAGGAGGGAGATAGTGTTGCTAGTCATAGCGTGTGTTCCATTCAGGACAATAAACAAAGAGGGATAGAATGTTGCTATTCATAGCGTGTGTTCCTTTCAGGACAATAAACAAGGAGGGATAGAGTGTTGCTAGTCATAGCGTGTGTTACCATCAGGACAATAAACAAGGAGGGATAGAGTGTTGCTAGTAATAACTTGTGTTCCTTTCAGGACAATAAACCAGGAGGGATAGAGTGTTACTAGTAATAACTTGTGTTCCTTTCAGGACAATAAACAAGGAGGCATAGAGTGTTGCTAGTAATAACTTGTGTTCTTTCAGGACAATAAACAAGGTAGTATAGATTGTTGCCAGTCTTTTCAGGATAATAAACAAGGAGAGATATAGTGTTGCTAGTAATAACTTGTGTTCCTTTCAGGTCAATAAACAAGGAAGGATAGAGGATTGCTAGTCATAGCGTGTGTTCCTTTCAGGACAATAAACAAGAAGGGATAGAGTGTTGCTAGTAATAACTTGTGTTCCTTTCAGGACAATAAACAAGGAGGGATAGAGTGTTGCTAGTCATAGCATGTGTTCCTTTCAGGACAATAAACAATGAGGGATAAAGTGTTGCTAGTAATAACTTGTGTACATTTCAAGACGATAAACAAAGAGGGATAGAGTGTTACTAGTCATAGTGTGTGTTAATCTAAGGACAATAAACAAGGAGGGATAGAGTTTTGCTAGTCATAGCGTGTGTTCTCCTTTCAGGACAATAAACAAGGAGAGATAAAGTGTTGGTAGTAATAACATGTGTTCCTTTCAGGACGATAAACAAGGAGAAATAGAGTGTTGCTAGTAATAGCCTGTGTTACACTCAGAACAATAAACAAGGAGGCATAGAGTGTTGCTAGTAATAGCTTGTGTTCCTTTCAGGACAATAAACAAGGAGGCATAGAGTGTTGCTAGTAATAACTTGTTATCCTTTCAGGACAATGAACAAGGTGGGATAGAGTGTTGCCAGACCTTTCAGGACAATAAACAAGGAAGGATAGAGTGTTGCTAGTAATAACTTGTGTTCCTTTCAGGTCAATAAACAAGGAAGGATAGAGGATTGCTAGTCATAGCGTGTGTTTCTTTCAGGACAATAAAAAAGGAGAGATATAGTGTTGCTAGTCATAGCCTTTTTTTCCTTTCAAGAAAATAAACAAGGGGGATAGAGTGTTGCTTGTCAAAGCGTGTGTTCCTCTCAGGACAATAAACAAGGAGGGATAGAGTGTTGCTTGTCATAGCGTGTGTTTCTTTCAAGACAATAAACAAGGAGGGATAGAGTGTTGCTAGTCATAGCGTGTGTTACTCTCAAGACAATAAAGAAGGTGGATAGAGTGTTGCTAGCATTAAATTGTCTTCCTTTCAGGACAATAAACAAGGAGGGATAGTGTGTTGCTAGTAATAACTGTGTTCCTCTCAGGACAATAAACAAGGAGGGATAGAGTGTTGCTTGTCATAGCGTGTGTTTCTTTCAAGACAATAAACAAGGAGGGATAGAGTGTTGCTAGTCATAGCGTGTATTACTCTCAGGACAATAAACAAGGAGGGATAGAATGTTGCTAGCATTAAATTGTACTTCCTCTCGAACAATAAACAAGGAGGGATAGAGTGTTGCTAGTCATAGCGTGTGTTACTCTCAAGACAATAAAGAAGGTGGGATAGAGTGTTGCTAGCATTAAATTGTACTTCCTCTCTGAACAATAAACAAGGAGGGATAGAGTGTTGCTTGTCATAGCGTGTGCTTCTTCAGACAATAAACAAGAAGGGATAGAGTGTTGCTTGTCATAATGTGTGTTTACTTCTCAGGACAATAAACAAGGAGGGATAGTGTGTTGCTTGTCATAGCGTGTGTTCCTCTCAGGACAATAAACAAGAAGGGATAGAGGTTGCTTGTCATAGCGTTGTTCTTCTCTGAACAATAAACAAGGAGGGATAGAGTGTTGCTTGTCAAAGCGTGTGTTCCTCTCAGGACAATAAACAAGGAGGGATAGAGTGTTGCTTGTCATAGCGTGTGTTTCTTTCAAGACAATAAACAAGGAGGGATAGAGTGTTGCTAGTCATAGCGTGTGTTACTCTCAAGACAATAAAGAAGGTGGGATAGAGTGTTGCTAGCATTAAATTGTCTTCCTTTCAGGACAATAAACAAGGAGGGATAGTGTGTTGCTAGTAATAACTTGTGTTCCTCTCAGGACAATAAACAAGAAGGGATAGAGTGTTGCTTGTCATAGCGTGTGTTTCTTTCAAGACAATAAACAAGGAGGGATAGAGTGCTGATAGTCATAGCGTGTGTTACTTTCAAGACAATAAACAAGGTGGGATAGAGTGTTGCTAGCATTAAATTGTCTTCCTTTCAGGACAATAAACAAGTAGGGATAGAGTGTTGCTAATAATAACTTGTGTTTCTTTCAAGACAATAAACAAGGAGGGATAGAGTGTTGCTAGTCATAGCGTGTGTTCCTCTCTGAACAATAAACAATGAGGGATAGAGTGTTGCTTGTCATAGCGTGTGTTCCTCTCAGGACAATAAACAAGGAGGGATAGAGTGTTCTTAGTCATAGCGTGTATTACTCTCAGGACAATAAACAAGGAGGGATAGAGTGTTGCTTGTCATAGCGTGTGTTACACTCAGGACAATAAACAAGGGGGGATAGTGTGTTCTTAGTCATAGCGTGTGTTCCTTTCAGGACAATAAACAAGGAGGGATAGAGTGTTGCTAGTCATTGCGTGTGTTACTCTCAGGACAATAAAAAAGCAGGGATAGATTTGGTAGTCATAGCGTGGTGTTACTCTCAGGTCAATAAACAAGGAGGTATAGAGTGTTCTTAGTCATAGCGTGTGTTCCTTTCAGGACAATAAACAAGGAGGGATAGAGTGATCTTAGTCATAGCGTGTATTACTCTCAGGACAATAAACAAGGAGGGATAGAGTGTTGCTTGTCATAGCGTGTATTACTTCAGGACAATAAACAAGGAGGGATAGAGTGTTGCTTGTCATAGCGTGTGTTTCTCTCAGGACAATAAACAAGAAGGGATAGAGTGTTCTTAGTCATAGCGCGTATTACTCTCAGGACAATAAACAAGGAGGGATAGAGTGATCTTACTCATAGCGTGTGTTCCTCTCAGGACAATAAACAAGGAGGGATAGTGTGTTCTTAGTCATAGCGTGTGTTCCTTTCAGGACAATATACAAGGAGGGATAGAGTGTTCTTAGTCATAGCGTGTATTACTCTCAGGACAATAAACAAGGAGGGATAGAGTGATCTTAGTCATAGCGTGTGTTCCTCTCAGGACAATAAACAAGGAGGGATAGTGTGTTCTTAGTCATAGCGTGTGTTTCTTTCAGGACAATAAACAAGGAGGGATAGATTGTTCTTAGTCATAAGCGTGTATTACTCTCAGGACAATAAACAAGGAGGGTTAGAGTGCTGCTAGTCGTAGCGTGTGTTACTCTCAGGACTATAAACAAGGAGGGATAGAATGTTGCTAGTCATAGCGTGTGTTTCCTCTCAGGACAATAAAGAAGGTAGGATAGTGTGCTGCTAGTCATAGCGTGTGTTCCTCTCAGGACAGTAAACAAGAAGGGATAGAGTGTTGCTTGTCAAAGCGTGTGTTCTCTCAGGACAATAAACAAGGAGGGATAGAGTGCTGCTAGTCGTAGCGTGTGTTACTCTCAGGACAATAAACAAGGAAGGATAGATTTGGTAGTCATAGAGTGTGTTACTCTAAGGACAATACACAAGGAGGGATAGAGTGTTCTAGTCATAGCGTTTATTACTCTCAGGACAATAAACAAGGAGGGATAGAGTGATCTTAGTCATAGCGTGTGTTCCTCTCAGGACAATAAACAAGGAGGGATAGTGTGTTCTTAGTCATAGCGTGTGTTCCTTTCAGGACAATAAACAAGGAGGGATAGAGTGTTCTTAGTCATAGCGTGTATTACTCTCAGGACAATAAACAAGGAGGGTTAGAGTGCTGCTAGTCGTAGCCTGTGTTACTTTCAGGACTATAAACAAGGAGGGATAGAATGTGCTAGTCATAGCGTGTGTTCCTCTCAGGACAATAAAGAAGGTAGGATAGTGTGCTGCTAGTCATAGCGTGTGTTCCTCTCAGGACAGTAAACAAGAAGGGATAGAGTGTTGCTTGTCAAAGCGTGTGTTTCTCTCATGACAATAAACAAGGAGGGATAGAGTGTTGCTTGTCAAAGCGTGTGTTTCTCTCAGGACAATAAACAAGGAGGAATAGATTGCTGCTAGTCGTAGCTTGTGTTACTCTCAGGACAATAAACAAGGAGGGATAGAGTGATCTTAGTCATAGTGTGTATTACTCTCAGGACAATAAACAAGGAGGGATAGAATGTTGCTAGTCATAGCGTTTGTTACTCTCAGACAATAAACAAGGAGGGATAGAGTGATCTTAATCATAGCGTGTTCCTCTCAGGACAATTAACAAAGAGAAACAGACTTTTACAAGTAGCCGCACTGGTTTCTCTCAGACTCAATTCATATATAAAACAGTAAAACATATTAATTTTGTTTTGAAACTATGTTTTAATTGATCTTATGGGAAATATGGTTTACAATTTTTTAATACATCATTGGTGCTTCGGTGCTCTCCCAGCCCAGCATTTCTTGGGCTATCTTGAGGACCTTATCGACATCGACGCCGTAACCTTCCAGTTTGACAATCAAGGCCTGGACCGCTTCACTGTTGTACATCTTGTCAACGAATGCCTGAAACATCGTGAGACTAATTTGAAGAGTTTACATGCGAGTAATAAACTATCAGGATCATATCATAGACAAAGGCGAAGCCGGTAGCAAGACATTACCGAATAATGTAGCCGGGACTTACGCGGAACTCAGGACTGCTGATTCTCTCGACAAAGGCGGCAAAGTCCGGGCTGCTTTCCTTCTTCTCATTGAAGAGAGCAACGAGTTTGTCCAGTGGGAGACAGGCTTCTATCTTATTTAAGAACTCGCGGAATGACCTCTTTGAAGGGAGACTCCTGGTCTTGGGTTCAACATGGGGTAGACCCAGGAGGTCGTTCATGTTGTTTAAGAAGGTGTAAATGTCTATACCGGACTTATACAGGTAGTCGTAAAACTGCAACATCCAATAACAATCGTCAAGACTAAATACACTTTCCACCCTATCAACAATAAAGTGCTAAATGGCTATTGCTACTCTATATATCTTCACATCGCCTCAAGTAGGCCTCACCCTAATATCGGGTCACTCACATCAATTACTTCCTGGGATTCATTGACCTCCTCAACAATTGCTTTGAAATCATCCGACTGCAAGTACTCCAGGACAGCTTGGACCTCTGCGTCATTGCTGATGTAGTCGAGGGCGATGGTTTTTATGTCGTCCAGGGGGATGAGGTCGATGAAGTCTTGAAAGTCGTCATTGAGGGTCCTGGTACTCTTCACTGTGGACATGAGGGGTGATATCACTCGATTTAGTCTGGGGGACAAGAGCTTGGGACCTACATAACCTGTCACCATTACAAATCCCCTGATCAGGTTTAGCTCTAGAGACCACGCCAGTGAGTATTTAGCATGGTGAAAAATAGATGTTTTTTTTATTGCCATTTTAGAGCTGCAAACAGCTTGTAGATCTAAGTGATTTAAACGAGTGCTAAGCGTGTAATCTACTGTACCAGGATAGGCCAGGCCACTGTGTTGGGCGAATTATATTACATGCGTAGTCAAATGTACCAGGATTAGTCACTGTGTTTTGTACCAGTAATATACTACATGTGTAGTATACTGTACCAATGTTGTACTACATGTGTAGTTCATTGTACCAGTACAGTACAAAACGGTCAACGTCTATCAATATGTATGCTGTGCAACTGACTATACGAGCATAGGGGGAATAAGGAACAATAATCAAAAATTGTACATAGCTAGTATATTATTTATTTATTCGGTATTTTGATAAGAAGTATATCAACTGGGCCTATATTCACTAACGATAGCAAATAGTTGCGCCGGTGCAAGTTTGAAAGATGTGCCCAAATCCCTATTCACTAAAAGAAGCAGGCGCAATTTGAGAGCAAAGTTGCGCCTTTTATTTGCCACCACTCAAGAATAGAAGCAACTATTAAATCAAGATTGTCACGTCAATAATTTAAATGGTGGCATATTATCGTATTGACATAAAATACAATTAGTAACCAAAGTGTACTCTAATCAATAATAAAGAAATTAAAATAACATACATCTGTCCAGCACAAAATTTATTTCAATTTAAATAGTGATAACAAAGCAATTACTTACTTTTATTGTTGAATTTTTACATTCAAACAACGCAATGGAATTTCTTGCATTATTAAAAACAAAACCACGAACTGTGTAATCTTTGTCTATAAACAAAGAGGTTTGTATTCCTCCAAGTCCAAAGACATCTCGTCACTAAATATGGCGGTTAGTAAAGCTTTAAAATAAGTTTTAAAATTTCTATAAATGTTTTATTAATGGATCTTAAGCTTTAAACTAATAATATAAATAAATACAAAATAATGTTCTTATATTTTTTTAAAGCATCCAGAAGGAGGCCGCTTCTAATTTTATTGCTAGTTTATAAGCAAAATGTTTAGAAATCTTTGTATTTGCTGTCATTTTCGTTATAGATTTAGAATAAAGTAGCCTTGACTTTGAAAGTAAATTCTTCCCAAGTATTGGTCAAAAAGAGCGTAAATTGATGACTTATGGTAACGTCACCATAATCTTGCCACTTGTTTGCGCCTTTTTTTTTAGTGAATACGGAAATGGAGCAAATAATAAGGCGTATCTTTGGGAATATCTTGGGTGCAAAGTTGCGCGATTTCTAGACTTGCGCCAGAGCAGAATTGTACACGTTTGTGAATCCAGGCCCAGGAAGTTTAACAACTGAACCGTAAGTTAAACTATATGTCATTGTAAATTCTACAAACTGTGCCACACACAGTGAAGGGGACATTAGCTATTGATATTAATATTAGTAGAGTCTAAATACAGTTATTTAATATACATTTTAAGATTCTGTCGTGACCGCGAACACTGATTTATGAAGCGATATTGAAGCGAATACCTTACCCATGTTAAATGTCATGTACATATAACTTGGTATGTTCTACAGCTAGATTTACAATTTTTTGTATCTGATAGCCTTCAGTCCTTAAAGAATACTTTAAAACTAAAATTTGATAATCAATTACAAATTTTATACAATTTTGTTTTTAAGTTTGTATCATTTTTACCTTAATTTTTATGTAGAATATTTTATCTATTATGAAACGATTGTTTTGAAAAAGACTTAATTTTCGATAAATTAGTACTATACGACACAGTAAACATTGTATGCGGAAATAATGTGAACTACTTGAAGAAAGAAGGAGGAGACCAATAATACACGTCATCAGTCGTTATCTTGAGGTACACTCCGGTCAGCTTACCGAGGGGGGCGCATAAGTTCAATAGTTTAGGACTTTCAGTAATTTTATGTAGAATGTTTTTACTTTATTTTTATATTTTTTTGACAAACAGTGCGGATACCTAATCTACTTTAAATACGAGGTACATAAAGGGTTTTAAAAATGGCTTCAAATAAGCGTGCTAAACCGACTATTCACAGTGAAGAACGCGAAAAGAGTCACAAAACGTGCAGCAGAAGCTACAGGAAAATCAGAGCGTACCATTTGTAAAATTCTAAAGGAAAGAAGTTTGGCAAGTGGGACACAAACAGAACTTTCAACTGGGGGGGGGGGGTGAGGGGGGGGGGTGAGAAGCACAAATCCAGCAGCAGAAAAATTGTTCTTGATGATTGTGACGACGACCTATACAGAGTAGTAAGGGTTGAAATGAGAGTTCTGGGCCACTTTCTCCCATAAGTTTAACATTGATCCTCCACATTGAATTGGGAATTATTATTTTAGGGGTTGTCACTTCTTTAGAGTTTTAGCATTGATCCTCCACACTGCGAAGTTGGACCACTTTCTCCCAAATTGATCGTTCCCATAGAGTCGGTGGGTCACTTTCTCTCATAAGAATAGCATTGGTCAGTGGCGTATCAGGAAAAAATATTTGGGAGGAAAAGAGGGGTGCATCAGATATTTATAAATACTTACACCATTAATTTTATAAAACTTTTATAAATCACTGATTATTTTATTGCAATATTACTACGTGTTGGGTGTTACTCCTTTAGACGTTTATTAGAACGTTTCCCAGGAGGCACTGCGAGGAAGCGAGTAACGTCACCTCCCACCTATAAATAATTTTGAATAAACTATTTATTTTTGATAAAGCCGTGCTGTTTCACCTGATGAAATCAGGCTATGATATTCACAAGCACTCGAACTTTTTACGTAATAAAATATTTATTACAAAGGTTAATACACAACCTTCCTTTTCAATATACTTACATACAAAACATAAAGGTTGATTTTTTTCACGTCTCCATTGGTGAACACATTTGTCTTATTTTGTAGTGACCATATGCAAGAGTGTCACATCCATTATCTAAAATATAGCGTTTGTCATCTCCGGGGGGAAGTGCAAGTTTATTCAAGCAGATACTGTACAATTGATGTTTCTCACTTCTTATCATAGACATATTGGCGTAATGTAAGATCCCCTGCTTTAAACATTTTTTATAATGAGCATGTTTAATTTTCTTTTTGAGAGTTGTTTTTAACACACCTTTACCTAATTTTTTTCTCCTCAAGACTCTTCTTTTGAATGGAGTAGAGTTTTGGTCGAAGTCCCACAATCTCTCGAATACACACTCCATTCATCTCATCCTTCATTCTACCCAGAGCTTTTTTATTGCACGCACTGTGTAAAAAATATGTTTCTGGATAGTCTGAAGTGTCGAATCGGTCTATATTATCAAACATATCCACATACACATTTTCTGTTTTCAGTTCGTAGCCGAGGGAGTCTGTGTCTGTGAATAAGAGCTTTGCATTTTGTCCATATTTCCTTTTAACATAATTATATTGAAAGTTATACATGATAACCTTGCTTATATATAAGATTGCAAAGCCTGCATGGATAGGTTTATTCAAAAGTAGGCTTATTTTTCTCATGTGAACCCCCAACTAACTCTTCCGTGAAGATCGTATAAGCAATAAATGCTGGTGAAGCAATAAGTTTCTTCAGCCTTTTTTCATTATTTAGTAATTGGACAATTACACTATGTCTTTGATTCTCCATCGACTTCCCGAATACTGCATTGTTCATGATTTTGAAAAAGTCCTTTTCAAATCCATTGACTGCCTTTTTTCGTTGGGAAGTATTAAAATCAATATATGTCTTCAACCAAGCGCTCTGATTGAAAGTTAGTACTCGATGTATCTTTTGAAGCTTCATACCCAAGGAAATATACAGTTTTAAATAACGGTAGTGTACCAAATAATTTTGTTTACTGTTTAGGTCGGGTACTAGCTTTTCTGTTTTCCCGCCGGCTGGAGAGTTCACCTTTATTTAGAAAATGGTGATTACATCTCAGGAGTAACTATGACATCCTCAGGAGCAAGTGGATAGTCACTGTGCTCGTCATGAATTTCTTCCGGGTACTCTAGATCTACTTCTAATATATAGCCCACAGGGCTATCATCAGCAACTGAAATTATATCGAGCTCTGCTATTTCAGTCTTGTTCAACCACCTAAAATTACTCTGAAGAAGGCAATTAGACATAACAGTCCCTACACTCATTTTGAGGTTTTAAAAGAACTTGGTTAAGTTTTGTAAGTAGGAGTATTTTTAATTGTTTACTGGGCTGGATAATTCTCTACTACCAAACTAGCAGAGTTTATACGGTGTTATCGTAGAAGGTTTCTTTTTTTTTTAAATACAATTGTACCTTAAATTAGGCATTTTAATTACATAAGAAACTTTAACAATTAAATCACAAAGAATAAAATATCTAGATAGTTAAAAATTAAACTTCAATAAACAAAATACAGCAAAATAACATAAATAACCACTGTAATTGCTAGGCAAACAAAAAAAAATTACAAAGGAATGCAACTGAATATAAAAAATAAAACGATATAAATTTAATTAAATATATTTTGGAAAAGTAAAAGTAGAATGTTTCTACTGTCACAAACAGAAAAGCCACAGAACACACAAGTATACTATATAAGATTTGAAATATTTTTTGCCGCTCACGCAAAAGCGAAATCATTAAGTATTAGGTATGATTTTATTCAGTAAAGTCTGTATTATAATAAAACGGAAAAAGAAAAAAGAAACTAAAAATTATGCCAATAAGTATCCCCTTTGATATGTTTTCGTGGTTGTGTAATTTATTTAAAAGCTGAAGTCAACCTAAAAATGATCTCTCTACGACCACTTGTAAACAATGAACAACAGCTATTAACAGGGCTCCTACTTGAGCGTAGAAACAAATTGGAGACGATAAATATTTAAATATTGGTTTATTATTTGGAAATGTGTTGTTAGATACCAACATCCTAAATAACATTTATATTTGAGATAGACTAAAAAGAACGTAAAAAATTATAGCCCATTTTCAACAACAACCCTTGTACACAAATTACCGCAGGTCCATGATTTGAGTCGAAATGTATTGAAACCGATAAGTAGTCTTTCACAAACAATTGCAGCTATTATGTTTTCTATCTATGCAACAGGATAAACTAAGTTAGTCGAGGGTTCTTTTTATGGTTTTGAAGCGTCAGATCCACAATGTCAATAAGAAAGTGTCAGTGCGAGTATTTTTTTAACTTCAGGAAGACGGTGCCCTTAGCATATTTTCCTCAGAAGCCAAATAAACCAGTGTACATACCTGGCACGGAGGCAGCAAAGGACAGCCCGAGAATGGCAAGAAAGGCGAATACAATCTTCATCTGGAACAATAAACAATAGTTACAATTATAAAATATGTCTTGCCTCTAGCAATGTAACATAAAGATCATAGCAACAACTATCAACTCTGTCTTGCCTCTATTAATATAACATAAGGCTTCTAGTTACAATTATCAACGCTGTATTGTATCTATCAATGTAACATAAAGCTCCTAGTTACAATTATCAACGCTGTATTGTATCTATCAATGTAACATAAAGCTCCTAGTTACAATTATCAACGCTGTATTGTATCTATCAATGTAACATAAAGCTCCTAGTTACAATTATCAACGCTGTATTGTATCTATCAATGTAACATAAAGCTCCTAGTTACAATTATCAACGCTGTATTGTATCTATCAATGTCACATAAAGCTCCTAGTTACAATTATCAACGCTGTATTGTATCTATCAATGTAACATAAAGCTCCTAGTTACAATTATCAAATCTATCTCACCTTTATCCTGTGTGACAGAATATAATCATCACAATAATTTGAAACTTGACCAACCTATTTTAAATATATGCCAAGGGATCCGAAATTTGATTTATATATAAGGCTAATCTTGTTCATTTTTAGGTCCACTTCTTGAATATGTGTATTGATAAATACTTTTAAATATATTAATTTAATTATTTGTTTTTGATATCAAGATATTTAGAAACATAAAATCAACTGCAAACTGTAGTGGTTTACAAAATGCCGTAAATATTATTTTACAATTGTTATTGAAAAGGAATTTATTTTAAAACATAAGATACCAAATTCATTTCCTTCATTAGGACAACCAGCGTTTTTATTTCACTTATAAATTTGCCGATGGCAACATAGCTCACTTAATTTTTATTATTGTGTTAGTTGTTCTTCTAAATAATAAACTCGACTTTTCCTCTCATGTCGACCATATAAAATCCACTCACTGAAATTACTTGGACTTGTTAGATTTATTACCTCCTCCTTCACTAAAGTTGACTGTATTTCAAGACTTGGTTATATCTGAGCTTTAATTGTCAGTATTTCTTGGTACCCCATCACTTTAACTGACTCTCTCGTGTTCAACGTTAAATCTATTGCTGCTTGCTATTATACAGTCTTTATTAACCGGGTTTATTATGTTTATGAGAGAACTGGAAACTCTTTAGGGCTCCAAACACTCTTCAGACGCAGACTCTATGGCGATGCCCTCTTTGTATTCAAATATTTGTAATAACAACCTTCAGCCTTGGAAGAGCAACCAGAAATTTCTACAGACCCGGCCCTCTTGGCCGTTATATTCGCATCACTTGCACATCCTCTCCCGAATTTGATTTATATCATAAAACATAACCAAATCCACAGAGTTATATAAGAAACATTTTTATAACCAGGTACTTTAATTTTGTTTTTCTTATATAGTTTACCACACTATATCCTCGAGAATGCGGATGTATTTATTTTCATTTCTAGCTCACACATAGCTACCACATTAATGTAGTTAAAATGTTCAAACTGGTAGTAAGACGTGCGTCAAAAACAATTATCTAGTTAAATTTGTACGAATAAGAAATCAGTTAGTTATGAAAAACCTATTCTATGTCACTTAAAATACAGAAACACGTTTAAATACATTAAAAAACAAACACCAGTGTTATAAACATAATAAAATGTGTATAATGGGCCAATACAATCGATGAAAAAACAACTAAAAGTACAAAATCATTAAAACTATGTCGTTTTACGTCATTAGGTTTGCCGTATGCTGCTAAGTCTGATTCTGATCACGTCCTACCAACAATGAAATAACATCCGTGCTGCGGTTGTTCAACAAAACCCTAATTTTTATTTGCACTCCGCCTTCATCATAATATCGTCAAAACTAACGATCAATAATATCAGTTATTATCCCAATGAGAAACTTTTTGAGCGCAGATTTATCCAGAAATTACATCTTAACTTGAACTCTATAGGTAATGGATGTAGGAAATATGATCTGAAGGATCGCAAAAGTTGACTGTTCTAGAAATGACTTACCTTGTAGGCTAGAAGCAAGAGATCTAGGAAATGTGATCTGTACTAGGTCTAAAGACGCGTTTTATAGTAAATGCAACACACTTAGGGAAATCCCAAGTAGTTCCATTACCTTTGTGATAAAAATAACACTGCACTTATTGAAAAGTACTTGCATTTTATTCATGATAAGGCAATACAAATCTCAATTTGTTTAGAAAGAATTATAATGCTAATTAATCAGTTTTAAAAGCTAAGGTTGAAAAGTGGATAGCAACAGATTTTTAATTTTAATAACAGTTACAACATCTACAAATTATCATTATGAACTAATTTAATGAATCATTATTAAATTATCTCAGAGCATAATAAAGATACATTTTTTAAGGTGTCAATTTATTGGATGGGCTGAGGATTAAAACTGTAAAACTTATCCCTAAAATAAGGATGTTGCAATATAAATACCTCCCAAATAACTCAGTTTTTGTCAATATATTTCTTAAATTGTAAACTAAAAGTCTTAGTTAGCATTAAGTTTAATTCTCAGGCTTTTTGTCTTGTTTATTAAGTTTCAGTTTTATATTATATTTCCTGGCAACAGATAGAGAAGTCCGGGCTCGAGACCCAGCTCTTCCAGATTTTTCTGCGAATCAGTGGATTTAGAACGGAGTTAAACTCAACCACGTGAGGACAAATGAGGAGCTACTTTAATAAATAGGAAGCAGCTTTGGTCTAGAAAACTGAGATTTACGATAGGATTGATTGATGTGCTGACCAAATGACACCCTCTATCCGCAAATGTTGGCACTATCTTTACCAACATGCAGCGGTCAGTTGCGGGATGATGACATGGAATTTATTTTAATACCGGTATCCATTGACTTTGTTAAACTTTTTTTACTGGTTTTGAAATCAGCTTACTCTTTCATACATATTATTGATTTTTCCTATATTTTTTAATTAAGTAAATAATACTAGCCTTGATAGGTTTATGATTCTTTTTTCATTGGTTTAGTCTGACCCTCTTAACTTAAAATGGAACTTTAAAACACTTTCTAATGTTTCAAATAAAAAGTTCGGATTGATTCGCCTGATTCTATCATACCTTATGCGTTGAGTGAAAAAGCATTTTCAACTTCTTAGTGAATTCTCACTTCTAGTTTCATGAATAGAAGGGCTTGGTGCAACAGCCAGTCATGTGCAGAATATTAGAACTTTGTGAAAGAACCAGCCATAAACAAAACTCTAGAGCTTTGTGCAAGAACCAGTCATGTGCTAACACTAGGACTTGGGGCAAGAACCAGCCAATATCCAAAACGATATAACTTGGTCTAAGAACCAACAAATATCCAAAACAATATAGCTTGGCGCAAGAACCATTCATGTGCAGAGCACAAGAAATTGGTGCAAGAACTAGTCATGTGCTGAACACTAGGACTTGGATCAAGAACCAGTCATGTGCAGAGCACAAGAAATTGGTGCAAGAACTAGTCATGTGCTGAACACTAGGACGTGGAGCAAGAACCAGTCATGTGCAGAGCACAAGAAATTGGTGCAAGAACTAGTCATGTGCTGAACACTAGGACTTGGATCAAGAACCAGTCATGTGCAGAGCACAAGAAATTGGTGCAAGAACTAGTCATGTGCTGAACAGTAGGACTTGGAGCAAGAACCAGTCATGGGCAGCGCACAAGGAATTGGTGCAAGAACCAGTCGTGTGCATAACACTAGGATTTGGTGCAAGAACCAATCGTGTGCAGAATACTAGGATTTGGTGTAAAAACCATTCATTTGACAAATACTAGTTTGGTGCAAAAACCAACTGATTTTCACAAAATGTGGCGTTTGACCGGTTTTTACGGCAGACTCTTCAATTTGAGCCAGTATTTCACGGTGGAATGAGCATTTGGACAGTGTATTCGTGGGATGTGACAACGATGGAGGGTGACTGCTTTTTGCACCTCACTTTGGGAACACACAAGAAAACATCCTTTATATTGCTCCCCAGACTAGCAAATATACTAATAATTTTACCACAAGGTTTAAATAACCCATGGTCTTATAGTTGTATGAACATTAATTCGCTTAAAAAAGTTATACTTACTTATTCTACGACATTAGGAACTCAAAAGTTCATTGCTGTACTTACAAAAGTACTCCACATATCCCTATCTAGAGCTAGTTCTATCCAGTCCACACCATTACACCCTATATCTCTTTAAGGTCCATTCCAATGTCATCCTCCCACCTGCATCTAGGTCTTCCCAATGGTCTCTTCCCACTGGGTTTGCCAGTCAGTAACCTGAACATCCGCACTGCATGTCCTCCCCACCATAATATATGAGACTTGAGTATCATGACTATGTCTTGTGATGAGTACAGGATATGTAACTCATCATTATGTAAATTCCTCTACTTTCCAGTAGCTTCATCCCCTTTTGGGCCAAATATCTTTCTAATGAAAAAATTTTTATGTGTGTTATTTAAAACAAATATATTATTAATTAGATGATATTAATAAAAGATTGCTAGTATTACTATTATATCAATTACTAGGCCTACTAATTAAATAAGCTCTATAAATGTATTGAAATATAATTGTTTCTTATTATATGAAGATTTATGAAGAAGCTACATAGTAGTGATGTGCGAAGGTAAATTATTAAATGTTGAAATATGTCATATTTAGGGTAATATTTTAAAATTGTTCGTGATATATCGAAGTTTTCTTCTTCCTTAGAAATGTTTCAAAGATGCGAAGGTTATTGTGGGTGTTGAAGTAGAAGCAAAGAATATTTGACCTCCAGTATCAACATTTCAAATCCTCGCACACCACTACTATTTAATCTATATTTTTGTTCACAACAACAGATATTTCATATTAACAAAACTTGTGTTATTATCCATCACATTTACATTTTACTCTATGGTTAAACCATATCTGATAAATTACAAACATGATTAGGGAGAGGATGTATTTTTCGACCACTATTAGAATATTGTCAAAAAATATTGTTTTAAGGAAATTACTTGTCTACTTATTTATATACAATTTCATAAGCCCATAATATCCGGTAATTGAAATTACAAGAAAACGGTTGAAATGATTTTGACCAAAGAACCCTAATTTTAAAAGTCAGAAGTCTAAAGATGTCAACATATATATCATCTTCCAATTAAAACCTGACTTTTTTCTAGTGGATTTCCAATTTTTCTGCTGTTATCTGACTTAACTGTAAACTCATTCTTTGCCTATATCACCATGGAAAACATGATTTGTGTAAACAGTAATAATTGTAAACAAACACACATACCTAACTACGCCGTTCCCTTACGGGGTAGGCAAGAAAATGTGTAAATAGCTCAAAATAAACCATCTTTGTACTTTGCCCATCCTCACTAACTTTGTACACATTTCCTTATCCTTGCATGCTCCCTTCGCTTCAACGACATTCATACGTCGAGTCATACATGCTCTTTTATCCTTAGATCTCTTAATATTTCTTTTTTTCACACATTCGCCTACAGCATTTAGCCTTGTCTTACATGGACTGCCCCTTCATTTTGATCGACACACTCTCTACCTTCATATTTTTACTTCGTTTGTATATCGATTATACATAGGTTGTTTTCACGATCACTTCTGTCCGAATGTATCTCGGTCTAGAGCTGAAACCATTTTATATATCTAGGGTATCCACTAGGTTCCCCGGAGAGGTTTTTGGAATTATATATTTAAACCTAAAACTAAGTGTAGTTTACTTACAGCTGAAAATAAATCTAGAATTATGCTCTAACGATTTTGTTTAAGTCCTTATCCGGACCTTTTTTTTAAACATTACAAACAAAATGATGCAACAAATTTTTTCGAGAAAATTAGCTACAGGTTAATTTAAATGAACAGATTTCTCCGTAATTTGGACCATATCTCTTCAGCCCTCTAAGATGTGAAATAACTTATCATTGCAAAGTTTCAGAACTATTAAAAACAAAACACTTTTATTTGAAATATATTTTTATAAAACCAAAAGTTTCTTAGCAAATAAGTTTATAAATGGAGATTTGGAAAATAATTATGTCCATTGGTGAAAAAAGATGTTCCTCTTTTCTCAATGTTTCTGTAAAAGTTTATCTTATTTCATTTATACTTTTTAGTGGAATGTGATACTGTTTATTCCAGTATGTTTATGCAACAAAATATATTATTTCGTTTCACGTATCTTGTGAGTTTTAATTAAAGTTCTCCATTTAGTGGTAAAAGAACGAGAAAGTCTTTGCGATGCACCATTCTAATAATAATGTGGTGTGGTGCAACATATATAAAAATTTGCATAAAATTTGTATTTACAAAAAAAAACAATGATAGTAAGTTATAATCGTGGTGGGAAGAAGAATCATGTACGTTAGGCCTAAAATTAATCACAGAAAGCTCAACATTCATGGAAAGTTAATAGCATCTAACGAATAAACATTTAACTAGAAGGCCGAGTGAGGTCTCGTTTTATAGAACCTTTCCCAGTAAAAAAGTGCTTAATACATTTTAAAAGCCAACGCTGCAAAGATCTTTTAGTTCTAGCTGTAATTCAACATCAACAAGCTAATTTATTTTGGATCAAGAGAAGAAATGGAAGATACAGTTTCAATATTCTCTATCATGGACATGCTAGATAATCTTGGATCTCAGGATAAAGTATCGACGCATGCAAAGAGAACAAAAATAAACATTGACTCAATGTTCGAGATCCATATAAGTCTTCTCAATCAGATATTTTGATGACTTTTGAAGAGGATCAAAGCTAGTTGTAAATCTAAGAAGAAGATTCAGGCTAGTTGTGGATCTTAGAAGAGTATCCAGGCTAGTTTTTTAATCTAAGAAGAGGATCCAAGATAGTTTTGGATCTAAGAATAGGATCCAGGCAAGTTTTGGATCTAAGAAGAGGATCCAGGTTAGTTATGTGTCTAAGAAGAGGATCAAAGATAGTTTTGGATCTAAGAATAGGATCCAGGCTAGTTATAGATCTAAGTGGAGGATCCAAGATAGTTTTGTATCTAACAAGAGGATCCAGACTAGTTTTTGATCAAAGAAGAAGAACTAAGATATTTTTAGATCTAAGAATAGGATTCAGGCCAGTTTTTGAACAAAGAAGAGGAACCAAGATATTTTTAGATCTAAGAATAGGATTCAGGCCAGTTTTTGATCAAAGAAGAGGAACCAAGATATTTTTAGATCTAAGAATAGGATTCAGGCTAGTTTTGGATCAAAGAAGAGGATCCATTCTAGCTGTGGATCTAAGAAGAGAATCCAGGCTAGTTTTGGATCCAAGAAGAGCATCCAAGCTAGTTTTGGACCTAAGAAGAGGAACCATTCTAGTTGTGGATTCAAGGAGATGATCTAGGCTAGTTGTGGATATAAGAAGAGAATCCAGTCTAGTTGGGGATATAGTGAGACGATCTAAATTATTTGTGGCTCTAGGAAGAGGATCCATGCTAGTTGTGGATCTAGGGAAATTATCTAGTCTAGTTGTGGATCTAGGAAGAGGATCCATGATAGTTGTGGATCTAGGGAAATTATCCAGGCAAGTTGTACATCTGTTAAGAGGATTCATGCTAGTTGTGGATATATGAACAGGATCTAGGCTAGTTTTGGATCTAAGTAGAGGATCCATGCTAGTTGTGAATCTAAGGAGAGGATCTATTCTAGTTGTGGATCTAAGAAGAGGATCTAGGCTAGTTTTGGATCTAAATTAAGGATCCATGCTATTTGTGGATATAGGAGACTATCCAGCCTAGTTGTGGATCTAGGAAGACGATCCATGCTAGTTGTGAATCTAGGGAGAATATCCATTTGAGTTGTGGATCTAAGAAGATAATCCAGGCTAGTTGTGGATCTAAGAAGAGGATAGAGGCTAGTTTTGGATCTAAGTAGTGGATCCATGCTAGTTGTGGATATAGGGAGTGGGTCCATGCTAGTTGTGGATCTAAGGAGATGATATAGGCTAGTTGTGGCTCTAAGTAGAGGATCTAGGCTAGTTTTGGATCTAAATTGAAGATCCATATTAGTTGTGGATCTAGGGAGAGTATCCAGGCTAGTTGTGGATCTAAGGAAGTTATTCAGGCCAGTTGTGGATTTAGGAAGAGGATACAGGCTAGTTGTGGATTTAAGAAGCGTATACATGCTAGTTGTGGATCTAGGAAGAGGATACAGGCTATTTGTGGATCTAAGAAGAGTATCCAGACTAGTTGTGGATCAAAGAAGAGTATCCAGGCTAGTTGTGGATCTAAGAAGAGTATTCAGGCTAGTTGTGGATCTAAGAAGAGTATCCAGGCTAGTTGTGGATCTAAGAAGAGTATTCAGGCTAGTTGTGGATCTAAGAAGAGTATTCAGGCTAGTTGTGGATCTAAGAAGAGTATCCATGCTAGTTGTGGATCTAAGAAGAGTATCCAGGCTAGTTGTGGATCTAAGAAGAGTATTCAGGCTAGTTGTGGATCTAAGAAGAGTATCCAGGCTAGTTGTGGATCTAAGAAGTGTATCCAGGCTAGTTGTGGATCTAAGAAGAGTATCCAGGCTAGTTGTGGATCTAGGGAAGTTATAAAGGCCAGTTGTGGATTTAGGAAGAGGATACAGGCTAGTTGTGGATTTAAGAAGCGTATACATGCTAGTTGTGGATCTAGGAAGAGGATACAGGCTATTTGTGGATCTAAGAAGAGTATTCAGGCTAGTTGTGGATCTAAGAAGAGTATTCAGGCTAGTTGTGGATCTAAGAAGAGTATCCATGCTAGTTGTGGAACTAAGAAGAGTATCCAGGCTAGTTGTGGATCTAAGAAGAGTATCCAGGCTAGTTGTGGATCTAAGAAGAGTATTCAGGCTAGTTGTGGATCTAAGAAGTATATCCAGGCTAGTTGTGGATCTAAGAAGAGTATCCAGGCTAGTTGTGGATCTAAGAAGAGTATCCAGGCTAGTTGTGGATCTAAGAAGAGTATTCAGGCTAGTTGTGGATCTAAGAAGTGTATCCAGGCTAGTTGTGGATCTAAGAAGAGTATTCAGGCTAGTTGTGGATCTAAGAAGAGTATCCAGGCTAGTTGTGGATCTAAGAAGAGTATCCAGACTAGTTGTGGAACTAAGAAGAGTATTCATGCTAGTTGTGGATCTAAGAAGAGTATCAATGCTAGTTGTGGATCAATAAAGAATATAATATTCTTCCTAAACATCAGTTTTGTAATGTAATTGAACCTTCTCATGCAACGAGTCTCAACATTCTTAATATTCTTATAGAACAAATTCAGTGTTTCCAGCCTCATGTTCTGAAGCTAGATTTGGAATGGATTTGTAATGTTGGGTGAAAGCGGAGTAAATGACCAATGGTGTCCCTTATTGACAATAATGACCAATAAATCGCCAGGGTCCAGTGGCGAGACGGGCTAGTATTTGATGTCAGTTATGTTGACAATGGCAAATGGGAGAAGATATTGTACTAAACATGAGACAGTCAATTATTCATACAGTGCTGGTCTGAGTCCTATGGTTCTGCTCGAAAGTGCTTCCAACAGGACAAATGATTTGTCGTTCTATTATTGGCCACTATCTAAGTGTACTTACATAAAAGGTTGTTATAGTAGATAAAGATAGATCCTATCTATTTATTCATCTGAAGACATATACATAATTTCAAGTGTTTATCAACTGTCACATGTCGTGATCAACGTTTCAAAATTTTCCATAGCTACCAACACATACACATCAAACAAACCAAAATATATTCGTATAACTTACAAATTAAGGTGGGATAAAGATCGCCTCGAGTTAATGTGGAATAGAGGTCACCTCGAGTTAAGGTGGGATAGAGGTGACCTCGAGTTAAGGTGGGATAGAGGTCACCTCGAGTTAAGGTGGGATAGAGGTGACCTCGAGTTAAGGTAGGATAGAGGTCACCTCGAGTTAAGGTGGGATAGAGGTCACCTCGAGTTATTATTATTATTATTATTTTAGCACCGCGTCTTACTACCCGTTCGGGTTATACGCTTAAGTACTAATTATACTAATGGATTAGGAATTGGGCAGGTTGAATTTAGAGGAAGTGAACCCGCATTTGCGTGGAGGGAGAGTGGAAAACCATTTAGGAAAATCCACCCCCAGTTCACCCGACCGAGATTCGAACCTCGATCTCCCCGTCCTCAGTGGTCTGACTCAACACGACACCTCGAGTTAAGGTGAGATAAAGGTCGCCTCGAGCTAAGGTGAGATAAAGGTCACCTCGAGTTAAGGTGGGATAGAGGTCACCTCGAGCTAAGGTGAGATAAAGGTCAACTCTAGTTAAGGTGAGATAAAGGTCACCTCGAGTTAAGGTGGGATAGAGGTCACCTCGAGCTAAGGTGAGATAAAGGTCAACTCTAGTTAAGGTGAGATAAAGTTCACCTCGAGTTAAGGTGGGATAGAGGTCACCTCGAGCTAAGGTGAGATAAATGTCACCTTGAGCTAAGGTGAGATAAAGGTCAACTCAAGTTAAGGTGGGATAGAGGTCACCTCGAGTTAAGGTGGGATAGAGGTCACCTCGAGTTAAGGTGGGATAGAGGTCACCTCGAATTAAGGTGAGATAAAGGTCACCTTGAGCTAAGGTGGGATAGAGGTCACCTCGAGTTAAGGTGGGATAGAGGTCACCTCGAGTTAAGGTAAGATAAAGGTCAACTCTAGTTAAGGTGAGATAAAGGTCACCTCAAGTTAAGGTGGGATAGAGGTCACCTCGAGCTAAGGTGAGATAAAGGTCAACTCTAGTTAAGGTGAGATAAAGGTCACCTCGAGTTAAGGTGGGATAGAGGTCACCTCGAGCTAAGGTGAGATAAATGTCGCCTCGAGCTAAGGTGAGATAAAGGTCAACTCAAGTTAAGGTGGGATAGAGGTCACCTCGAGTTAAGGTAGGATAGAGGTCACCTCGAGTTAAGGTGGGATAGAGGTCACCTCGAGTTAAGGTGAGATAAAGGTCATCTTGAGCTAAGGTGGGATAGAGGTCACCTCGAGTTAAGGTTGGATAGAGGTCACCTCGAGTTAAGGTAAGATAAAGGTCAACTCTAGTTAAGGTGGGTTAAAGTTCACCTTGAGTTAAGGTGGGATAGAGGTCGCCTCGAGCTAAGGTGAGATAAAGGTCAACTATAGTTAAGGTGAGATAAAGGTCACCTCGAGCTAAGGTGGGATAGAGGTCACCTCGAGTTAAGGTGGGTTAAAGTTCACCTTGAGTTAAGGTGGGATAGAGGTCATCTCGAGTTAAGGTGGGATAGAGGTCACCTAGAATTAAGGTGGGTTAAAGTTCACCTTGAGTTAAGGTGGAATAGAGGTCACCTCGGGTTAAGGTGGGAGTCTACCATGCAGAGTCTACCATGAACGTGTGAGATCGTGAATTGCTTATAGTGATGTATCCGCACCCTATTATCCACTAGGACTATCCATATAACTACACTAATTGTAGGAATGAGATAAATTTACCCACACTTGCTTAGTTGTAGAGTGGGAAACCATTTAGGATAAAAACACCAAAATACACCTTGCCGGGATCCAAACCCTGACATCTCCATCACTGGGTACCAGACAATATGAGACTGAGGCCTCGGTCCATGTGCCCTAAGAGTTTATTCTTCCTCAATAAGCAAGTATTTAAAATAATTTCCTCTTATTAAATGAATACTAAGTAGTTGTCTCTTCTAGCGTCCATTTACCGAGCTTCCATATCATGCCATTGAGCTGTCATAACATGCTACCGAGATGCCATAACATGCTACCGAGCTGCTATAACATGTTATTGAGATGCTACATCATGTCATTGAACTGTTATAGCATGCTGCCGAGCAATCATAGCATGCTACCAAACTGGCATAACATGCTATCTAGCTGCTACAACATGTCATTGAGCTGACATACTTTGTGATTGAGCTACTCTAACATGTAATTAAACTGCTATAACATTTCATCGAGACCCACCTCGGTGGCGCAGTTAGCTAAAGCGCTAGTTTCGTGTTGAGATAAACTGCATAGGACGGGGAGATAGACTTTCGAATCTTGGTCGGGTGAGCTGAGCATGGTTTTCCCTAAATGGTTTTCCACTCTCCCTCTACGCAAATGCGGGTTCACTTCCTCTAAAATTCAACATTGCTCATTCCTAACCCACTAGTGTAATTAGTACTTAAGAGTATAACCCGAACGGATAGTAAGATACGGTGCTAAATAAATAAAATATAATTTCCTAGAGCTACCATAATATGCTACCGAGCTGCCATACTATCACATTGAGTTTTCATAACATGCTATCTGGCTGCCAAAACATATCATTGAGCTACCTTTGCACCGTATTAGACTGTAATACCATATTACTGAGCTGCCATAACATGTCATTAAGCTGCATATCACAGTATTAAGCTGCCATATCAGGTTACCGATCTGCCATAATATGTTACCGAGTTGCCATAGCATTACCGTTGAGCCACCATTCCATTAATCCTCTGTGAGTGGAAATCCATCAATCATGAGTTGTTTTTAGTGGTTGTGATCGTATTATAAGCATGAGTGGATATTAGAAGATAACAACCAAAATCAAATTCCACACTGAGGTAGGAATGATAATACATTATCTTGGTCACTATCAGTGTCCACTGGTTAACATGCGTGGCGTGGGATGATTGGAGAATATTGAGACTAAGCGCTCTCTCTCTCTATCTCTCTCTATCTCTATATATATCACTCATTTTGTTACGTAAATAAATACATAATTTTACAAAACCTCTTTCAACAGTGCAAAGTCCCAGATACATCTACGTATCCTTAAAGTGCTTTATCCTAAAGAGACCGAATTTACAGTAACAGGTTGTTCTTATCCACAAGATCCATAGCCGTAGATCCGTAGAACTCCGCAGAAGATGGATCAACTTTCTTAATGGTGCTGTATAGTTGAACAATGAGAAGTGTTGCAGACATTTAGAAACACAGGATTATTTAGGAAGTGGTTTCATTTATTTTAATATTGTTCTAACCAAAAGGTAGACAAAAGTTCTGACCAGTTTGAATTTTGAATTTTAGTATTAAATTGTTTTTAAGAAATGTATGATAGCTTACATCCCCATCCAACCAAAAATATCCCACATTATCTTAAACTCTAATGTTACGACCCAATTAAAACATGGCTTCATTTTATAGAAGAAAGCTAGATGTAGGTTTATAACCTTTTGCTTTGATCTCAGAAATATTTTTGTGTAGATCGCCCTTGGTTTTTTTAAGCTTGAAACTCAAAATTTAAACTTTTTAAATTGTTACAAGCCTGCTGATAATTTTGGGCTATAATTTTTTGAAAACAAAATTTCAAAATATCAAACAACTTCTTAAATAATGTGAGATTTCTAAACGTTTGCAACGCTTCTAAGTGCTTTATTATACAGCTCTCTTAAGGATTATCGTTACGGACAGCTGCGAAGGTCCAATCTCACGGAGATAAAATAATTAAATAATGAACATCAGTAGGCTGATCAAAATTAAAACATAGATGGAGTAAAAGGAACGACCACCATTTTACAAACCAATTTAGTTTTGATAATAATTCAGGGAAAACTTTAATATAGGCTAGCGGTAGTTTAACCCCTTTTGGGGTTGCGGTGTTAATCCTGAGGGTCACGTAATGTTTTTGAAGTCTATAACCTTTTACTGTAACTATTTACTCTTTTACAAGATTTTGATGATTATAGTCAAGTTAAAAATTCAAAATAGAAACAGAATAAGTTTAAAAAGTTAAAATCTATTTTGGTTCTGTCTGCATGTTTGCCGACACAGTTAACTTCAGCAGCGTCATATTTGGATGAGTAGCATTGCAGTCTCTCGCTTTGTTCACATGGAGAATACCCGCCAAGATCGTCAATTCTCTTCTGTGAGCTCTAGTTCGCTTTCGTATAAAAGCCTATTGTTGCCCGAACTGAGCCAGCCTCCTTGGCTGAGTGGTCAACAATCAGATCCTGCTCAGTGTGTGCTTATCTGGCAAGCTTGTGACAAAGTCGTAGTGTAGTTTTCGTTTATGTATGTTTTCATAAGTTTCCCTTCTTTGTTAAAAAAAAAGTGCATGTGAATTACAGCGTAATTAATACTTATATGACCCGCTTCGGTGGCCACGTGGTCTAACGCGCTACTCTCTAAGTAGACTAGAATCACTAGGCTGCCGATGACGGGGAAGTCGAGGTTCGAATCTAGGTTGGGTGTATTGATGTTTTTTTTTTTACAAAATGGTTTTCCACTCTCTTTCAACGCAAATGTGGGTAAACTTCCTATAAATATAACCTCCCCAATCACTAAAACCATTAGCGTAATTAGTATATAGGCGCATAAACTGAATGGGTAGTAAGATGAGGTGCCAAAAAAAACTGACATAGATGGCTTCATAAAAATAAATTCTGTTTATTGCAGATGGGGAGAACCTGTTAAGAAAATAAAAGTTAGAAAGTATATTGAAGAACCGGAAGTGACAGACATCTGGAATCAAAAAACAGCCAGCATGCAGAAATACCATGTTATTAAAAAAATTAGAAGAATATTCTTAACAGACCAAATCAATGATAAAAATGACACATATTCCTACCAAGGGACTTCTGGCATCGTACAAATGTTCGTATATGATAGCAAAATGTAAGAAGCATTATTCTGTTGGCGATACACTCGTTTTGCCTGACTTCTGTCGAAATCACTGATACTTGGCCAAGCATCTGCAGATCTAGTCCGAAAGATACCTCTGACAAATAACACAGTGAGAAGACAGCTATCCAACATGGTGTAAGACATACAAGAACAGCTGACCGAAGCTTTGAAACTGTCAAAATTTGCATTAAAGGTCGATGAAGCCACTGATTCAGTGAAGGATGCCCACCTTATAGTTTATGTTTGGTACATCAATAACAGATCTGTCAAAGAAGACCCATTGTTCTGCAAGACAATTCTGGGAAAAGCCAGTGCTGTGGGACGATTTTTTTAACAGCAAGTGAGATGAAGTGGGAAAATTGCGTTGGGATGTGCAGTGATGGTTCTCCTGTCATATCTGGAGAAAGTAGTAGTTTACAAGCTCTTGTGAAAGTGAAGGCTCCCAACGCCATCTGGGCTCACTGTATGATCCACAAGGAGTCACTTGTATCAAAAAAGTGAGTACAGAACTAAGTGTTGTCTTTAGTTCCATCATTAAAATAGTGAACTACATTAAGACAAGACCAAATGAATCACATTTGTTTGCTGCTTGATGTGAGGCAACAGGGGCTGAGCACAATGCTCTCTTGTAGTACTCTGCTGCGCGTTGTTGATGGTTGTCATGTGGGAAAGTGCTTGGAAGAGTGTTTGAACTGAGAAGGATGAAATTAGTCTTTACTTCAACGAGAGAAACTATACCAGAAATAAAAATAACGTCAATGGCAAACTTTCCTGCGCAAACTAGCCTATCTTGCTGATACATTTGAAAGACTTAATATTTTAAACATGTCAATGCAGGGGTCTGATAGAAAATTTTCAATTCAAGTGATAAGTCGAGCGCTTTTATTGGGAAACTGGATCTATGGCTGGCTAAAGTTGAAGAAGGTTTCCTGGGCATGTGCCCAAGTCTGAATGAAACTCTTGAAGAACATGACAATGTGCGGAATAATTTTGACACATTTTTTTTTATCACCGACCACCTCAAATGGGCAAAATTATGATTCAAAAAAATATTTTAAGAGATCTGTTGATGAGGTCAGTCAAAACGAATGGGTGCAAAATCCTTTTTCTGTGGAAGCAAGAAAGAGACTGCCTATAAGTGAACAAGAAAAACTGATAGACATGTCATCAGATCAAACAATGGAACACCATTCTAAGATAATATCTTATAATATATTATGTGAGCTCACACAATTTTAGCTTCAGGTTGAAAGTGAGTACCAACAACGACTGCAAAAGCTGTAGCAGTTCTCGTGCCATTTTCCACGTCCTATCTCTGTGAAACCAAATTTTCTGTCGTTAATGCCATTAAAAACAATAATAGAAATCGGACTAACGTAGAGCCGAGCTTCGGCTATTTCTTCACTAGAGCTAAGGCTTAACAAACGATATGCATCAATGAAGGCTAAAAAATACCACTAATTGTGCAGCTGATGTTTAGTTACTTTATAACTTTTTATTATGCCATACACACCCATATAATTTAAATCATACTGTTGATACATATTGTTGATTAAACGTGAGTGGTGCTTTTATAATAGTTAGACATTTATTTTATATTAATTCAAAATATAGGATTTAAACCCAAGGGCGCAACAATCTCAGAGGCAAAAATTGGGGTCGCACTCCGAAAAAGGTTGAAAATCACTGGTTTAACAAATAAAAAAGCCTAGAAAACACATTATTAAATAGTTTATGTTTTGTGTCACGACTTACTACCCGTTCAGATTGTAAACATATGTACTAATTACGTTAATGTGTCAGGGGTGAGGAAGTTTGAGTTTAGAGAAAGTATTCCTCCATTAACGTGGAGGATGAGTAGAAAACCATTTAGGGAAAGCCACGCTCAATACTCTCGTCCTGGATTCGAACCTTGATATCCCGATAATCTACAATATATTGCGAGAGTCATGCCTTCACACCATTCGACAACCGAAGTGGGGTGAGAATGTTGATTATTGTCCTAGAGTTTGCTGACATTGTTTTATTAAAAGATGTTGACCGGAAAAGCTTCATTCTTTCCCTTCGATTGACATATAATGTGATTTTCCGAGATACACCTTTCTTTAGTAACTGGTAAATATTTCCAGGGTTTACTAAACAAATTATATGCATCACAATAAATTTTTTTAATAAATAAATTTATTAGATATTATTGAAACGAGGTAATACTTCAAAACAAACCTAATAGACACATTGTTTTGTTCACCTCACAGCTTGGCTGGTAGGTTCTTACATTCGTATCTTATTTAATACTAACATTCTTGGGACGTCCTTGCTCTTTGTAATGAATGTAAACTGAGAAGGCTGATCAATTAAACTTGACATAAACCTTTCTACAACATGAATATTGGATGATTACGATATTCACGGTTACTAAACTTACATTAGTCCCAATATCATCTTGCTGGTATCCATATTGTTGATTACCGTCTTTCCCAAAACTAGGGAATTAGATTGGCAAACAGGATTGTCGCAATAATATGTTTATAATGTGTATTTTATTCAACATGTTGTTTGGTGCCATGTTGATTGCAGTCAAGTTGTCAGCCGACATACTGTATGGTGCCATGTTGACCTCACTACCTCACTAAGCACCTGAGCTGCTCTGGGTGTGAACTGCAGCCAAACGCCTCCCGATGCTCTGATGGTGATGCGGTACTTGATACAAGTTCCTCTTTCCCTGGAATTGTTGTCACGTGATACTTCCTCAATATTTCTCCCAGTAACATCTTCATCTCCAGCATCGCGAATTTGTACCCTGAGGAAGAGGGACAGGAGGTGAGACCCAGACACTAGTCCTATCTGCTCAGGACAACTAGAGGATTAGCACAGTACCTATACATATCCTGGGTCCTGCACTGAAAGGAATGTAAGCGTACGGATGTCTTCCTCGCATATTCTCTGGAAGAAACCTGTCAGGGTCGAATTTCTCCGGGTCAGGATAGATGTGGGGGATCCTGTGGGTTGCATAGGGAGTGATGATCACCTGACAACCCTTTGGGAGGGTCACTTTACCTGAAACAATCACGATAAATTATATAAATGGGGCAATTCCACAGGAATGACAGGATGTGATGACACAGGATTCTGTCGAGGGGCTCTTTATTCGCTGAGTTATCCGTGGTAACGAAGCCTTAATTCTGACTCACCCATGGGGACGTCCTCTGACAGCGTCCTGGCGACGATAGGGACGCTAGGGTAGAGCCGCAAGGCCTCCTTGATACATTGCTCAGTGTAGCACAGCTTCCGCAAGGCGACTAGCGTCGGGACGTCTGGTAGCTCCCCCAACACGGCGTCCACCTCGTCCAAGACGCGGCTCAGAACGTCGGGATGTTTGGCCAGTAGGAAAAGGGTGAACGTGACGGCCGTCGCCACTGACTCCTGGCCCTGCCAAGGGACCGGTCAGATAGACATAGAAACAACGTCCAGCAACACGAGATTGTCATGTAATTGAAGGATTCCTAGCTATGGATCATATGCAAAGCTAGAGGGAGTCATTGGTTTACTGGAGCATGAAGTGTATTGCAGGTCAAACTGTTCCTGAGATGTCAAGGACCTTTATGTGAGTGTGGCTCAGAACTGAACCTGGGACTCTGCTTAACTCACCATTACTATACTGACAGAGACACTCAGCCTCCCCAATCCATTCCAAGATTGTCCAAACCTTGACTCTAGGAGTGATCTGATGGAGTAGTTCAGTTGTCAGAGGGATATGGTGTCTGTTAAGAGTATTCTGTTCGAGTCCCATCCCGAGTCCTCATACAGACTTCATCAAATGGATGATTGTTTCCAACTCACCGCTAGCATGAATGTGCAGACCTCTTGAATAATATCTTCGTCATTAAAGTTGTTACTCTGGTCGGCTATTTCGACAATCCGGTCCACCAATGGCCTCCGTCTTTGCGACAGATCTAGAGCGAGGAAATACAGATATGAGTCATCACTTTCTTTGTACAGGGCTAAATATAAAATATTGGCTGACACCTTGTCTGCATTTTATTATTACAAGCGAGGAAGTGCTTGGATTTTGCAGGATTAAACTATTGGCAAATGTTGGCTTTTGTTAATGATAGATTTTTGTTACGACACAAACATGCTTACTTTCTCATATAGTCTATTATAGTTTGGAACAAGCATTTTAGAAACTATCTCTAAGTAAACTGCCCTTAAATGAATTTTTCTCGGAAATATAAAAATGCAGCACTATTTATAATATTTATAATGTCAAACACTCACCGAAATTCATTAAGAAAGCACTCATTGGGGCCCTGTGCCACCCTGAAATACTTTATCGTCAGTAGACTTCATTTTCAGCAACGTTTACTGCCCGTTTATTGCAAACACTTGATTTTAATTATTTAATTATGTAGAAGATATTATTATTATTATTATTATATATTATTATTATAGCACCGCGTCTTACTACCCGTTCGGGTTATACGCACTTACGCTAATGTGTAATGGTAGGGTGATTGTGAGATGAAATGGAGGACCTACAGTTTAACGTGGAATCCGAACCACGGTGGAGGCCTGGCATTCCTCACATTCACAAGTTGTGATTAATACACGTCTTTAGAAGATAATAAAAACAAAAAATGGGTACAGAGTGGGTGATAATATACATTCCAATGTGAGGTGAATATAGTCTAACTGGCATTGGTTAAATGGGTACAAAGTGGTCGATAACATGTATTCCCATGTGAGGTGTTTTAGAGTAGAACTTATCTATGATTGGTCAAATAAGGACAGAATGTGTTAGAACATATTACAGGTGCTATTAACCCGCTTCGGTGGCTGCGTGGTCTAGCGCGCTACTCTTGGAGAAGTCTAGACTAACGATGACGTAGAGATTGAGGTTCGAATCTCAGTCAGTAATACTGTGGGTAGGTTTTCCAAAATGGTTGTCCACTCTCGATCCACGCAAATGCGGGTACACTTCCTATTAATCTTTATAATCCCTCAAACCATTAGCGTAATTAGTACATAGCCTACAACCCGAACGGGTAGTAAGACGCGGTTACAAAAAAAGGAGCTCTGAGTATCCTGGCAACACCCCACGTCACGATTCTTTATGTCGATCTTTTCTATTGGTAAACAGAATACTTAGTAATAGAATACTTAGTTGATGAAAAAACTCTTTTAAAACCATATGGCAAGAAAAGTTTGTTTTGAAAACGTTCAGTTTAGCTGTGGTTAGAATGTTAGAGCATGACAGTCTTTATCTCCAAGTTGTACGACCCAATCGTCTCCGGGACTGTCACTTCAAGGTCCTCAAGTTCATCCATTGAAACATTTTGACTGATAACATTAGATCACAAAGAGAATTGTGCAAACAATCAAACAGCACAGACATAGTTCCTTACGTTCTGACTGTAATGGTCGTCAGATAATTGTATCTTAACCCGTCTAGTGGTTGGGTGGTCAGCGGGTAGCAACCCACCACTTGGGTACCTTCTACAGTCCTATACTCTGTTTAATGGTAAGAAGCCCCCCATACAGGAAGGTTTTATTCTGTACCAGAATCTTACTGTATACTTGTATTTTGGTAAGATAAAGGGCCTCCAGAAGGGACTTCATACTACCGTTATGGAAAGTTTTTAATCCTACCAAAATCCTAATGAACGGTAATTTCTGGTATGAAATAAGGCCTTACAGAACGAGCTTGTAGGACTAAGTCTAAGACGTATACCTTTCGTTCCATTCTGCTTGGACTCGAAGGGCTTCTTATTAATCTCCTCCCGCCTTTTGAGAACTATCTGCAATACAAAAAAACCATTACCTGGTTAGTAAATCTGTTTCTGATCTAAAGCCAAGGTCCGTGCTAGCTAGTTCTTATAAGATGACATACACTGGCCTCTATGAATTGTTGCAAGGAACAGCTCAAGGTAGACTTCAGACCAGCAGAGATACAGTCCAATTGGCATAGTAAGAGCTTTTTATGAAAATATAAACATATTCAATTGCGGTCAATATTGATAGCATCTTACTGTATTATCATTATTATTATTATTATTATTATTATTATTATTTTATAGGTATGAATAATATCTATCAACATTAACAACTGCAGATCACATGACTTGACTTATGAATACATTAAAAAAGATCTAGTAGCATTTCTAGACGTCAGATAAGGCCCATACTATAAACATTTTACCGAAATATTAATATTCCTTTGAAAGGACTCGGTCATTATAACGCCACAGTGCGAGAGTGACCTTGTTAAGGAATGAGCCTTCTACCTCTCTGATGAGCCCTGTACCTCTCTGAATAACTCTATACCTATCTGATAAACCTTGTGCCTCTCTGATGGACCTTGTACCTCTCTGATGAACCTTGTACCTCTCTGATGAACCTTGTGCCTCTCTAATGGACCCTGTACCTCTCTGATGGACCCTGTGCCTCTCTATTAACCTTGTGCCTCTCTGATGAACCTTGTACCTCTCTGATGAACCCTGTACCTCTCTGATAAACCTTGTACCTCTATGATGAACCCTGTACCTCTATGATGGACCCTGTACCTCTACGATGGACCCTGTACCTCTATATGGCCATGTACCTCTCTGATGTACTCTATACCTCTCTGATGAACCTTGTGCTCTCTGATGAACCTTGTACCTCTATGATGAACCTTGTGCCTCTCTAATGAACCCTGTACCTCTCTGATGAACCTTGTGCCTCTCTAATGAACCCTGTACCTCTCTAATGAACCTTGTACCTCTCTAATGAACCCTATACCTCTCTAATGAACCTTGTACCTCTCTGATGAACGTGTGCAGGTTGTCCTTGTGTGTGAGCTCCTTCTTGGCCGACTCTGTCCACTTGTAGATCCACCCTAGCATCAGCCACGGACGAGTCATCCTGTAAGGCGCCACCACGTGACCCCTGGAACAACGCAACCCTCACATCTGAATTAAGTACTCCAGCACACCCGGCCAGGAATAGCTACAGGAAAATAGACGAGTCTGACGCCTTTGTCCGTGTGACCACCAACGTGGATATTGAACATTGCCCACTTACTTATAGTTCTAAACAGGTATTTATATTTTTTAATAAAGTATTGAAATAATTAGTGGTTGTTTAGACTAGGACTATTTTTGTGTAATTTAAACTCGTAGATTTGTTGAGATTATTATTATTACAATCATTTTTATTTAGCACAACGTCTTACTACCCGTTCGGGTTATACTCTTAAATACTATTAACGCTAATGGGCTAGGAATAAGAAAGGTTTAATTTAGAGGAAGTGAACCCACATTTGTGTGGAGGGAGAGTAGAAAACCATTTAGAAAAAACAGTTTACTGGACCGAGATTCGAAAATCGATTTCCCGGATTGCCAGGTTGATTAGTTTCAATTGATGCGTGGACAGTTACGTATTTCATCAAACTGTGTCGGTTGGATTTCACGAGTAGACAGTGTTACACGCATCGTTATTACAGCCATGATAAGATTTAATCAGAGTAGATCCCAATATATTGTGTAATATCACACTAGGTCAGTATTTCATGTAATTATATTAGGTCAGTATTTTTTCAAACACACTAGGTCAGTATTTTGTTTAATAACACTAGGCCAATATTTTGTGCATTTACACTAGGTCAGTATTTTTTAGACACAATAGGTCAATATTTTGTTTAATAACACCAGGTCAGAATTTTGTCTAATTACACCAAGTCAGTAATGTGTGCAATTACACTAGGTCAGTATTTTGTTTAGTAACAGTAGGCCAGTATTTTGTGCAATTATACTAAAGTTTGTCGATGTATTGTCGCATCTTGTAAAACAGATTATATTTAATACGCATGTAGGCCAGACCTAGATTTATTCTTGGAGAGCCGTTCTTGGAAATATTGATATTCTCTAAAAGTCTCAAATGCTTTATCACTTTAACAAGTCACACCACTTGATAGAGGCACAAAGTAGGTTAGTGAGGAGCATGTGTAGATGAAGCTAGCAAGGTGGATGGATTATTCATGGGTTTCTAAGAGGGGGGAGCAAGGTATCATGGAGTAATATAAATATTTTTACAGTTTAAATCAAAAATATTTTTATGACCAAAATTAATTAAACTGACCATTGCTTCAGTAGACAGGTTCAGTTTGATTCTCAACAATAATTGGTGATATCAACAGTTGTTGAATATCTGTCAGGAACATATTAGTATTTGAACATAAACTCTTTAAACGAAGAGAAAAATTTATCAAATTTTAGGTTGCTCATTATTGCTATTCAACAAGTGTTGATATCGTCATGTTTAGAAAATTAAACTAAACGTTTCTACTGCAGCATTATTTAATTATTTTAGGCATAAACCATTTTTACTATAAAATAACTGTGAAGATACTGGATTTAACTTGGCTTCTAAATACACGCTTCGGTGACCGCATTGTCTGAGGCGTCACCCTCACAATATACTGGATTGGACTAGGAAGATCGATCTTTGAATCCCGGTTAGGTGTGTACTGAGAGTATTTATAAATAGTTTTCCAACTTCTCTTAATGCAAATGTGGGTACATTTGATCTAAAATTAAACCTTGCTTCTACAGCATATTATCGTAATTTGTACAAAGACGCATATCCCGGAGAGGCATTGAGACGCAGTTTTTCCATCCGACCTTAAGATAAGTGTGTGCCATTAGTGACAACGAAGAGATAAGATCCATGGCTCTTTGTACCCGGAGGAGTGATCCTTGAAACAATCCACGCGCAAGTGTTTTGTTCAGTTGACCCCACTCTACCGAGTATGTTTTCCACAACTCACAAATACCAACAAACAAAACACTTCACTGCGGACTTTAGTTTAAAAACAGGTCAATTAGTTCTCCCACGAACTTTGACACCTGTCAAATCTGTAATTAATTCAAGTTTCACCACTGTTTTGTTGGGAATTTTTACAACCCGTGGCCCGCGGGCCGTTGTGTGCGGCCCATCAACTCGCATTGAAATACTTAGAATTGCAGACATAAACAAAAAATTAGTCTCTTGATTCTGACGTAAATACTCGCTTATTTCCATGTAGTTCCCAGAATCGATATTATAGTGCGACTTGTGTAGTGAATGTAGGAATTTGTTAAAAATAGAGAATTATTCCTTCATGTTTTTATTATATTTGGGTACTAGGTCCTTTTAACTTCATGTATAGTCCCCGGTCGCAGACAAGGTTTAAACATTTTCAGACAAGTAACTGGTCGACGCTATTTGAAGATTGCTTACAACTATACAATTTGCCAAGATTCGCTTGAACAAAACAAAGTCCATTTTATTATACGTTTTCTTTGTAATTTGCAGTCTGAGTAGGCTCATTTAGTGAGGTTATGGGAAGGGTGGGGTGGCCACTACCCTAAGCTAGCTGCGTTAAGGCAGTTTTATTGACACTGGAAGGCAATTTTTGTCTGTTCTCTAGATAAACTATCTTTAAAGTGAACAGTTTTAAAAAAAATGAAAGCGTTGTTGTAACTTGGGACTGATCATAGAGATCCCTGTGTTTGAAGGACTCCAGCTCTCCCAATGAATGCAGCCATTTTAACCTGGAGGCTGTGGGTCTGCTGTACGCCTTGTCTGTGACCCCGGCCAATTCATCAATAACAGGACCGCCTCAAGAGGCGAGTGAGGCGGGCAACTGCCCGGGGAACCGATGTAGTCTTAAAAAACTACAAATAATCATCTCTTTTTAGAAATTCATACATTGCTCAGATATATTTGATATTTTGCTCATTTTCTTTTCCTTTTGTCACGACTTGTGTCCAAGTTAGAACGAGTGGGCATTAAAATAAGAAATTCATCCATCTTGTAATGAGCTCCTTTCCTGTTTATAGGACGTTAAAGAGGAGGGGAAGCTTAAATCAAAGTTCGCCCGGGCTCAAAATTATGCTCGAAGCGGCCCTGCCCATTAACTTATTCGGCCCTCAGTCGGGGAAATGCTAGACAAGTCCACTTTAGGTAATATTCAAAAACTAAAAGAGTAAGAAGTGAGTGAGAAGTGCAGTCCCGAGCAAGCTTTATGCCTCACTTCTTCGTCACTCTTTAAGGTGTGGAAGAGATTGCGAGAAAATAAAAGTATTTTTACAGTTTTTATAGTCAAACTTGTTTTTTGGTCAAAATAAATCAAATATTTCTCCAGTGTAAACTTAGAGTCTAATTTTCTTCACATGATGATTTCAACATTTCTTGAATATCTGTCGAGGGTGTCCTGAAATTTAACTACCACTTTTTCTCTTCATTTAAAAAGTTTCTAATCTAATACCGCTAAGCTCATGACAGATATTATTCGACAACTGTTGAGGTCACCAAGTGAAGAACATCAAACCTATGTTTCTACTGAAGCAATATTTAATTTATTCTGACAAAAAAAACTATTTTGCTGTAATAAACATAAACACATTAATCTTTTCTCGCGTTCCCTACAACACCAACTTTAAGGGTCATGTCAAGGCTATCAATGTGTTTTTGTTTTGTAAACAAGGAGAAAGCACGGTTAACTGTGACTTATTAATTAAATTAAGCAAAAAAAAAGTCTCGGAAATATTGGGTTTATTCCGACATTTATTTGCACCCTTTTCTCAAGAAAAAGTATCTTTCAGTACTGTAGATATATATCCTCCTTTATATCCTCGCCAAACTCTGACATCTTCGACATGTTGCGGTAGAGGGGAACACAAGTTGACCCATCACATTAAATATTCTCTAGAATAATTCTCCTTTTAGAGCATTAATGTTCATGTTAAGCCACGAATGAAGCACAAACGTCTAAAAAAAACGTAATTTTCGTCGATGTGTCAAGCCAACTTGAGTTACGCCCTTCCCTGTGTCCATAGCACCTGACACCTCCTGACTGTGGTCGAGTGTTCTCTACCACAAGTTAAACATTGGAGATTATTATAATAGTATTCTTACTTCCTGAAAGGAGAGTCGCCATCTTTGTGCTGCTCCTCTTCAGCCGTGACCCCCAAGACTACATCTGGCAATCAAAACACAATTATTAGTAGACACTACACCCGAATTTGGAAGCGCACACCCAGCTCTGGTTATGCTCCTTTGAACGAATATTGCTCTTCAAGGCCCCCGTGTACCTGCAGCTGGGTTACAAGGATTACCACATTTACATCTCCGTTATAAAGAATACAAATCGTGAATGTATTGATAAAATACACAGGATACTAATAAAACTGTAGCACAGGTCAAAGGACACTAATGGATGTAGCATAGGTCAAAGGACACTACTGTACTGTAGCACAGGTCAAAGGACACTACTGTACTGTAGCACAGGTCAAAGGACACTACTGTACTGTAGCACAGGTCAAAGGACACTACTGTACTGTAGCACAGGTCAAAGGACACTACTAAACTGTAGCACAGGTCAAAGGACACTACTGTACTGTAGCACAGGTCAAAGGACACTACTGTACTGTAGCACTATCAAATAACACTACTGTACTGCAGCACTAGTCAAAAACACTACTGTACTGTAGCACAGGTCAAATAACACTACTGTACTGTAGCACTAGTCAAATAACACTACTGTACTGTAGCACTAGTCAAATAACACTACTGTACTGTAGCACTAGTCAAGTAACACTACTGAAATGTAGCACAGGTCAAAGTACTCTAATGTTGAGTAGCACAGCACGCGGCTCTACCGTTGAGTATGTCGAGCACAGCCTCGTTGATGTAGGAGGTGATGTTGACTGGTCCATTCTTGTCCTCGAACCTCCGAGCGAGTCTTTGAGAGCTCTTGTGGAAGGATTCGAGGAAGGACTCCAGTACTCCCTGGCTGAAGGCCGGTTGGATCAGTTTCCTGTGGGTCTGCCATTTCTCACCTGGAACACAGTCAGGTACATTATCCTTGTTACCAAGTCCATCATCCTCCTCAATGAATGTCACATAGTAGCTAGTGTAGTTCAGATTGTTGGGGCACCAGTATAATAAAAGGTGTGTCAGGAGGTTGTAAGGGCATCAGTATAAAATAAGGTGTGTCAGGAGATTGTGAGGGCATCATTACAATAAAAGGTGTACTAAAATTTGGGATGTGGGGTCATCATTATACCGAGGGGTGTGTCAGAGTATTGAAGGGTCTTTACCCGTTTCCAAGAGATGTATTAAAACAAAAATTAGAATAAATATAATAATAATAATAATAATAATAATAATAATAATAATAATAATAATAATAATAATAATAATAATAGCTCGCCTGTGTTTTTCAACGATGTATTCACTTATCATGAGTGTGCGATCTTATCTGTTAACATTATTGTAATCATTTATTAGTTCAAACAAAAGTGTTTTTTTCAACGTATTTGTGAAACTTGATAGATTATGATACGTGTCTATTAATGCGTTCACACACTTGTTATTGTAATCATGAACATGAGACGTGTCATCTGATATTACTACACGTGATGTGTGAAGTTTAGAAATGATATGTATCCCTCCACCACTGAGGAGGAGCTGTTTGGGAGGACAACTGCTCCATCCGTGTGATATGTATAGTACTATCTGTGAGCTATGTACTACCTGTGAGATATGTACTACCTGTGTGATATGTATAGTACTATCTGTGATCTATGTACTACCTGTGAGATATGTACTACCTGTGTGATATGTATAGTACTAGCTGTGAGCTATGTACTACCTGTGTGATATGTATAGTACTAGTTGTGTGATATGCAGTAGCTGCGAGCTACGTCCTACCTGAACTTGTGATGAGTCCCTCCCCCAGGAAGTTATGCAGGAACTTGTAGAAGTGAATCTTGTCCGTGTGTTTGAAGCTGCACAGGACCGGCTGGAACAACATTGACACACAATCTCACTATTCCACACGTTTGGTCAACTGCAGGTGTTTGTGCCTGGTGAACTCCGAACACTATTACTCTGAACTGAATACTAATATGCCTCCAATCTCCTCTAGGATACTAAGAGACGTTCTTCTTGTCAGCCAATAAGGGGTTAAGTTTGTCGTATTAGTAGTGCTGTTGTAGGTTACGTTAAATTGTAATACTCCCGTGCACCTTGAGGATTTAACTAATAAATACTTGGAGACCATCTTTAATTTGGTTAGAAATCACATCTTGGGACCAATCGATGGTAATACCTTCCATTCTCCTCTAATACCATCAGCCATTGAAATACCATTTGTTGCTACCCCTCTATTGTAACTAGTTGTCACCTTCCCACTGTCACCATCTTCCACCATCCTTTCTGTCATCCTCCCATTGTCACCAGTTCCTGTCGTCCTCCCAGTGTCACCAGTTCCTGTCGTCCTCCCAGTGTCACAAGTTTCTGTCATCCTCCCAGTGTCACCAGTTCCTGTCATCCTCCCAGTGTCACCAGTTCCTATCATCCTCCCAGTGTCACAAGTTTCTGTCATCCTCCCAGTGTCACCAGTTTCTGTCATCCTCCCAGTGTCACCAGTCTGTCACCACGGTGTTTATGTCAAAGGAATTTACAGAGCATAGTTTGATACTTTTAATCTCATGTTTTGAAATAAATAAATACTGATGGATTGTTGGAGCGATGGCTGCAGATTATTGCACTAAATTATATTCAAAACTTTTTATTGGGAAAAGTTATATACAACAAGCCCTCACTCGACTTTCTAGTTAAAGGCTATCAACTTTACATAGATATTTAACTTTCTGTGTTTAATTTGAATCAAAATTATATTTTCTCCTTCCCACCACGATGAGAACAGCTTTTAAACGATCCAACTCCCAGCTCTCGATCTATTCGTTGCACCAAACCACTGAGTCAGACTTGCGTTGGTATTATTTGTAGCTAGAAAGGAATATTTTATTTAGAGGCATAGCTGCCGCAATCTTTCTATTTGCATAGCCATACCGCTAAAGTTGAGTTGGTATTATTTGTAACCAGAGATAAAATATGTTATTTACATATTATACACACTCGTGCACTAATCAGAGTTCCTATGGTGATGTAAGAAAAGAATGAACAGATGAACATTTTCTGGGAAAATCAGATTTTCGTTGTAAACAACTATTTTTACCAAGATCCTGGATCGGAAACGGGCTTATCAAATCTATATAAATAAAAATGAATGGCTAAATGTGTTGCTAAGCGCAAAACTCAAGAACGGCTGGACCAATTCGGCTATTCCCCCCCCCCCCTAATATTCGTTGAAGTCCGAGGAAGGTTCTTATGAAGAGAAAAATTGGAAAAATTGCACTGAAAAAAGTAAAAACATAAATAAAAGCGTAAAAACATAAATATAAATGATTGGCTAAATGTGTTGCTAAGCTCAAAACTCGAGAACGGCTGGACCAATTCGGCTAATTTTTCGGCTGATTTTTTTGGGCTGTGTAGATTGATTTGAGCAAAGAATCGATTAAGTGAATCCATCTCAGACACCCTAAAATTGACTTTCGATTCATTTACTTACTGTTTCGTTTTATATTCAAATAAAACAAAAGATTACCAAACCATAATATAAAGAAATAAATGGTACGGCGCACCGCACAGACTTTCTCTCTCTTTCTATAAACTCGTAAGATTTCTGAACGGAATAATGTACATTGTATCATCACCACTCCACATAAGAACACGCATAAAATAATATACAATGATATATAATCAATGAGAAAAGAGGCGCATCTTTGTCCACCTAAGAGCATTTCAAAAAGTTTAATGTTTTCCACAAGGGTCAACACTTCGTATTAAAATTTCGATTTCTGGTTAAAATTTTAACATTTTATAAGGTGTTGCACATCTTCAAGTCATCGCATTTATATTTAATTATTCATTTATATATTTTGACCAATAAAAATGTAAATATTAACTATTGAGTCTAAAATGGAGATAGATCATTGCTGTGCAAACATTTCTCCTAAGAGCTTTAAGGAAAAATAACATACTTTTTTAGATACTTATTATTAATTACTCTATGGCATTGGAGAAATATTGCGTTAAGAGTTAAGTAGTATATGTTTACAACTAAAGCTCACAAAATTATATTAATATATTTGCAAATATCTCAGAAACTGTTGCTTTTATAAAAAAATATGTCAAATAAAAGTTTTTTATTTCTAATAGTCCTACAATTTTGCAATGATAAGTTGTTTAGTTTCTCAAATAGTTGTGGAGATACGGAAATTAACGCTTCTGTAAAGTACCCTAAAAATCATTTTCATAGGAAAATGAAAATAGCCAGTTTATTTATAATCTTAATCCACACCTAGATACGAATTTTAATCAAAATCGTTTGAGCAAATTTTGAGAAAACCAATTTTTTTCTCTTTTTGCCCTTCAGTAAACTACCCTTAATTTTAAGTTTTTATAGACACACAGACAGACGGCATTGCAAAGACTATTTTTTAGGGTTGTGGGGGTCAAGAGACGTCGACATCCATCAACATTTCAGGTTAGTTTTTTTTTTTTTACGGTCGCAATACTTAAACTTTTATGTCCAAAAAGTTTTAAAAAATTCATATAATTGCGTATTGATTGAAAGTTATTGATTTTATAAAAATATGTTTCGGATAAAATATCTGTATTATAAATATATATAAATATTTGTAATGCTAAGTAATTTCATATCTCAAATAGTTTCGGAGCTATTATAAAAAATGTTAATTAACGCGTCAGACCGGAGCCCTTAAAGCCATTTTGCCGAAATATTGAGGGTAGCCATTTTGTTTGGAATATTAATTAATGTTTATAAACGAAATTTAATCAAAATCGTTAGAGCCGATTTTGAGAAAATCGACTTTTTCTCTTTTTGCCCTTTAGTAAACTACCCTTAATTTTACGTTTTAATAGACACACAGACAGACGGCATTGCAAAGACTATTTTTTAGGGTTCGGGGGGTCATGAGACGTCGACATCGATCAACATTTCAGGTTAGTTATTTTTACGGTCGCAATACTTAAACTTTAATGTCCAAAAAGTTAAAAATATATATATAATTGCGTATTGATTGAAAATTATTGATTTAATAAAAATATGTTTCGGATAAAATATTTGTATTATAAATATATATGCATATTTGTAATGCTAAGTTATTTCATATCTCAAACAGTTTCGGAGCTATTATAAAAAATGTTTGTTAACGCATCAGACCGGAGCCCTTAAAGCCATTTTGCCGAAATATTGAGAGTAGCCATTTTGTTTGGAATATTTATTAATGTTCATAAATGAAATTTAATCAAAATAGTTAGAGCCAATTTTGAGAAAATCGACTTTTTCTCTTTTTTCCCTTCATTAAACTACCCTTAATTTTAGGGGTAGATATCCAATTCCAAAAACCCCTCGGGGCAACCCTCTGAAAACCCTAGATATCAAGTTTCAGCTCAATCGGTAAAATAGTTTAGGCTCTAGTTGGAGGTACAGACAGACAGACAGACGGAAATCCAAAAACCACTTTTTCGGATTTAGGGAGTCATGAAACGTCAAGATTCATCAAAATCTCGAGTTCGATTTTTTTGACGATCACCATACTTTCTCTACCTGTAAGATAGAGAGAAAGTAAAAACATGTTTCGTTTTATTCAAATAAAACAAAAGAGTACCAAACCATAATATAAAGAAAAAACATTTGTTCCGCCACCAGAGCCATTGTACTCATTGGTTTCAGGAACAGGAACGGATTCAATACATTTCCTTACTAGTATACAAAAATATAACAACTGCTTCCAAATGATTTCATTTGGGGCAACAAATGTAGTTCGGGACAATTTCATGCCAACTTTCAAGGTAACATATAACAAACAGACTTATCCCCCGTATTGCTTTGTTTATTTTATTTTATTGTTTTTGTAACAAAAGTAATAAACCTGTCTTTTTAATTCACAGATACGAGGCCAAATATATCACCGAGCAGGTCCACTGTTGCCGGTGTCAGATGGCGACTACAAATTTCTGCAAATTTATTTCATGGGCAATTCAACACAAGAAATTGATCTGCGCTGTGCACAAAACAGTTCAGTGAAGAGGTCTATTGTAGAAGAATTACAAACTTTCTTTCATCAACACAATCAGTTGATTACATTGTTCAAAACTGCACTGGATCTCATGCAATATGATAATCACAAAATTGTAATCAGAGCTGATAAAACTCCTGTGGGCCAACATGCAAAACGTTTCAATGCAGCAACAATTGATGAAGTTGCCATTGTTATAGTTGGAGAAAATTTGAAAGCTCGTGATATTGTTTTACATCGCCGGAATGATCAGTTACAGCGTGTGTATGAAACACACCGCTAATATGATGTGCTTCAATATCCCCTCATGTTTTGGCAAGGTGAAGATGGTTATCCCTTCTCAATCAAGATTATATATCCCCTTACAGGTAATTAAAAATTTGGTTTAGCAATGGAGATTTTGTATGAGCTACTATATGTATTATATGCAAGTTCAATCACTGAAATTAAAACAATAATTTATTTACAGGTGCTGAAACCAACGAAAAATTCAGTTCAATGAACTATTATTCATACCACCTGAAGGTTAGTGAAAATGAAGACAATCACATCTTGAAATGTCGGCGATTATTTCACCAATATGCTGTTGATATGTATGTGAAAATTGAAATAGAGCGATTGACATTCATCAGGTTGAACCAGACCAAACTCTATTCTGAAGAGTATATTCACCTTTGAAATGCGATTTATACTGATGGAAATGCAGAGAATGTCGGCCGGATGACAATTCTACCAGCAACATACATCGGAAGTCCTCGACATATGCACGAATATGCTCAAGATGCCATGTCGTATGTTCGTCATTATGGCACAGCAGATTTATTTATCACATTCACGTGCAATCCGCAGTGGATAGAAATCAAACTTGAGTTATTCCCTGGTCAATCACCTATTGACCGCCATGACATTACGGCAAGAGTCTTCAAACAAAAGTTGAAATCTTTAATGGATTTCATTGTGAAACATAGCTTGTTATATATAAAATTATCAACTGGAACGCTGCTATCTAATAGTCAAATTATTTGTGTTCTGCTCACTAGCTTTTTATTACAGACAAATACATACATACAGACTACACATACACACGCACGACTCAATAACATTAAAATTAAGATAAATTTAATACATATTGATGAGGATTAAGGACATAGGATAAAAACAAGAAGAGTTTATCTTATTATATTTAATGAGTACTGCTGCCATTTTAAAGTTTTTCAAGAAATTGTTTCGACCAGACCGACCTAAAAATATAGTTCTTCTAAAACCCCTGATTTAGATCAAATTGGGTTAGTCTATTGTCCTAGAAACGTCCTAGTTTCAAGAAGGATCCTTGATTACATGGGGCTGAGAGAGGATACGTAATATGTTGTCAATCTTATGTCCTTGGTACGTCCTAGTTTCAAGAAGGATCCTTGATTACATGAGGCTGATAGAGGATATGTAATATGTGGTCAATCTTATGTCCTTGGTACGTCCTAGTTTCAAGAAGGATCCTTGATTACATGGGGCTGAGAGAGGATACGTAATATGTTGTCAATCTTATGTCCTTGGTACGTCCTAGTTTCAAGAAGGATCCTTGATTACATGAGGCTGATAGAGGATATGTAATATGTGGTCAATCTTATGTCCTTGGTACGTCCTAGTTTCAAGAAGGATCCTTGATTACATGGGGCTGAGAGAGGATACGTAATATGTTGTCAATCTTATGTCCTTTGTAGGTCCTAGTTCCAAGAAGGATCCTTGATTACATGAGGCTGATAGAGGATATGTAATATGTGGTCAATCTTATGTCCTTGGTACGTCCTAGTTTCAAGAAGGATCCTTGATTACATGGGGCTGAGAGAAGATAAGTAATATGTTGTCAATCTTATGTCCTTGGTACGTCCTAGTAGCAAGAAGGATCCTTGACTACATGGGGCTGAGAGAGGATACGTAATATGTTGTCAATCTTATGTCCTTGGTACGTCCTAGTTTCAAGAAGGATCCTTGATTACATGAGGCTGATAGAGGATATGTAATATGTGGTCAATCTTATGTCCTTGGTACGTCCTAGTTTCAAGAAGGATCCTTGATTATATGGGGCTGAGAGAGGATACGTAATATGTTGTCAATCTTATGTCCTTGGTACGTCCTAGTTTCAAGAAGGATCCTTGACTACATGGGGCTGAGAGAGGATAAGTAATATGTTGTCAATCTTATGTCCTTTGTAGGTCCTAGTTCCAAGAAGGATCTTTATCTCATAGTCCTGAGTGTGGAAGGATACTCACAATGTTGTGAATCACTTTACCTGAATGAACTCTGGGGCCACAACCAGAACTGAAGGAAGGACTGCGAGCCATATTTTAATGAGGGAGCCGTATTCTTGGTATGCATTGGCTCCAATGTGCAGTAACCCTGAAACAAGCGTGGCTAATTAAGTGATTTGTTTTAATTATACAGTGTATTACG